>CM019066.1:263876858-264401183 GCA_009667805.1 Leptobrachium leishanense | reverse complement strand
AAAATCTCTCTAAACGCTCCGATCGCTTCCAGCAGCTCAAAAACGGCAGGACGTACCATGTACGTCAGCGGGTCTAAGAGAGACCCGCTGCAATGACGTACATGGTACGTCCGCGGTCGGGAAGGGGTTAAAATAATACAACACAAACATTATCAGGGTAATTCAAAGAGATTCGAAAAGTCACCGCACATTCGGTGACTTTTCGTTCTCTTCAATTCAGTTCCTTTTGCCGATCCCATTTCGGTGACCCTGCGGTGTATTCAGCAAGCACCACAGGGTCCCCGATTTGCAGGGAAAAGCAAAAGCAAACCCGACGAAAACTAACCGCAAAACCCGGCGAATGCACGCCGAAAACCTACAAAAACATCTGGATTAACTTGTTGAAGATGCCGGAAAAACCCGAGCAGGAGCGGATCACACGCAGCGAAGCCTCCGGAAAAACCCGAGACCGCAGACAGAGCGAAATGAATAAATTAGGAAACAGTTTGCATGAATGATTGAAAAGCGAAACGCTGTTTGCAAAGAAACTACTGAGCGAAAATGTCTGAAATTTGCATATGAGGTCCAGGGAATGATAATAAAAAGGGCTGTTACAGAAAAAATAAATAAACTTTAAAAAAAATAAAAAAATAAAAATCAGACTTTAAAAAAAAAAAATCCAGAATGCTTAAAATATCCTAAAAAAATCTATAAATAAAGAGACTCTTTACTGCAGAATTTTATAATGAACGGTTATTAGATATTGAATTAAAACGGGAATATTTTTAACATTGAAGCCTATGGGATTCTTCTGAATAAACTTGCCGAACTAAACCACCAAATGGCAGGGCATTCCGGGAACCTTTCACTGCTGGTTTGTGTTCTCTGAATAGCCGAAGCAGTGCTTTTTCATGGGGATTTCACTGCCCTTGAACAGGCACCAAACAGGTACCGTATGTGCAGGCAATTCGCCAGGATTTGGTGAATTGCCTGCTCTCTGGATAGCCGAATGGCCAAGAAAGGTAACCGAACGCTGATTTTCAGCGTTCGGTTACCTTTCTCAAGCAATTCGGATCTCTTTGGATAACCCTGTATATGTTTTCATGTGTTTATTGAACATAACATGTAAACATGTTAGCATAAGGCTATCCTAAACAAAAGATAAATCCAGGTAAAGTATCCATGTAAATGGGCAGACTAGATGGGCCGAAAGGTTCTTATCTGCCGACATTTTTTCTATGTTTCTAACATTCACAGTGCAGGGTGGAAAAAGTATGTGAACCCCTATCCTAATGACTTCTCCAAGAGCTAATTGGAGCCAGGAGTGAGCCAACCTTGAGTCCAATCAGTGTGATATTATTGGATGTGTTGCTGAAAGCTGTCCTGCCCTTTAAAAACACACACCAGTTTTGGGTTTACTGGTTTCAAGAAGCACTGCCTGAAGTGAACCATGCCTCGCAGAAAAGAACTCTCAGAAGACCTACGATCAAGAATTGTTCAATTGCATGGAGCTGGAAAGGGTTACAAAAGTATCTCCAAAAGCCTTGATGTTCATGTGTCCACGGTAAGACAGATTGTCTACAAATGGAGAAAGTTCAGCACTGTTGCTACTCTCCCTAGGCGTGGTCGTCCTGTAAAGATGACTGCAAGAGCACAGCGCAGAATGCTTAATGAGGTAAAGAATAGGGATGAGCTGTTCGGTTCAATGTGTTCGAAGTTCGATTCGAACATCGTCAGTTCGTATGTTCGTGAACTGAACATTTCCGCGTGTTCACCGCATGTTCGCCCACAATGGACCACAATGCACTTTTTCACTGGCCTGAAGCATGTAATTGGCTATAGCCTTGCACCTGACCACAGTTTAGGTGCAAGACAGGTGCAAGACTATGCCAATCACGGCTCAGAGTCCTGATTGGGCAAATTTTGCCCAATCATGGGCTCACAGAGCTAAGTCTCTCAGCACACTATATAAGGCTTCACACAGCCTTCAGCACGTGTATTTTGAGAGGAGATTGTTGTGTTAGTGTGTGTTCTCACTGCCAGTATGCCACCAGCTATTGGGGGGTCTCACTTCTACAAAATATCTGGGAATTGTTGTAATCTGTGTGTTCTCACTGCCACCAACTATTTTGGGGGTCAGTCATTTCTACAAAATATCTGGGAATTGTTGTAATCTTTGTGTTCTCACTGCCACCAGCAATTGTGGGGGTCTCATTTCTACAAAATATCTGGGAATTATTGTAATCTGTGTGTTCTCACTGCCACCAACTATTTTGGGGGTCAGTCATTTCTACAAAATATCTGGGAATTGTTGTAATCTTTGTGTTCTCACTGCCACCAACTATTTTGGGGGTCTCATTTCTACAAATTATCTGGGAATTATTGTAATCTGTGTGTTCTCACTGCCACCAGCAATTGTGGGGGTCTCATTTCTGCAAAATATCTGGGAATGTTTGTAATCTGTGTGTTCTCACTGCCACCCATCAGGGGGTCTCACTGATTTATAGGAGGTTTCTGGGAATTGTAATCTGTGTCTTCTCACTGCCAGCTACCAGCGAGTCCCACATACTTCTAGCAGATTTCTGCGAATTGTAATCTGTGTCTTGTCACTGTTGCCAGCTATCAGGGGGTCCTATCAGGGGGTCTCACTGATTTATAGGTGGTTTCTGGGAATTGTAATTTGTGTCTTGTCACTGCCACCCATCAGGGGGTGTCACTGATTTAAAGGAGGTTTTTGGGAATTTTAATCTGTGTCTTGTCACTGGCTGCCAGCTATCAGGGTGTCTCACTGAGTTATACCAGAGTTCTGGAAATCTTTAATCTTTATACCAGAGTTGAATCAGAGTTCTGCATATCTCCAATTTTTATAACAGAGTTGAATCAGAGTTCTGTATATCTTTAATCTATATATCACTCACCATGTCAAAAAGACCAAAAAGGACAGGCAGATGCTCCCAGACACAGATAAGAGGGCAAGCAGCCTCTGTGTCGGAAAGCTGTGCCTCTGGTCATCGTGGACGTGGTGCATCCTCTGCAGGTGCACGCTTGTCCTTTCTAACTGGTGCTGGCCGTCTTAAGCAGCAGCAACATACAGAGGATTTGGTGGATTGGCTAACCAGGCCATCCGAGTCCTCCGAGTCCTCTGTCAGCCAGGCTTGAAGTGCTTTACAGTCTACCTCAGCTGCCAAAGCATCTAATGCAGCCTCCATGTCCACAGCTACTCCTGCCGTAGCCTCACTATCACACACGGAGGAGTCAGCTGAATTGTTTGACTACAATGACAGTGACATGCTGCTTGAGGATGCGCAGCAACTACAGTGCTCTGATTCAATCTCTGAGGTTGAGGAAGGGAGTATAATCAACCTAGAGAAAAGGGGTGCCAGTGATGACACACAAATAACTGGCACACATGTTGCCCCAGCAGCTGCAGCATACTGCCAAGTTGGCTCCAGTGACGAGGAGATAGGGGGTGATGACAATGATGATGAGGTCACTAACTCACCCTGGGTGCCTGATCAAACAGTGGAGTCAAGTGAGGAGGAGGAGACACAACAAACACGAGGCACAACGTCCTCTATGACCAACCATAGCACTAGCCAGTCCAAGGCATCAGATGTCAGAGCTGCTCAGGTGCAGAGCGCTGTTGTATCAAAGCACACATCCAGGAACTCTGCTGTCTGGGAGATCTTTAAGAAATGTGCAGCAGACCCCACCGTTGCTATTTGTAATCTATGTCAGATGAGGATCAAGCGTGGGACAGACACCGGATGCTTGGGTACCACTTGCTTGAGGCGACATATAACCACCTGCCACGCATCTTGTTGGCGCAACACTTTGAGTAGGTCCTCCTCCTCACATGTCTCTACCCCCACTATATGTCCTGCCATGTCATTGACTCCAACCTCCACTGACATGGGATGATGCTACAGTAATGGATGTACCAGGTCCTTCCTCACAATGTGACAGCATCCCATCAGCTGAAGATTTACACAGTCAGATTATGTTGCCCCAGCTGCTGCAGCATAAGAAAAAATATAGTCCCAACCATCCCCAAGCACAGCGTCTAAATGCCAGCTTAGCAAAATTACTCGCTTTGCAGCTGCTGCCTTTCCAGCTGGTGGACTCTGCTTCCTACCGTGAATTTGCTGAATGTGCTGTACCACAGTGGCAGATTCCAAAACGCCATTTCTTTTCACAGAAGGCCATTCCAGCACTATACCAGCACGTGGAAGACAATGTTATGGAGTCATTGGGAAAGGCAGTCAGCAGCAAGGTGCATGTGACTTTAGACACGTAGTCCAGCAAACATGGACAGGGTCGTTACATTTCCTTCACGGAACACTGGGTAACTCTGATTGCAGCTGGGAGGGATCCAAGACGGGGCTCTATGCTAGAGCTTGTTCATCCACCACGCCTTCAGACAGCTGCTTGTATGAGGTCTGTCTGCTCCACCACCACCTCTCCCTCTTCCTCCTCCTCCTCTTCCTCCTTCTCTGTCTCTGGTGAAGTGGCAGTTAAACCGAGTTTAAGTGACAGGGGCTACGCAATGGCTCAAGCAAAAAGATGCCATACTGTGCTTGAGCTGGTTTGTTTAGGGAACAGGAGCCACACCGGGCCAGAAATTCTGTCAGCTCTGCAGGGGCAGGTGCAGAGATGGTTAACACCATGCCAGCTTGAGCTGGGAATGGTCGTCTGTGATAATGGCAGCAACCTTCTCTCTGCCCTACGCCAAGGTAAGTTGACGCATGTACCATGCCTAGCACACCTCCTAAATCTGGTGGTACAGCGTTTCCTAACCAGGTACCGAGGGCTGGCAGAGCTTCTCAGCCAGGCCAGAAAACTCTGCAGCCACTTCAGATGGTCATTCCCAGCAGGTGTTCGCCTGTCAAAAATTCAAAGAGAATTCCACCTACCCACACACCGTCTGATCTGTGACATGCCCACCAGGTGGAACTCGACATTAGCAAAACTGCAGCGTCTGCACAAGCAGCAGAGGGCCATCAACGAGTACCTGTGTGAGTATGGCACAAGGACAGGTTCAGGTCAACTTGGTTCCCCCCCGAAGTGGCTGATGATCAAGGATGCATGCACTTTACTGTCACCATTTGAGGAGGCAACGAGGATGGTGAGCAGGGACAGTGCATGCATCAGTGACACAATTCCTTTAGTGTTCCTGCTGGAGCACACTCTGTGGGGAATTATAGATGTGGCTCTAGAGGCAGAGCAGCAGGAGGAAGAGGAGGCCTTCCCTAGCTCTCAAGGCCCCAGTCTTTATGCAGACAGCATTCCTGCTGGTCTTCAGATCAGACAGGAGGATGAGGAATATTTAAGTATTGAAGGTGGGGATTCCTCAAGGGAGGGCTTTCTGTGTCCAGAAACCCAAGGACTTACTGGGTGATGAGATTGGATCACTGGCCAGAATTTAGCCAATATGCTATGCAGCTACTAGGTTGCCCTTCATCCAGCGTGCTTTCTGAAAGGACGTTCAGTGCCACTGGAGGTTTTGTCACAGACAAAAGAGTGCGTCTGTCCACCGACTCTGTAGACCAACTGACATTTATTAAAATGAATCAGTCCTGGATCAGCAGCTATCAATCCCCTGATGCTGACGTAACGGAATAGATCGGGGATCTCTTCTGCATTCACAAAACCTCCACCACTGCACTCTTCCACAATACCTCAGAGGGGTTACGGTGTGAAGGCACTAGCTGGCACCAAAGGCCCAATATTTGGGTGCACTGACACTGAGCTGACGCCTATATTACCAGATTTATATAATTTTAATATTGGACCGCAGGGTCCAACCCTGCACTCTTCCATAATACCACAAAAGGGTTACGGTGTGAAGGCACTTGCTGCCACCAATGGCACAATATTTGGCTGCACTGCCACTGAGCTGATGCCTATATTACCAGATTTATATCATTTTAATATTGGACGGCAGGGTTCAACCCTGCACTCTTCCACAATACCACAAAAGGGTTACGGTGTGAAGGTACTTGCTGCCACCAAAGGCCAAATTTTAAAGCACCTATTGTTACTTTCATCCAAAGCCTGCATAAGTTTCACCATAATTTAGCCAAAAAAACACTAAACTTGTTCTGCGTGTCCTAAAATGTATTTTCATACAGGCTGCCGCCCCAAGCAGTTGTTTATGAATAGATTAACCCCTTAAGGACCCAGGACGTACCATGTATGTCATTGCAGCGGGTCTCTTTTAGACCCGCTGACGTACATGGTACGTCCTGCGGTTTTTTGAGCGCTGGAAGCGATCGGATCGCTTCCAGCAGCTCAAACGCCATTGCAGGATGCCTGGGAGTCCAGGCATCCGTGCAATGGCGGTGAGAAGTGCCGGGGCACCTTGTGATCGCTCCGGGAGCGATCAACATCCGGTTTTACCAGAGAGGTGCCCGGCACTTCTAGAGAGCGCTGGAAGCGATCGGATCGCTTCCAGCAGCTCAAACGCCATTGCAGGATGCCTGGGAGTCCAGGCATCCGTGCAATGGCGGTGAGAAGTGCCGGGGCACCTTGTGATCGCTCCCCGGGAGCGATCAACATCCGGTTTCACCGGAGAGGTGCCCGGCACTTCTAGAGAGCGCTGGAAGCGATCGGTATCGCTTCCAGCTGCTCTGTGTATATTGCAGGGATGCCTCGACATCGAGGCATCCTTGCAATATGCTTACCTGCCGCCGGTCCGCTAAGTGATCGCTCCCCCCGAGCGATCACTTCCGGTAGCGTCAGGAAGTACCGAGGTATCGTGGCACTCAGTACAAAACGATCACATGAGTGATCAGGTGCTCTGCTGGGTGCCTCGAGGGATCAAGGCACCCAGCAGAGTAAAAAAAAGTGTAAAAAAAGTAAAAAAAATAAAAATCAAAATCAATAAAAAGGTATAAAATAAAATAAACTGACAGCCAAGATGGCGCTGCCCTTCTAAGGGCAGGGTCATCTTGGGGCTGAGTGGGATGTTCCTAGCCTGCCTCATCAGAGAGGCAGGCTAGCAACATCCAATCAGAAGTAAAAAAAAATCAAAATAAAATTTCTAATTTGTCAGGTCAGGTCAATATTTTGTAAATATTGGCTCTGACCTCTGTGATTCTCCCTCCCTCTCCTCACTTGTGTTTTGGTGAGCGAGAGAGAGAGATCAGATTTGACAGGTTAGAGATTTTAGTGAGATTAGAAAAATTGAGGCAGATTTAGAGAGATTTTAGTGAGATTAGAAAAATTGAGGCAGATTTAGAGAGATTTTAGGGAGATTTAGAAGAATTGAGGCAGGTTTAGAGTTATTTAGAGAGATTTAGGTGTTTATTTGTATTTTCTTGTGAAACCCAACGGTTCTTCTAAGAACCAACTATCCGCTTATTATATATAATAATTATAAAATTTTAAAATCTATTATATATAATGTCTGAGAGGGTGTACAGCGCCGAGGAGGCATATGCCATCCTGGCGTCAGAATCTGAGGCATCTGCGTCAGACTCCGACCCTGATTTCGACCCGCCAACTGCTCAGAGACGTCGCTAGATACATCATCTACGCTGGCTGATGTATCTAGTGATGTTTCTGATGCAGATCCTGGGTCACCACCTGCCAGCAGGAGACGCACAGCTCCAGCTGAGGAGTGGGTAGTGCCTCATCGCCAGAGGCCAGATATCCCTCCTTTCACGGCAAATCCTGGCATCAATATTGATGTTGCAGGATTTACCGCCACACAGTTTTTGCAGGTGTTTATGGGGGATGATTTGTTGGGCCACATCGTGGCCCAATCAAATCTGTATGCCCTTCAGCATTGTGCTGCGAAGCCAGACTCCTACTTGGCAAGGCAGCAATGGACCCCGCTAGATGTGCCAGAATTTCTGAAATTCTGGGCACTTACTATGCTGATGGGCATCATAAAGAAGCCCTCAATTCGCTCCTACTGGAGCAGTAGCCCCATCTGCTCTACCCCCATTTACCCCCAATCAATGTCACGTAGAAGGTATGAAAACATTTTGCGTTTCATGCACTTCAGTGACAACAGCCTGTGCCCTCCTAGAGAGCATCCCCAGTTTGACAGGCTGTATAAAATCCGCACCCTGATTACCCACTTCGCCGCCAGGTTGTTGGCGGTCAAGTACAGAGACAAGAAGGATGTATACCTTCTATCCACCATCCACACTGAGAGGTCTGTGGAGGTCTCTGTACGTGGCAGAGCTGAGCGCATCAGGAAGCCAGTGTGCATCAAAGCCTATAACCGGCATATGGGTGGGGTTGATCTGGCAGATCAGCTGCTCCAGCCCTACCAGATTATGCGGAAGTCAAGGGCCTGGTACAAAAAGGTTGCAATTACCTGATGCAAATTGCAACCCACAATGCCTTTTTGCTCTGCAAAAAGGCAAACCCCGGAGTGACGCTGTCCTTTTTACAGTTTCAGCTCCAGGTCATTTCGGGGCTTTTGTACAAGGATGCACCTGCTCCCCGGGCGGTGATGGGGGACAGAGTTGGGGCTACGCATTTTATTTATAAAATCCCCCCTACTGAGGGCAAACAGAAACCCCCAAAAAGGTGCAGGGTGTGTTTCAAGAGGGGGCAGAGGAGAGACACAATCTTTTACTGTCCAGAATGCCCTGGACAACCCGGTCTGTGTCTTGGGACTGTTTCAAGATATATCACACTGTGCGTGATCTGTGATTTTTTTTTTCCTTTCTATTTTTTCTCACACTCCAGTTAGTTAGTTCAGTTTAGTTTTTTTTTTTCTTTTACTGCACCAGACGTTTACATTTTATTCGTACATTTTTATGTTCTACAATTGGTGCTGTATTTTGCCAAAATCTTTGCACACCTATGCATGGGGGGCATGGGTGTTACTCAGGAGACCTTGCAGAAAACAACCTGGAGAGTTTTCATGCAGTAACAACACAACGTGTCTCCTAAATCACAGTCCAAATCTAATGTGGGCGTAAAATAAATAATTGAAAAATTACCGCCACACACCTTCTCAAATGTTTTGGGCTAAAACCGTTGCATCCATGGCATCAAAGCACTCCATATGCAATACCTTGGGGTGTCAACATAACAAATATAAACAATTTTCTGGCAATAATTCAAACTGGGGTATGCGGTAGACCCAAAACCAAAGCTAGGCCTAGCTGAAGAAATAATCTCAATTTCAACTCCAATGACAAAGTCATAAAAATTGTATTTGAACCTTCCCAAAATCCTGGCAAACCTATGCATGGGGGGCATGGGTGTACTCAGGAGACCTTGCAGAAAAAACCTGGAGAGTTTTCATGCAGTAACAAACAACAGTGTCTCCTAAATCACAGTCCAAATCTAATGTGGGCGTAAAAATAAAAAATTGAAAAATTACCGCCACACACCTTCTCAAATGTTTTGGGCTAAAACCGTTGCATCCATGGCATCAAAGCACTCCATATGCAATACCTTGGGGTGTCAACATAACAAATATAACAATTTTCTGGCAATAATTCAAACTGGGGTATGCGGTAGACCCAAAACCAAAGCTAGGCCTAGCTGAAGAAATAATCTCAATTTCAACTCCAATGACAAAGTCATAAAAATTGTATTTGAACCTTCCCAAAATCCTGGCAAACCTATGCATGGGGGGCATGGGTGTACTCAGGAGACCTTGCAGAAAACAACCTGGAGAGTTTTCATGCAGTAACAAACAACAGTGTCTCCTAAATCACAGTCCAAATCTAATGTGGGCGTAAAAATAAAAAATTGAAAAATTACCGCCACACACCTTCTCAAATGTTTTGGGCTAAAACCGTTGCATCCATGGCATCAAAGCACTCCATATGCAATACCTTGGGGTGTCAACATAACAAATATAAACAATTTTCTGGCAATAATTCAAACTGGGGTATGCGGTAGACCCAAAACCAAAGCTAGGCCTAGCTGAAGAAATAATCTCAATTTCAACTCCAATGACAAAGTCATAAAAATTGTATTTGAACCTTCCCAAAATCCTGGCAAACCTATGCATGGGGGGCATGGGTGTACTCAGGAGACCTTGCAGAAAACAACCTGGAGAGTTTTCATGCAGTAACAACAACAGTGTCTCCTAAATCACAGTCCAAATCTAATGTGGGCGTAAAAATAAAAAATTGAAAAATTACCGCCACTCACCTTCTCAAATGTTTTGGGCTAAAACCGTTGCATCCATGGCATCAAAGCACTCCATATGCAATACCTTGGGGTGTCAACATAACAAATATAAACAATTTTCTGGCAATAATTCAAATGGGGTATGCGGTAGACCCAAAACCAAAGCTAGGCCTAGCTGAAGAAATAATCTCAATTTCAACTCCAATGACAAAGTCATAAAAATTGTATTTGAACCTTCCCAAAATCCTGGCAAACCTATGCATGGGGGGCATGGGTGTACTCAGGAGACCTTGCAGAAAACAACCTGGAGAGTTTTCATGCAGTAACAAACAACAGTGTCTCCTAAATCACAGTCCAAATCTAATGTGGGCGTAAAAATCTGAAATTGAAAAATTACACCACACACCTTCTCAAATGTTTTGGGCTAAAACCGTTGCATCCATGGCATCAAAGCACTCCATATGCAATACCTTGGGGTGTCAACATAACAAATATAAACAATTTTCTGGCAATAATTCAAACTGGGGTATGCGGTAGACCCAAAACCAAAGCAAGGCCTAGCTGAAGAAATAATCTCAATTTCAACTCCAATGACAAAGTCATAAAAATTGTATTTGAACCTTCCCAAAATCCTAGCAAACCTATGCATGGGGGCATGGGTGTACTCAGGAGACCTTGCAGAAAACAACCTGGAGAGTTTTCATGCAGTAACAAACAACCGTGTTCCTCCAAATCACAGTCCAAAACTGATGTGGGTGTGAAAATGAAAATGACCACCAAACAGTATCCAATTTGTTTGGAGCAAACGGTTGCATCCATAGCATAAAAACACTCCATTTACAATACTTTGGGGTGTTAGCTTACCAAATATATGCACGTTCATAAAACTGGGGTAATGTAAAAAAGCCCCTAAAAAGAAGATAAGCAAAGAAGATACTGTATGCTCAAATTAGAAAATTGACAAGCACATGTCAAAGATTGGCGTAGCACCCCAAAAACAACAGAACAAATCTATATATGGGTGGTATCACTTTACTCAGAAGATGTTGCTGAAAATATTTTGGGGTGTTTTTTGGCAGTAACCCATAACTGGATTTGACAATTCATGCCTAAAGTACAATGTGTGTGAAAAAATAACCCAAAAAGTGACTACCTGAAAGTTTGACATAGAGCTAGTGCATGGAAAGTGTTAAAATACAACTCTTTGAAGCACCCTAGGGTGTGCCCATTCTAAAAATATATGGTTTGATGAGGGTAAATTACTTTGGCCGGCTTCAAAAATGTCCCAAATAGGACATGGGTGCATGATGACGAAATGTGAAAATTCCAAGTTGGAAAACTGAAATGCGCACCCCCCAAATAAGGCCTATTAGCCCCCAAATGACCCGCCATACCTATACATGGGTGGTATCAATTTACTCAGAAGATGTTGCTGAACATATTTTGGGGTGTTTTTTGGCAGTAACCCATAACTGGATTTGACAATTCATGCCTAAAGTACAATGTGTGTGAAAAAATAACCCAAAAAGTGACTACCTGAAAGTTTGACATAGAGCTAGTGCATGGAAAGTGTTAAAATACAACTCTTTGAAGCACCCTAGGGTGTGCCCTTTCTAAAAATATATGGTTTGATGGGGGTAAATTACTTTGGCCGGCTTCAAAAATATCCCAAATAGGACATGGGTGCATGATGACGAAATGTGAAAATTCCAAGTTGGAAAACTGAAATGCGCACCCCCCAAATAAGGCCTATTAGCCCCAAATGACCCGACATACCTATACATGGGTGGTATCAATTTACTCAGAAGATGTTGCTGAACATATTTTGGGGTGTTTTTTGGCAGTAACCCATAACTGGATTTGACAATTCATGCCTAAAGTACAATGTGTGTGAAAAAATAACCCAAAAAGTGACTACCTGAAAGTTTGACATAGAGCTAGTGCATGGAAAGTGTTAAAATACAACTCTTTGAAGCACCCTAGGGTGTGCCCTTTCTAAAAATATATGGTTTGATGGGGGTAAATTACTTTGGCCGGCTTCAAAAATGTCCCAAATAGGACATGGGTGCATTGATGACGAAATGTGAAAATTCCAAGTTGGAAAACTGAAATGCACACCCCCCAAATAAGGCCTATTAGCCCCCAAATGACCCGACATACCTATACATGGGTGGTATCAATTTACTCAGAAGATGTTGCTGAACATATTTTGGAGTGTTTTTTGGCAGTAACCCATAACTGGATTTGACAATTCATGCCTAAAGTACAATGTGTGTGAAAAAATAACCCAAAAAGTGACTACCTGAAAGTTTGACATAGAGCTAGTGCATGGAAAGTGTTAAAATACAACTCTTGAAGCACCCTAGGGTGTGCCCTTTCTAAAAATATATGGTTTGATGGAGGTAAATTACTTTGGCCGGCTTCAAAAATGTCCCAAATAGGACATGGGTGCATGATGACGAAATGTGAAAATTCCAAGTTGGAAAACTGAAATGCGCACCCCCCAAATAAGGCCTATTAGTCCCCAAATGACCCGACATACCTATACATGGGTGGTATCAATTTACTCAGAAGATGTTGCTGAACATATTTTGGGGTGTTTTTTGGCAGTAACCCATAACTGGATTTGACAATTCATGCCTAAAGTACAATGTGTGTGAAAAAATAACCCAAAAAGTGACTACCTGAAAGTTTGACATAGAGCTAGTGCATGGAAAGTGTTAAAATAAACTCTTTGAAGCACCCTAGGGTGTGCCCTTTCTAAAAATATATGGTTTGATGGGGGTAAATTTCTTTGGCCGGCTTCAAAAATGTCCCAAATAGGACATGGGTGCAAGATGACGAAATGTGAAAATTCCAAGTTGGAAAACTGAAATGCGCACCCCCCAATAAGGCCTATTAGCCCCCAAATGACCCGACATACCTATACATGGGTGGTATCAATTTACTCAGAAGATGTTGCTGAACATATTTTGGGGTGTTTTTTTGCAGTTACCCATAACTGGATTTGACAATTCATGCCTAAAGTACAATGTGTGTGAAAAAATAAGAAAAACATAACACAAAAAGTGAATACCTGAAAGTTTGACATAGAGCTAGTGCATGGAAAGTGTTAAAATACAACTCTTTGAAGCACCCTAGGGTGTGCCCTTTCTAAAAATATATGGTTTGATGCGGGTAAATTACTTTGGCCGGCTTCAAAAATGTCCCAAATAGGACATGGGTGCATGATGACGAAATGTGAAATTTCCAAGTTGGAAAACTGAAATGCGCACCCCCCAAATAAGGCCTATTAGCCCCCAAATGACCCGACATACCTATACATGGGTGGTATCAATTTACTCAGAAGATGTTGCTGAACATATTTTGGGGTGCTCTTTGGCAGTAAACCTTAAAGTTCACAGTACATGTATTCTTAAATTGCGTTCAAAAAAAAAATCACCAAAAAATTTTTCTTTCTCAAACTTTGGCATAGATTTGTGGTAAAATGGTTTGGATTGAAAGAGTCAAAATACCCCAAGTTTAATACCTTGATTTGTGTACTTTAAAAAAATATGTATATGTGGAGGGTTATTCAGGAATTAGTGACAGATATCAGTGTTACAATGTCACTATCACTAGTTTTGAAAATAAACTCTTTGGAAATGGCAAAGTGCTACTTGCACTTATTGTTGCATAAAATAAGGAAAAAAGCGAGGAATATGTAAACATTGGGTATTGCTAAACTCAGTACTAAATTTAGAAACTACTAAGGAATTAATTTTTTTTGCCGGTTGTTGATACATAAGAAATTTTGGGGGTCAAAGTTCGAAAAAGTGGTGTTTTTTCAATTTTTTGGTCATATTTCACAATATTTTTTATAGTAAATTATATGAAATGATGAAAAAAATGGTATCTTTATAAAGTCCATTTAATGACGAGAAACACAGTGTAAAATATGTGTGGTTTACATAAACGAGTAAGAGGAAAATTTGACGTAAACACTAAGGCTAGGGTCAGACTGAGGCAGTGCGAACGCGCGTGCAGCCGCACTTAATCACGGCCGCACTAGCAGCAGATGCCGGGCAATGACGGCCAATATATGAAGTACGGTCGCACAAAAGTCCGGCTGCGCAACGCAAGTGGAAAATGAACGCATTTTTTCGAGAACGTGAAACCGCAGGTACTGACGTACAGAGTGCGCTGCGTCCGCTAGCGGCGTGTGTGCGTGATTAGGAGACGTCAGACGCTGCTAATGTCCGGCCAACATAACGTCCAGACACAAAAAGTGTTTTATTGATGATCCGTACAAAATCACGGACGAAAATGCGCATCGTATGACCACTATCACGTATTCTGTGAAAAAATGCGTCCATTCGTTCGAACGCACTTTTTCACAGACAACATAAAAATGCGTTAGTCTGACCCTAGCCTAAGAGCGCAGAAACGTAAAAACAGCAGCGGTCACTAAAGGACGGATTTGTGTAAAACCGCCCGGTCACTAAGGGGTTAAAGGAAAACCATTTACCATGATCTGAAACGTCATTTTTTTGTTTTTAAATGTTTCTATACATCCTACAAATCCGCCACTTCACGGGCAGGTTATGGGGACCTCCTAGGCACGATATTTGAAGGCATTTTTCATTTTTGTTTTTAACCCTTATTTCATGGAAAAATCACTGTTCCTTTAAAAACTGTTTTAAAACATTTTGTCCTTGTTTCCTGCCCCCCAGGGCACTACCCGGACCCCCATACACCTTTAATGGCAAATATCTTGCATATATGCCCTCTTGCAGGGCACTCTAAAAATCTAACTTTTGAGTCCCATTGACTTGCATTGAGTTCGGTTTGTGTTCTCGTTCGAACTCGAACTTTTAAAATTGTTCGAGTTCGAATGCAAACCGAACACGGGTTGTCTGGCTCATCCCTAGTAAAGAAGAATCCTAGAGTGTCAGCTAAAGACTTACAGAAATCTCTGGCACATGCTAACATTTTTGTTGACACATCTACAATAAGGAAAACATTAAACAAGAATGGAGTACATGGGAGGACACCACGGAGGAAGCCATTGCTGTCTAAAAAGAATATTGCAGCACGTTTGAAGTTTGCAAAAGAGCACATGGATGTTCCATAGCACTACTGGCAAAATATTCTGTGGACAGATGAAACCAAAATTGAGTTGTTTGGAAAAAACACACAACACTATGTGTGGAGAAAAAAAGGCACAGCACACCAACATCAAAACCTCATCCCCACTGTAAAACATGGCGGAAGGAGCATCATGGTTTGGGGCTGCTTTGCTGCCTCAGGGCCTGGTGGATTGTTGTCATTGATGGAAAAATTAATTCCAGAGTTTATCAAGACATTTTGCAGGAAAACGTAAGACCATCTGTCTGCCAACTGAAGCTCCGCAGAGGATGGGTGATGCAACAGGACAATGACCCAAAGCATACAAGTAATTCAACAAAAGAATGCCTTCAACAAAACAAAATACACCTTCTGGAGTGGCCCAGTCAGAGTCCTGACCTTAACCCAATTGAAATGCTGTGGCATGACCTTAAGAGAGCGATTCACACCAGACATCCCAAGAATATTGCTACACTGAAACAGTTTTGTGAAGAGGAGTGGTCCAAAATTACTCCAGATCGTTGTGCAGGTCTGATCTGCAACTACAGGAAACGTTTGGTTGAGGTTATTGCTGCCAAAGGAGGGTCAACCAGTTATTAAGTCCAAAGGTTCACATACTTTTTCCACCCTGCACTGTGAATGTTTACATGTTCTGTTCAATAAAAACATGAAAACATATAATGTTTGTGTTGTATTATTTTAAGCAGACTGTGTTTTTCAAATTGTTGTGACATAGATGAAGATCAGAGCACATTTTATGACCAATTCATGCAAAACTCTACGTAATCCTAAAGGGTTCACATACTTTTTCTTGCCACTGTATAACAGACACATTGCACATAATACAGACACATTGTGCACAAATAACAGACATATCATGCATACATTACACATGTCATGCATATATTCCAGAAATATCCCAGTGGCTCAATATTATACGACGTATACTATGCAACAATAGCGGTATTCATGTTGGTGCACGTGCAAGTGCTAATGTGAACAAAATAAAATGAAACAATACTTATTTTTAAAATGATCACAGTCCCCTTCTTATTCTGAAATATGCATGAAGAATCTCAAAAACAAACAAAAATAAACCAATCAATGGAACTATAATGCAAAACGTTGATGATAGACAATTAAATGTGCTTCTTCTAGCTATAAACTCACATCCTATAGAGCAGTATTTCCCAAACCTGTCCTCGGGACCCTCAACCAGGCCAGATTTTACAGATCACCTTGGGGAAATGTAGACTGAATACTGCAATCACTAAGCAGCATATTCTATCACCTGTGCTGTGCTTCACATATGTGGAAAACCTGGAGTGTCAGTGGGTCCTGAGGATAGGTTTGGGAAACACTGCTATAGATCCATAAGGTCTTGGCTGTATACTGCGCATCTGGTCAACTATAGGGTGACACTACCTTTCTTTGATATGATACAACTAGGGATGAGCCGAACACCCCCCGAGTTCGGTTCGAGCTCGAACACGAACTTCGTATATATTCGGGTCCGAACCCGAACCCGAACTCGAACCCAATGCAAGTCAATAGGGCTGAAAATTCGGTTTTTAGAGTGCCCTCCAAGAGGGCATATATACTACATATTTGCCATAAAAGGTGTATGGGGGTCCGGTTAGTGCCCTGGGGGACAGGAAACAAGGACAAAAAGTAAAAAAAAAACGTTTTTAAAGGGACAGTGAGTTTTCCATGAAGTAAGGGTTAAAAATAAAAACCAAAAATTCCTTCAAATATCGTGCCTAGGAGGTCCCCATAACCTGCCCTTGAAGTAGCGGATTTCTAGGATGTATAGAAACACTTAAAAACAAAAAAATTACGTTTCATATGACGGTAAATGCTTTTCTTTTAATCTATCTATAAACAACTGCTTGGGGCGGCAGTCTGTATGAAAAGAGGAGACATTTTCGCACACGCAGAAAAAGTTTACTGATTTTTTTGGCTAAATTATTGTGAAATTTATGCAGGCTTTGGATGAAAGTAACAATAGGTGCTTTAAAATTGGTCCTTTAGCGTCCCCAAAAGTGCCGTCACACCGTAACCCCTCTGAGGATATGAATCTGATACAGGTGGCAGTGCACCCAAATATTGTGCTTTTGGTGCCAGGCCTGCAAGTACTATCATACAGTAACCCCTCTGTGGTATTGTAGAAGAATGCAGGGGTGAACCTTGCGGTCCTATATTAAAAAGATATGCATCTGGTAAAGGAGTCAGTGCACCCAGATATTCTGCCTTTGGTGCAAGACTGCCAGGCCAGCAAGTATCATCATACAGTAACCCCTCTGTGGTATTGTGGAAGAGTGCAGGGGTGGACCATGTGGTCCTATATTGAAAATTTTTTGATCTGGTAATGGGCGTCAGTGCACCCAGATATTGTGCCTTTAATGCCAGGCCAGCAAGTATCATCATACAGTAACCCCTCTGTAGTATTGTGGAAGAATTCAGGGGTGGACCATGTGGTCCTATATTGAAAAGTTTTTGATCTGGTAATGGGCGTCAGTGCACCCAGATATTGTGCCTTTAATGCCAGGCCAGCAAGTATCATCATACAGTAACCCCTCTGTAGTATTGTGGAAGAATGCAGGGGTGGACCATGTGATCCTATATTGAAACGTTTTTGATCTGGTAATGGGCGTCAGTGCACCCAGATATTGTGCCTTTAATGCCAGGCCAGCAAGTATCATCATACAGTAACCCCTCTGTAGTATTGTGGAAGAATGCAGGGGTGGACCATGTGGTCCTATATTAAAAAGATATGCATCTGGTTAAGGCGTCAGTGCACCCAGATATTGTGCCTTTAATGCCAGGCCAGCAAGTATCATCATACAGTAACCCCTCTGTGGTATTGTGGAAGAATGCAGGGGTGAACCTTGCGGTCCTATATTGAAAAGATATGCATCTGGTAAAGGAGTCAGTGCACCCAGATATTCTGCCTTTGGTGCAAGACTGCCAGGCCAGCAAGTATCATCCTACAGTAACCCCTCTGTGGTATTGTGGAAGAGTTCAGGGGTGGACCATGTGGTCCTATATTGAAAAGTTTTTTATCTGGTAATGGGCGTCAGTGCACCCAGATATTGTGCCTTTAATGCCAGGCCAGCAGGTATCATCATACAGTAACCCCTCTGTGGTATTGTGGAAGAGTGCAGGGCAGTGGCGGAACTACCAGGGTCGCAGCGGTCGCAACTGCGACCGGGCCCTGGCAATTCCGCCACTTGAGGGGGCCCACTTGCTTGGGGAGAAGTTTGGCGGCTAAATAATTTAGACCAGGGAAGGCTGAGTGCACCATTTTTGGCGGCAGCCGCGATCGGCGCTTTGAACTCGTTCCATAGCCTCGTGCTCGTCATCTTCTTCCTGTCCATTAAGTTCCTCCCCCGTCCCCCTCTCCCTGCTCGATCACCTGCTCTGCCTCCGCCCGCACGTGTGTCCATGTGTGTGTGGGCGCGGCAAGGAGACAGTGAGCAGGCCGGCCTGGGATTAATGCGCGGCCTTTCTCTTCCTCGCGGCCGGAACGCTTTCCTCTCCCGGGCCGCGTCTCCAGACTCCAGTCCAGCAGTCCTAGAGGGTGGCTCACGCTGTCTGTCACAGTCTCTGTGTGTCACTGCTGAGTGCTGACCTGACAGTCTGTCAGTCTGTCTGTGTCTGGCACCCGGCCGTGACGTGAGTGACCCACACACTCGCCGCTACGCCACCACATCGCAGCAGGCCAGCAGCAGACTCCCAAGTCTCTACCCATAGCATGCCCTGCCCCCCCCCGTGACAGTCTACTTACTGTCTTCAGTCCAATTGCCTCCGCTCCCACTGACTACTCACCCACTCTGAGCCAACCCGGTCATACACAACATCATGATCGGATCACATCACAGCACATCATTCAGCTGGAGCTGGGCCTGGCACCACCACCGCACCGCTGCAGCAGACTCTGCCCGTGACAGTCACTGCTGTCTCTCCTGACCTGAGGCCACACATCAGCAGCACGCCGTCGCCACCTGACTCTCAGGTAATTATTTTCAATGATCAATCAAAATCAAATTGGGGGGTCTCAATACCAATATTGGCAGACACAGCCTGGCCTGCGTTATCATGGGGGCCGCTGGGGGGCCCTTCCAATATGGCAGCCAGGCCTGCATTACCGTTGGGGGCTGGGGCCTGGCCCATGAGTACCGTGGGTGGGGGGCCTTGAGTACTGTGGGGGGCCCTGCCTTGAATATGGTGGCCTCAGCTCAGCCTGCGTTAGGGGGGGGCTTTCAATAAGGTGGCCTGCATTTAGGGGGCAGCCCTTTCAATAAGGTGGCCTCATGGCTCCTGCATTAGGGGGGGGCTGTGTCTACCATGCCAATTGCATTTTGTTTGAGATTCAGGCTGATCCTGTTTTTTCTGTTATCCGCACTTGGCTGTAACATTTACCGCACTTGGCTGTAACATTTACCGCACTTGGCTGATACAATTGGCAAATGAGAAGACTGGGGGGCTATGAATTGAAAAGAGTGGGGACTGGGAGGGTTAATGAAAAGAAGTAGGGCCATGCATGACTGATCTTTGTAAAAATGGTTGAATTTAAACATTAAATAATTTTAATTATCTCAATAGATACAACATTACCTCCTTGCCTAAAGAGCTTGCATACTATTACCTGTCATATGCTTTATTTACATAAATATATAATGTCGTCATCCACTCAGTCCAAGAGCGGTGCTCACAAGCATCCTGCGATAATAAAAAAAAAGTTAAAATATGGATATTTTTTTGGGGGGGGGCCGTCATGGATTCTTGCACCGGGGCCCTCAGGTTTCTAGTTACGCCACTGGTGCAGGGGTGGACCATGTGGTCCTATATTGAAAAGTTTTTTATCTGTTAATGGGCGTCAGTGGAGTGCACCCAGATATTGTGCCTGTAATGCCAGGCCAGCAAGTATCATCATACAGTAACCCCTCTGTGGTATTGTGGAAGAGTGCAGGGGTGGACCATGTGGTCCTGTACTGATTTTTTTTTATCTGTTAATGGGCGTCAGTGCACCCAGATATTGTGCCTTTAATGCCAGGCCAGCAAGTATCATCATACAGTAACCCCTCTGTGGTATTGTGAAAGAATGCAGGGGTGAACCTTGTGGTCCTATATTGAAAAGTTTTTTATCTGGTAATGGGCGTCAGTGCACCCAGATATTGTGCCTTTAATGCCAGGCCAGCAAGTATCATCATACAGTAACCCCTCTGTAGTATTGTGGAAGAATACAGGGTTGGACCATGTGGTCCTGTATTGAAAAGATATGCATCTGGTTAAGGCGTCAGTGCACCCATATATTGTGCCTTTAATGCCAGGCCAGCAAGTATCATCATACAGTAACCCCTCTGTAGTATTGTGGAAGAATGCAGGGGTGGACCATGTGGTCCTATATTGAATTTTTTTTTATCTGTTAATGGGCGTCAGTGCACCCAGATATTGTGCCTTTAATGCCAGGCCAGCAAGTATCATCATACAGTAACCCCTCTGTAGTATTGTGGAAGAGTGCAGGGGTGGACCATGTGGTCCTATATTGAAAGGTTTTTGATCTGGTGGTAATAGGCGTCAGTGCACCCAGATATTGTGCCTTTAATGCCAGGCCAGCAAGTATCATCATACAGTAACCCCTCTGTAGTATTGTGGAAGAATGCAGGGGTGGACCATGTGGTCCTATATTGAAAAGATTTTGATCTGGTAATGGGCGTCAGTGCACCCAGATATTGTGCCTTTAATGCCAGGCCAGCAAGTATCATCATACAGTAAGGCTGGGGTCAGACGAACGCAGTGTTAACGTCCGTGTTGCCCGCACATAAGTACGTCCGTGATAGCATACAATTGTGTTAAATGGAGCCCCACACACGAAGTACGTCCGCACAGAAGTGCGGGGGCTGACGGATGCTGCAAACGGACGCAGGTTAGGCAAGAACGTAATACTGCTAGAACGGACGTGCAGAGTGCGCCACGTCCACAACGTCCGCATAGCTTTGTGTGTGAGTGATGCAACAAGGTCAGACGGACTGCATTTATACGTCCAGCATTTTTGACGGACAGAATGTTCTTTCATTGTAATTTATTTTCCCTGCTACATCAGTCAAAAAATACGTCAGTGAAAAAAACGGACTGTGTGGCCACTACCTTGTTGTCAGTCAGTAAGTACGTCCGTACTGCACGGACGCACAGTCCGTACAAAATGCGCTCATCTGACCCTAGCCTAACCCCTCTGTGGTATTGTGGAAGAGTGCAGGGGTGGACCATGTGGTCCTATATTGAAAAGTGTTTTTTTTATCTGTTAATGGGCGTCAGTGCACGTGTGTCAGCACTTGGTAATCTACCAGTGCCTGGAAAGGTGTTATACAAGTGTCGCTTTAGAGCGTCCTCAAGTTTTTTCATCCTGTGCTCCCTCTGTGCGGGCAGGATGAGCTCTGCAACTTTCCCCTTGTATCGTAGATCAACAAGGGTTGCCAACCAGTAATGATCCCTCTCCTTGATAGCACGAATCCGGGGGTCCTTTAGCAGGCTTTGCATCATTAGGGAGCCCATTCAGCGTAGGTTGGAGGTGGCATTAGCTTCCAAGTCTTCCTGGTCAATGAGGATGACCGTATCGTGCACTTCCTCCTCCCAGCCACGCACTAGCCCTTCTGTTTCTGGGCACACAAAACCCTCTCTTGAGGAATACCCACCTTCAATGCCCCCACTACTTAAATATTCCTCCTCCTTCTCATCCTCCTCCTGTCTGATCTGAGTAGGACCCGCTGGAATGCTGTCTGCGGAAAGACTGGGGCATTGAGAGCTAGAGCTAGGGAAGGCCTCCTCTTCCTCCCACTGCTCTGCCTCTAGAACCACATCTATAATTCCCCGCAGAGTGTGCTCCAGCAGGAACACTAAAGGAATTGTGTCACTGATGCATGCACTGTCCCTGCTCACCATCCTCATTGCCTCCTCAAATGGTGACAGTACAGTGCATGCATCCTTGATCATCAGCCACTGCGGGGGGAAAAAAAACCAAGTTGACCTGAACCTGTCCTTGTGCCATACTCACACAGGTACTCGTTGATGGCCCTCTGCTGCTTGTGCAGACGCTGCAGCATTGCTAATGTCGAATTCCACCTGGTGGGCATGTCACAGGTCAGACGGTTTGTGGGAAGGTGGAATTCTCTTTGAATTTCTGCCAGGCAAACGCTTGCTGGGAATGAGCGTCTGAAGTGGCTGCAGAGTTTTCTGGCCTCGATGAGAAGCTCTGGCAGCCCTTGGTACTTGGTGAGGAAATGCTATACCACCAGATTTAGGATGTGTGTCAATTTACCCTTGCGTAGGGCGGAGAGAAGGTTGCTGCCATTATCGCAGACGATCATTCCCAGTTCAAGCTGGCATGGTGTTAACCATCTCTGCACCTGCCCCTGCAGAGCTGACAAAATTTCTGACCCGGTGTGGCTCCTGTCCCCTAAACAAACCAGCTCAAGCACAGTATGGCATCTTTTTGCTTGAGCCATCGTGTAGACCCTGTCAGGCGTCGGTTTCACTGCCACTTCGCCAGAGATAGAGAAGGAGGAGGAGGAGGAGGAAGAGGTGGTGGTGGTGGAGCAGACAGACCTCATACATGCAGCTTTCTGGAGGCGTGGTGGATGAACAAGCTCCAGCACAGAGCCCAGTCTTGGATCCCTCCCAGCTGCGATCAGAGTTACCCAGTGTGCTGTGAAGGAAATGTAACGACCCTGTCCATCCTTGCTGGACCACGTGTCTAAAGTCACATGCACCTTGCTGCTGACTGCCTTTCCCAATGACTGGATAACATTGTCTTCCACGTGCTGGAATGGCCTTGCGTGAAAAGTAATGGCGTTTTGGAACCTGCCACTGTGGTACAGCACATTCAGCAAATTCACAGAAGGGAGCAGAGTCCACCAGCTGGAAAGGCAGCAGCTGCAACGTGAGTAATTTTGATAAGCTGGCATCTAGATGCTGTGCTTGGGGATGGTTGGGACTATATTTTTTCTTTCGCTGCAGCAGCTGCGGCAACGTAATCTGACTGCGTAAATCTTCAGCTACTGGGATGATGTCACATTGTGAGGAAGGACTTGGTACATCCATTACTGTAGCATCATCCCTGTCAGTGGAGGTTGTAGTCAATGACATACAGTGGGGGTAGAGACAGATGAGGAGAAGGAGGACCTACGCAAAGTTTTGCGCCAACGGGATGTGTGGCACTTGTTCATATGTCGCCTCAAGCACGTGGTACCCAAGTGTCCGGTATCTTTCCCACGCTTAAGTCTCATCTGACATAGATTACAAATAGCAACGCTGCGCTCTACTGCACATTTCTTAAAGAACTCCCAGACAACAGAGTTCCTGCATGTGTTCTTTGAGACAACAGCGCTCTGCACCGGAGCAGCTCTGACATGTGATGCCTTGGACTGGCTAGTGCTACGGTTGGTCACAGAGGATGTTGTGCCTCGTGTTTGCTGTGCCTCCTCCTCCCCCTCTTCCTCACTTAATTCCTCTGTTTGATCTGGCACCCAGGTGGAGTCAGTGACCTCATCATCATTGTCATCTTCACCCCCTATCTCCTCGTCACTGGAGCCAACTTGGCAGTATGCTGCAGCTGCTGGGACAACATGAGTGCCAGTTATTTGTGTGTCATCACTGGCACCCCCTTCCTCTAGGTTGATTATACTCCCTTGCTCAACCTCAGAGATTGAATCAGAACACTGTACTTGCTGCGCATCCTCAAGCAGCATGTCACTCTCATTGTAGTCAAACAATTCAGCTGACTCCTCCGTGTGTGAGAGCGAGGCTACGGCAGGAGTAGCTGTGGACATGGAGGCTGCATTAGATGCTTTGGCAGCTGAGGTGGACTGTAAAGCACTAGAAGCCTGGCTGGCAGAGGACTCGGAGAATGAGGATGACCTGGTTAGCCAATACACCAAGTCCTCTGTATGTTGCTGCTGCTTAAGACGGCCAGCTAGAAAGGACAAGCGTGCCCCTGCAGAGGATGCACCACGTCCACCACGACCAGAGGCACAGCCTCCCGACACAGGGGCTGCTTGCCCTCTTATCTGTGTCTGGGAGCGTCTGCCTGTCCTTTTTGTTCTTTCAGACATGGTGAGTGATATATAGATTAATATATGGAAAAGATCAAGCCTGGATGTGTATATGGCGCTTAGATGGTTTTAGGGATCGCTACACGTTCTCACAGATGTGGTGTTCCCTTCACCTGAATAAATAAACAGTAAAATAAAAAACAAGTAGGAGAACAGCGCTCCCTTTCAATAAATGTTTATATGCCCTCCGCACCACCACCAGAGTGTGTAATAGGACAACAAATGTCTTACGTTTCTAGATGCATTTGGGGAAAAGATGGTTCCCAGAGTAATTGATGTAGATGGAGTTGTAGAGCTGCATGGGCCAATACAGATCTCAAATAGGCAAACAAAAGGGAGATATAATAGTGCAGATCAATTGATAACACACAATATATAAAATATAGCCAGAGTTCAGTAAGTTAGTGAAATCACACTTTTAGAGAGCTCCCTAGCTCTATTTTAATTCGCCTTACTGACTGTTTCAGGCCAGTCCGTCAGCCAGACTTCTTAAGCGTCAGCCAGAGCAATAAAATCACCCATTATCACCCATTATCCAGACACCCACATCTCAACTGATCCCCTGCATACTTTTGCTGGTAAGACATTATCACCCATTATCCCGACACTCACATCTCAACTGATCCCCTGCATACTTTTGCTGGTAAGACAATATCACCCATTATCCAGACACCCACATCTCAACTGATCCCCTGCATACTTTTGCTGGTAGGACCCCCATCACCCAGTATTCGCAGGCACCCACATTGTAACGTTACCTTGGACTTTTTCTGTTTTTTGATTTTTGGTTTTCTCCACCATTTGCTTTGCTAATTAGCATGTGAATCTACTGCCCTATTGACAAAGCCCATCCAGCTTCAGGTGTTTACCTTTTAACTGCCTGAATGCAATCAGTCCGCCCTATATAACAACTAACACTGGCTCCATTTGAGCCTTGGCTCTTGTGACCTCCCCAAGTGGCATCCTAAGTGGACGTTCAGAGTTGATTTCCTGGAGTTGAGTGGCATCCTAAGTGGACGTTCAGAGTTGATTTCCTGGAGTTGAGTGGCATCCTAAGTGGACGTTCAGAGTTGATTTCCTGGAGTTGCGGGACTGGAGGAAGGAACTGCAAGGCCCACTTTTTACTCTGGGTAAACACACGTCTATATCATGCTTTCTCTCACGCTTCTGCTCTTTACTTCTACCTTTCTCCTTAAATGGAACTCCTGCCCCTCTACCACCGACCCCTACACTATCTGCATCTCTCCCTCCCTCCTCTCGTCCCACATGATGGCCTCGCATGAGCTCCTTTGTTTCCTTAGAACATGGTCTCCCTCTATCTCTCGTGCTGCCAATCACTCCCACTCCCACAAATCCCATTCCCACCTTCTCTTTCTCACCCTCCTGCTGTTACTCTATTCAGGTGACATATCCCCTAACCCTGGCCCCACAACACATCCAATACTTCCCTCTCATCCTATCTCCATCGCACATAAATCACCTCCCTGCAAGCCCAGCAACCTCATTCCCATAAACCCTCAGCGCCTGTCCTCTTTCTCCTGCGCCCTCTGGAACGCTCGCTCTGTGTGCAACAAACTCACAGCAATCCATGACCTCTTCCTTTCAAACTCCTTCAACCTCCTAGCTTTAACTGAAACGGCTGCTAACTCCCTCTGACACGGCCTCCGTTGCTGCTCTCTCACATGGCGGTCTACACTTGAGCCATACCCCCAGACCGGGTGAGAGAAATGGTGGCGGGGTCCGAATCCTGCTCTCTCCCACCTGCACCTACCAGCATCTCCCTCCACCCCCATCCCTCTCCTTCTCCTCCTTTGAGACACACTGCATCCGCCTGTTCTCTCCTCTGGCTCTCAGGGTGGCAGTCATCTACCGCCCACCGGGACCAACCTCCCAGTTCTTTGACCACTTTGCTACCTGGCTTTCTCACTTCCTGTCTTCTAATCTTCCATGCCTAATTCTCCGGGACTTCAACATTCCCATTGACGATCCTTCCGCCCCTGCTGCCTCCAAACTTCTTTCACTCACGTCCACCCTTGGACTCACACAATCCTCCCTCCTCCCTACCCACCGCGATGGTCACGCTATTGACCTTGTCTTTTCCAACCTCTGCTCCATTTCTGAGTTCAAATGTCACCCTTTCCCCATCTCTGACCACCACCTTCTCTCTTTCAACCTATATGGACTTCCTAAACACCCTGCTCCCCCACCCCGCACACACACTCGCAGAAATCTACATGCTGTGGACCCCCATCAATTCTCCGACCTACTTCACCACCTCCCTCATACCTCATCCTTCACCTGCCCTGATGCTGCCACTAATCACTGCAACACTACGCTTATCTCTGCTCTAGACACTCTTGCTCCTCTTCGACTCTGTAAGGCCCCACGCCGCCAGCTTCAGCCCTGGCACACCCTCCAGACTCGCTACCTGCAAAGATGCTCCCGCATTGCAGAGCGTGCCTGGAGGAAATCCCGCTCTGAAGCTGATTTTGTTCACTTCAAGTTTATTCTCCGATCATACACCTCTGCCCTCCACTTGGCCAAACAATCCTTCTTCTCATCTCTTATATCTACGCTGTCCTCCAACCCTAAACGGCTCTGGTCCACCTTCAACACCCTCCTCTACCCACCTGCACCTCCCCCCACAGCTACCTTCAGCGCTCAAAACCTGGCAGACTACTTCCTCAGTAAAACTCTAACTATCAGAAGCAACATCCCAACACAAGATAGTTATCTGCCACCTCCACTCCCACAGGTCCCCTCTGCCACCCTCTGCCGCTTCCTCCCAGCCACTGAGGAGGAAGTCAATTCCTTATTGTCCTCCTCACATCTCACCACGTGCCCGCTCAACCCCATTCCCTCACATCTAATTCCTCCCCTCTCCTCCTCCCTCACCTCTTCTCTCACACACATCTTCAACCTATCTCTCTCCACTGGCTCCTTTCCATCCGCCTTCAAACACGCGCTAGTTACCCCTTTACTAAAGAAACCATCCCTAGATCCCAACTCTCCATCCAACTACCGCCCTGTATCCCTGCTTCCCTTCACATCAAAGCTCTTAGAAAAACTAGTCTTCAACCGCCTCTCCCTCTTCCTGTCCTCCAATTCCCTACTTGACCCCCTGCAATCTGGCTTCCTTCCCCTACACTCAACTGAAACTGCCCTCACCAAAGTCACCAACGACCTCCTAACTGCTAAAAAACACGGCCACTATTCTATTCTCATCCTGCTTGACCTCTCGGCTGCTTTTGACATTGTTGACCACCCCTCCTTCTACAGACCTCTCAACTCTCTGGGTCTCGGTGACACTGCACTTGCTTGGGTTGACTCCTATTTATCCAACAGGTCCTTCTGTGTGTCCTTGGCTGGTAACTCCTCCTCCTCATTGCCTCTATCTGTTGGTGTACCTCAAGGCTCTGTCCTTGGTCCTCTGCTCTTTTCCATCTACACCTCCTCCCTGGGCAAAATCATCAACAGCTTTGGCTTTAATTACCACCTCTACGCTGATGACACTCAGATCTACCTCTCTACCCCTGATCTCTCTCCCCCTGTCCTTTCAAAAGTCAGTGACTGTTTATCTGGCATCTCCTCCTGGATGGCCTCCCACCACCTAAAGATCAACATGTCAAAGACTGAACTCCTACTTATTCCTCCCTCCAATGCCTCCCCACCTCTTGACTTCTCTATCACGGTGGAGGGTATCACCATCTCCCCATCAAACCAAGTTCGCTGTCTTGGAGTTACACTTGACTCTGCTCTTTCCTTCTTCCCCCACATCCTGTCTCTTTCCTCCTCCTGCCGCTACCAATTGCGTAATATTTCCAGAATTCGGCCATTTCTTACCGCTGTCACCACAAAACAACTCATACACGCCCTGGTAATCTCCCGACTCGACTATTGCAATAATCTCTTATCTGGTCTCCCTCTGTCCCGCCTCTCCCCCCTACAATCCATCCTGAACGCCTCCGCCAGGCTAATTCACCTCACCCGCCGCTCTGTCTCTGCCGCTCCCCTCTGCGAGTCCCTTCACTGGCTCCCCATCCACTGCAGAATTAAGTTCAAAATCCTTATCCTTACCTACAAAACCCTCACTAACTCAGCTCCCCACTACCTTTCCTCACTAATCACCAAATAAACCCCAGCCCGCTCCCTAAGGTCAAACAGTGACCTGCGACTAGCTTCTCCCCGCATCACCTCTTCCCATGATAGACTGCAGGATTTCTCACGCACAGCCCCCACTCTCTGGAACGCTCTCCCTCGTACTGTCAGACTGTCCCCTAACTTCTCTTCCTTCAAACGCTCCCTTAAAACATTCCTATTTAGGGAAGCCTACCACCCAACTCACTGACGCAACCATCAATCACTCTCACCTTACAGTCCTCTGTTTCCAATAAATTCTTGTTTCCAACCCCAACCCTCCCAGATTGTGAGTTCCTACGGGAATAGGGCCCTCATCTCCTCCTGTACTGTTTGTAAAATGTTGTTCAATGTATTGTAACCCTGTCTATACTGTGCTTATTGTACAGCGCTGCAGAATATGCTGGCGCTTTATAAATAAAGAATAATATTAATAATAATAATTGGATTAATGAATATACTGATAAACAAGTGTAGCGCTCACTACCGGAGGAGGCCGCTGAATAAATCTCGGGTTAGTCTCACCGCACTAGGAAATAACTATACACCAGCACTGTTGTGGATTTTTATATATTATATTCTTTACTGATCCCAATAAAGCAGCATATATTACGCATGTACGGAATTTAAATGACAAGAATTCGTAACGCGGAAAAACACGCGGCGGCAAAAGAAACGGTTAACCCCCTCAGTTCTGGAGTGTAAGTCCCATGAATAATAGCTCAAAAATGTATGTGTGTGTTGTCTCGGGTACCTGGGTACTCTATTCAACTGGCCAGTGAATGAAACAAAACAATCTTCGACTAGTCACCGTTGGGGCCCTGTGGATTTAAACAATATTGCAGCGTGCGTTTCTTATTTGGGAACTGCGGCCTGGGAGGCCTCTCACCCATTCGATGAACGAGACTGTCCAGCACCCGATGCCTCAATCAAAGGATCTTCTCCGCTGTACACTGGGACTCCGTGCAACTGAATCTGCTCCCTGCTTGCCAAATCTCCGCAACTGGAACAACTATTCACCGCCTGCACTCCCAATCGATCAGCGCGGTCTCCTAACTCGGGGTCCTGCCGGATCTAACTCTTCCTCCAGACCTCTCAGCGCTGCGCAGGTAGGTCTTAACACGGTTACTGTCCTGATCTCCAGCACCAGTAAGACAGCGTCTGTACTCCGGCCTTGTTGCAATCCCTGACAGCTCCAACGTGCGTCCTCCACCTTTCACTGCTCCACTCACTCTGCTTCTCTCTTGCACGAGGCTGCTGAACTCTTTCCTCTTCCTGTACCACCTCCTTCCTGTCCCCACGCAAAGGATAATGGTACATGTAGTTCTGTTTTGTCCAGCATAGTCTAACAATATCTCTGTCTCCCTCTGGTAGCAGCAATAGTTCATCGCACCAGGATACAGTGTTTTTAAAGCAGCGCTACATAAGTAACATCACCCAAGAGATTAGGTGCAAAATATATACTTGTTTATTTAGATGATTAAAAAACAGATAAACCGGGCAAAAACGTGGAAAAAAAATAAGACAAAATAGGAATAAAAACAGGCTAATGGAAAAAGTCCCGAACTGCTGACAAGAGTGGCTGTGTTTTGGATGAGCTCCCAGGCGGATTCCCTTGATTTTGCCCTTTTTGTGACCCTTGTTGCTGCCTGGAGAGAGCCTGTTGGTGCGGGGACCCTTTGGAGCAGTCCCCTGCAGCTGACATCCCCTCCTGTTACCGTCCACTGGCCTTGTGGTGGTTTCGGGCCTACCTTTGGGAGTGCAGCCAACAGCCATATTAGTACTCTCATCTCCACCTCGTGCAGGGCCTGATCCTCTCCACGCAGTGCTATTCACACTTCTTTCCCCCATGGGTAAGAAAACGGGCAGCAATCCTGTTTGGCAGAGGGCCCCCACCAGAGGGACATTCGGACTTCCTTGAATTCCACCCCCCGCGGTGGTGAAGGTGGGTTTTATGGTGGTGATGGTGTCCTTATCTCTGACACCCTCTCTGTCCTTGGAGGGGGGCTTGATTTGCCCACACTCAGACCCCAGCTGCCTCTCTGCCTCCTATGCCGGACAAGCCCAGCAATGTGCGGCCCTGGCCTCCTGAGGTGCCGACTTGGGTGCCCCCAGTGACCTGGTTCGACAGCTGCATGAGCCGGACCCTGACTCCTTACTTGCCATGAGAGGGTACCTCTGCGGGCTTGTGGATGACCTGAAAGCATTTTGGGCAGCAGAGGTGAGAGTGATTCGGGAAGAAGTGTTGGTGGTTGTGGCCTGGATGAAGGTAATAGAGGCATGGGTGGAGGAGACGTTATGGCTCAGACTGGCCTGGCTTCCCATGTCATGGCCCTCCAGAAAAAGGTGGATATGCTCTTAAAGTCTGTGGAATCTTTGGAGGCTGTCAAAATGTCAGGATCCGGGGTGTGCCAGAGTCATTGGTGCCCAATGTCCTCCTGTACTTTCTGAACCGCATGGCTTGCTCTCTTCTGGCTCTCCCTGGTTCCCACCTTCTACCATTTGTATCTGCTCTTCATCTCCGCAAGGCCGCTGTGGCCATAGTGGAGGTTACTGAGAGACATCCTTGCTGTGGTCCGGGAGTCTTCATAGAAATCACACCTCTTGACCCTGTGGCAGGTGAGAGCCCCGTTTATTTTTTGAGAATTTGTCCCTCTCTCTTTTCAATGACTTGCCGTTCCTGACAGTGATTTCCCAACACCGGTTCTGGGAGGTTACGGCCATGTTAGGAGCAGCGGAGGTACCTTATCGCTGGGGGGGTCTCTGGGATGCTTGCGATCTTGTGGGATTTTGTTTTTCACCCGGTCAGCTTCCTGGAAGAAGCGTAGCCCTTCCTTGCTCAGATGGGTATTTTGCCACCAACGCCCTCTTGCTCCTCAACGACTGGTGGGCACCACCTCTGCCGACCCGGCCTAAGACCTATCCTTTGCACATCATGGGGCCGTTTCTAATTTTTGGTTTTTCTTTTTTGAGACTTTATTCTGGTACCCCCTTTCTATTTGTATACATAAATGCCTTTTGCGAACTCGCCTTCCTTCTTTCCCCCCGTATTTTGGAGCAGTTCTGCTATTGACCACTCTTGTTTATGTCTTTCCCCACCCATTCTGTATGTTTTCCTGAGCAAACGTATAGCTGTATAGCTAAGTTCTGGGGCTTGGTGCTGGAGCTTTAGAATCCCCCCCACCCTTTTTTTCCCTCTTCCTCTGTTTTACAGGAAACTGGGGAGTAACCTGGGTGAGCTGCTAGGATAGCTACCAAGGCTCTGGCCGTCCTCTTGGCCTCGGGTCTCCATGTCTTATGGCCTCTTCTGTGTCCCCGGTTTCCTTGGGGTTGCCAAGGTGAGCCAGGAATGCTACATCTCGCAGGGCAGTTCCTTAACCCCCCTTTTTTTCTATCTAGCTCCCTTCTGGACCTGCTGACACGTCCTCGGCACCTGCAGAACTTCGGGGGGGTCTGGACACCTGGCGGCATCACTGGCTGGCCGGGTGCCAGGAGTTCCGGACGTTTGTGCGCCTGGAGGGGCCAGGCACGGCATGATGAGGCGGAGCTATTGGCCCTAAATCCAGGGCGCGCGAGCCGGCTCTTTGCCCTGACATGGAGTTAGTTCCTGCGTCGCCTGGTGTATTCGTATTTCGATTCACTGAGTCTTGATTCTATTGCTCTGTTACCAAACCGGATTATATGAGGACCCTGATTGTTGCTGACTCTGACTGCATTCCTGGCCATCCTCTTTCTGACCAAGTCTGTATGTATGTTATGCCCAGAGCTGACGCAGAGTGTATATCAATCCTACATAACGCTGACTCAGAGTGTATATCTATCCTGCATAACGCTGATTTAGATAATCCATTGATCTGTGCTGTTGCCAACGCGGAGTATATGAGAACCTTGTGTGTTGCCAAACTCTCTCTGTTGCCAACTCGGAATGTTTACATGACCATGCTGATGTTAACCCCTGCTGTATGAATACATCGCTAAAGCCTTTTCCGGACTGTTTCCTACTTGTCGGTAAAGTTAACCCTTTGTGGCTCAGTCGATACTTGGTCACAAAACCTACTGTTACTAGCGGTCCCGACCATTCAAGGATCGGAGGGTCTAGAAGTCTGTTAAATACGATTCCCACTACGGTTGTGAAGGGTGAGCGGGACAGCGAACGTGACACTTGCCCTACTGACGTATTTTTGCTAAGTTTTGCTCCTCCTTTACCGAACCCCCCACTGTTTTTGATAGTTGTTAGATTAGATATGGGACTCGTTTTGTTGCTTATTATGTTTGATGTCTGCCTGCACGCCATTCTTTTTCTCTACTACCGCAATGTTTTGCTGCCAGGCTCTCAAAATAAAAATTTCTAAACTCAAAAGTAAAAAAAAAATCCCAAAAGTTTTAGCAGAAGGATTAATATTTGATTAAACTGAGACAGTTTTGGTTCCTAATAATCTAGTATTAAACCTTTGCTGAACCTTTTGGGACTTTTTCCATTAGTCTGTTTTTATTCCAATTTTGTTTTACTTTTTTGTACAGCAATCGGGACACAAGCATATGCAAAATACTTCAGAGTCTTGTCATAATGAATGTGCTTTTCAATAATAATATATTATGATCATTAACAAGAAATTAATAAGGGTCTAATCGCATCATAATAAAATATATATAAGATGGCAATATAAGACCCAGTAAAACGAGCATGTCAAGTAATAAAATATATAGGGCTAAATTACAATCTTCAGGCAAACGTTTGCGCCGGCGCAAAAAAAGTTAACGCGAGGGGTAAAACCCTTTGCGCCGAATGCCGTATTACATAGTCAGCGCAACAACCGCTCGCAATCGTCTACCGCGGGTGAACCTGTGCGATCCCTGCGTGAGCTTATGGTACTGCGCGAGTCCTATACTTAACATTGTGATCGCAAATGTGACTGTGCGCTGGTATGCGGATGGTATTACAATCTATTCGCAGTAATTACCGCATAGCGCTCATAATTTTAGCAACTGCAAAAAGCTGGTGGTAACGGCATATCTGAACAACCTGGCTAACCCGAATAAAAAACCAGCACATAAAAAGGAATGCAGCAACAATATAATGGATGATGGCAGGTCTGTGTGTATTGTTACTGTACACATGTGCTCATTTTGCATCATAGATGCAGAACCCATCTCCAATGCCTCTGCCAGGCCCAATTCAGTTGCGTTTGATAGGTGTGTTTCTTCATTTTGATTGGCTGAATCACTGAATGGGTGCCAAAAACTGAAGCGCAAACATTTTTGCGCGAGACGGCACTGAGCCTGCATTCGTGCGCGTACGGTTTGCACGCGCAATTGATCGGCGGAAGAAAAAAGCTGCGAGGATTGTAATTCCAGCGGTGATTTGCGCGCAGAAAAGTTTAACGCTTGGCGCAACAATTTTCGCTTTGCGCAAAGGTATTTGCACAAAGATTGTAATACACTGTAGCTCATAACAGGCAGTTTAGAATGCAATATAGGTAGCCTATCATTTTAAATTGAAATACATATAGGGTTATTCAGAGAGAGGTGAAAACGAGGAGAATGACTGGAGAAGTGAAAATTCTAGGTCAAAATAATCAAACCAGAAAATTCTCCCATTTATCTCACTTTCCAAATTGGCTGTTTGGTCTAAGGCTAGAGTCAGACAAACGCAGTCTGAGCGCACTCTGCGTGCGTGCATAACAGACAGACGTACTGGCGGAAGGTACTGTAGACACCACACGGTCCGTTTTTGTTGACGGACGTAGAAAAAAAGGGAATCATGGGAAACAAAATTAATATGAAAAATGATAAAAATTTGAAAAGGATATGAAAAGCCATTTTGTGCGTCAAGGGGCTAGACGTCGCAAATGCGCTCCGTCTGACATCTCCTCATCACTCCGTCTCACACAGAATGTTACGCAGACGTGGCGTACTCTGCGCGTCCGTCTAGCGGTTTTATGTTCTTGCCTAACTGCGTCCGTTTTCCATGTGCGTTGTACGTGCGCAGTTCGGTGCGCACGTACTTTGTGTGTGGGTTCCTATTGCTCATGATTCTATGCTACGACGGACGTTAAACTGTGCGGGAACACAGACGTGATCATTGCGTTCGTCTGACACGGGCTTAAATTGTTCTCTTCTCTTGCCAATTCTCCTGGTTTTCACCTTTCTCTGAATAACCCTGAAAGTTCAACCATATAAAAACCAACATAGACAGCAAACAATTTAGTAATAAAGTTCAAAAATAGCAGCAATAAAACTGATATGAAACAGTGAAATAAAAAAATATAGCAATAAAAATATCCAAAGGTATTCCTTGTTAATAATTGGATTAGGTCAATGAGAGAGCTCTTATAGGATAACCTCTTCTCATTGGCTAAATGAGTATGGCAATGTGATCTCTATTTGGCCAATCAGAGAATCATATACTTTGATTGGCCAATTGTGTATACGCCCTATCAGGGTTATTCAGATAGCACGGGAATGTCACCAGCATTTCGTGCTCTGTCGTTCCCTGTACTTTTAGGCTAGGGTCAGACGAACGCAGCTTTAACGTGCGTTTAGCCGCACAAAATCACGGCCGTGCTAGCAGCAAATGACGTCCAATGCCGGGGAACACACGAAGTACGGCCGCACGAAAGTTCGTCCGCGCAACGCAAGTGGCAAACGAACGCATTTTTTCGAGAACGTCAAACCGCTACTACTGACGTACAGAGTGCGCTGCGGCCGCATAGCGGCGTGTGTGTGTGATTGGGAGACATCAGACGCTGCTAATGTCCGGCCAACATAACGTCCAGACACAAAAAGTGTTTTATTGATGATCCGTACAAAATCACGGACGAAAAGGCGCATCGTATGACCGCTACCGCGTATTCCGTGAAAAAATATGTCCGTTCGTTCGACCGCACTTTTCCACGGTCGACGCGAAAAATGCGTTCGTCTGACCCTAGCCTTATCTAGTCCGATTCGCTGTCACTGCAGTAAATTCAGCATTCACTGCAGGGTCCCTGAAGTGCAGGGAACAAGCCGCCGAACGCATCCAAAAAAACGCTGCAAAACTACGTGTTGATCGAAAAAAATATTAAAAAAACGCTAAATTGATCTGAAAAACCACCGAAAACTTGATGAACAGAGCGCCGACAAGCCGACGAACTGGTAAAACCCCCCCAAAAAAACTGATTACATTGCATGTATATGTTCACTGCGTATGTCTGTTGGAAGTGTGCACCAAGTTGGATTTTTTTGTATAACACTGATATTTGGTATCGTCTAAGGTACTGTAACCCTTTTACCACTTACCCATGGGGTATATATAGGCGCTTTTCTATCTCTTGCGTGTATTATCTATTTATTGTTAATTTTATTGTTTAAATGTTGCCTTTGTCTTCAACTATCCTACATGTTTATAATTTGTTTTAATTTATAACTTTTCATCTATATCTACCATGAATGATTCTAGGGTCAAACACTTTCCTGCTTAGCAAACATTCACAGGATTTTTGTATTCTATTTTGAAGTAGATAAGGAAACACGGCTTTCCCATGCATAGCTCTATATTTATATATGTTTTAGCAGGCAGAATTTATGTGAGGTATTGAATTCTTGCCTTACGTTTATAGTCTAGGATAGAAATATTGTTTGACAGGCGTATGCGAATTATCTGACGGGTGGAAATTTATGCAGGAAGATTCCATAGGATGATTATTCTCACAAAGGTAACAATAGACCTCCGGCATCCCAGCAAGGCGAGCTAAGGAAATGAGAGACAAAAACTTTTCCTTTATTTTTTCCTGTGTTGTCTATATAAAAGTTATTTAACGTGGGAAAAAAAAGCTTTGAAATAAAACTGCATATATTTAAGGGGTTCTTCACAAAGCCCCGGTGTTTGCTGATTTTGCAAACACAGATGAAAATCTCCAGTATTGCAGCACCAAAAAAGGCTGGCATTTCACAAACCTAAAATCCAAAGAGGGTCATGTGAAGCATTATAGAAAAGCTTCTTTTGCATGCATTTTTAATACAAAATTATTGTGCGCCACGATCCCCCGAATCTTCAAGCTTACCTCAGCTGGTGTAGATGCGAGACCATAACTGTCAGGTACCGGGTTCCGGTGACACTGTGAAATGGATAAGAACCCAGGATGCAGTAAATAAATAAATGCAACAAGAAAAGGTTGATGTGAAAATTGCAAGAAAGTATATTGATTAATAACTGTGTGCAAAACAAAAGGGAGGAATCTGTATAAATAATAATAGTCCTTGAAGAGCAATGAAGATGATGGGGAAAACACAGTCACTTGAATTAATGAACACTGGAAAAGGAAACCTGGATGATAAAAGTCTCTGGCGATGAAGTAAGGAGGAACGGTGGATCATGGATGGAGGTCTTGAGGAGTATCAGAGTATCCAGAAACATTCAATGAAGTAAAAAGGCTGGCAGCGATCTTGGGTAAACGTGGTACAGGCAGATGGTTTGGTAAATGAGAAATCAGAAGAATCAGTAAGCTGGTCACAAGGCTCTGGGACAAATCCAGGTACTTCCTTACTTTGTAAGGGGTAATACATTAACGACGGAACACTGGCTGGATGTGTGAGTGGTTCTTTTAAGGAACCCAGCCAGCGCTCATCACATGCACCTGATGCAGGAGACCTGAGTTGGAACAAGGCATATTAACATATACATAGACATGTTACCAGGGTTGGATTCAGGACTTGGCCTTCTTGTTACGGCATCGCCGTGGGACCTGACAATGGCCTTCTGTTGGCGCAAAACCACTACCTTTCTGTTGACACAATCCTGCAATGTATTGTTGGCACGGCTTTGACATTGCCGTCTGCAATTGCGCTGGCCAACCTTTTATAGTCTATCGGAGGTGTATTGAAATAATGACAGCAGACGACATGCATCATTCCTCACATGCACATTTCAGCACTTGGTGGTGATGGGAAACAATCACTGACTACTTACACCTGTTTAAGGCATCCTCAGTAATTTGATCATTGTCCTATTTTGGTTCTGTTATCAGCCCCTATAGCGTCCCTCTAATCCAGCTATTATTTTTATATCCTATTGGTATTTTGTGTTAACTGCATTGATAATAATCTCATTATGATAATTACAAATCCCCACAAGCAGAAGACCTGACTATTTCTATGATCATCTTCATCATGCTTAGGTCTTTATTAGTGATGAGCCGAACACCCCCATGTTCGGTTCGCATTCGAACTCGAACAATTTCAAAAGTTCGAGTTCGAACTCGAACACGAACTGAACTCAATGCAAGTCAAAGGACTCGAAAGTTAGATTTTTAGAGTGCCCTCCAAGAGGGCATATATGCAAGATATTTGCCATAAAAGGTGTATGGGGGTCCGGGTAGTGCCCTGGGGGACAGGAAACAAGGACAAAAAGTAATAAAAAAAAAAACGTTTTTAAAGGAACAGTGAGTTTTCCATGAAATAAAGGTTAGGAATAAAAACGTAAAATTCCTTCAAATATCGTGCCTAGGAGGTCCCCATAACCTGCCCGTGAAGTGGTGGATTTGCATAGAAACAATGTAAAAACAAAAAAATGACGTTTCAAATGACGGTAAATGGTTTTCCTTTAATCTATTCATAAACAACTGCTTGTGGCGGCAGCCTGTATGAAAAGAGGAGACATTTTAGGACACGCAGAACAAGTTTAGTGATTTTTTTGGCTAAATTATGGTGAAACTTATGCAGCCTTTGGATGAAAGTAACAATAGGTGCTTTAAAATTGAGCCTTTAGTGTCGGCAACAGTGCCGTGACACCATAACCCCTCTGTGGTATTGTGGAAGAGTGCAGGGTTGGACCCTGCGGTCTAATATTAAAATGATATGAATCTGGTACAGGCGTCAGTGCACCCAAATATTTTGCCGTTGGTGGCAACAAGTGCCTTCACACCGTAACCCCTCTGAGGTATTGTGGAAGAGTGCAGTGGTGGAGGTTTTGGAAATGTAGAAGAGATCCCCGATCTATTCAGTTACATCAGCAGCTATAACAAAACCAGGTCAGCAATGTTTAGGCACTTGTACTGCTCTACTGTATATGGTGAGAATCGGCACACACCAGTAGCAACAGGAAGCAAACAGAACAGGCAGGAAATACATAGAGAGAATAGTCAAATGGCAGGCAAAGTCGGCAACAGATCGGGTCCTCAGAACAAGCAGGGTCAGTAACAAGTATACAAACTGATTCGGTAAGCTAGCGATGCGGGAATAAAGGCTGAGACACACTGAGCGTGTAGCGACGCACAGCGTAGCGAAGCGAAGAGAAGCAAACATTTTGCAGGCTTGACTTCACTCCGCTCTGCCTCGCAGCGTGTCTACACTGCATTACGTTTGCTTCTCACCGCACTGGACAGGAATCCACTAACTAAATTAAGATGTACACACAACCGTTTTATTTTCACAAAGCACATGTTATATAGGCAAAAAAAGTTTCTACTGAATAAAATACATCAAAAATTACTGTTAATTTAATAGGAATAGTATAAAAATGTAAAAAAAGGTAACCCCTGACCATACTGTATATATATATTATAGGGACACGGAGCGCTGTGTATAGAGTGGGGATGCATTGATACCACACACAGACATATACGTATATATCAACACGCAGACCTATATATATGTATATATCAACACGCAGATATATATATATACACCCACCCACAGACCTCAGACCATATATACACATACGCACATGGGGGGTGGCATGTGGACAATCTCAACTAAATGCGCCCCCCCCAATTTGGCTGATCCCTCCAGAAGAAATGTTGAACCCGACAGTAGAGAATATATATATTATTCTCTGCTCTATCGGGTTCAGCATTTCTTCAAGAGGGATCAGCCAAATGGGGGGGGGGGCAATTAGTTGCCAAAATGTGTGTGTAATACAAGTCTGGATATATATATTTATAAGAATATAGATATACAGTGGCAAGAAAAAGTATGTGAACCCTTTGGGATTACGTGGAGTTTTTCATGAATTGGTCATAAAATGTGCTCTGATCTTCATCTAAGTCACAACAATTTGAAAAACACAGTCTGCATAAAATAATACAACACAAACATTATATGTTTTCATGTTTTTATTGAACAGAACATGTAAACATTCACAGTGCAGGGTGGAAAAAGTATGTGAACCTTTGGACCTAATAACTGGTTGACCCTCCTTTGGCAGCAATAACCTCAACCAAACGTTTCCTGTAGTTGCAGATCAGACCTGCACAACGATCTGGAGTAATTTTGGACCACTCCTCTTCCCAAAAACTGTTTCAGTGTAGCAATATTCTTGGGATGTCTGGTGTGAATTGCTCTCTTAAGGTCATGCCACAGCATTTCAATCGGATTGAGGTCAGGACTCTGACTGGACCACTCCAGAAGGCGTATTTTGATTTGTTGAAGGCATTCTTTTGTTGAATTACTTGTATGCTTTGGGTCATTGTCCTGTTGCATCACCCATCCTCTGCGGAGCTTCAGTTGGCAGACAGATGGTCTTACGTTTTCCTGCAAAATGTCTTGAAAAACTCTGGAATTCATTTTTCCATCAATGACAACAATCCGTCCAGGCCCTGAGACAGCAAAGCAGCCCCAAACCATGATGCTCCCTCCGCCATGTTTTACAGTGGGCATGAGGTTTTGATGTTGGTGTGCTGTGCCTTTTTTCTCCACACATAGTATTGTGTGTTTTTTCCAAACAATTCAATTTTGGTTTCATCTGTCCACAGAATATTTTGCCAGTAGTGCTGTGGAACATCCAGGTGCTCTTTCGCAAACTTCAAACGTGCTGCAATATTCTTTTTAGACAGCAATGGCTTCCTCCGTGGTGTCCTTCCATGTACTCCATTCTTGTTTAATGTTTTCCTCATTGTAGATGTGTCAACAAAAATGTTAGCATGTGCCAGGGATTTTTGTAAGTCTTTAGCAGACACCCTAGGATTCTTCTTTACCTCATTATGCATTCTGCGCTGTGCTCTTGCAGTTATCTTTACAGGACGACCATGCCTAGGGAGAGTAGCAACAGTGCTGAACTTTCTCCATTTGTAGACAGTCTGTCTTACCGTGGACACATGAACATCAAGGCTTTTGGAGATACTTTTGTAACCCTTTCCAGTTTCATGCAAGTCAACAATTCTTGATCGTAGGTCTTCTGCAAGCTCTTTTCTGAGAGGCATGGTTCACATCAGGCAGTGCTTCTTGAAACCAGTAAACCCAAAACTGGTGTGTGTTTTTAAAGGGCAGGACAGCTTTCAGAAACACATCCAATAATACTACACTGATTGGACTCAAGGTTGGCTCACTCCTGGCTCCAATTAGCTCTTGGAGAAGTCATTAGGCTAGGGGTTCCCATACTTTTTCCACCCTGCACTGTGAATGTTTACATGTTATGTTCAATAAACACATGAAAACATTTAATGTTTGTGTTGTATTATTTTAAGCAGACTGTGTTTTTCAAATTGTTGTGACTTAGATGAAGATCAGAGCATATTTTATGACCAATTCATGCAAAACTCCACGTAATCCCAAAGGGTTCACATACTTTTCCTTGCCACTGTATATCTTATCTATATATATGTATATATATATCATACCTGCCCTTACCTTCTCCTATAAATTTGCTAAAAATATACACACAAAAAAACAAACCACTGCCTGAGAACCCGGGCAGCCCACATGCCACCCCCTCTACCTGGCTGAATGTATCTAATATATATAATTAACTACATTCAGCCTGGTAGAGAAAGAAAAAAAAAGTTTTATTTTATGTTCCCGGGGACATTTAAAAATGTCTTCGGATTTTATTTTTTTTAGAAATGTGTCGCCTTACCTTAGCCTGGTGGTCAGTGGGGGCTCCCTGGATCCTGGCTGTGGGGGGGTCTGCCGTGGCCGCAGGTGCAGTGGCTCCCTCCCTGCGCTGCCTGTCTCTGCCACATGCACCCGACCGGCTAGCCCGCAGAGTCGCAGCTCTGTCATCCGGCAGCCGCATGCTCCTCAAGGGGATCGTTGGGAGGCCCCGGCAGGCTGCCCTCTACAGTGCCTGATTAGAGGGCCGTGTCTGCCTAATGTTTTAGTAACAAGAATGTTTTATCCCATAGGCTTCAATGTTAAAAATATTCCCGTTTTAATTCAATATCTAATAAACCGTTGCTTATAATATTTTGCAGTAAAGAGTCTCTTTATTTCTCGTTTTTTTGTATTTTTTAAGCATTTTATATACTTTTTTCAAATGGTTTTTTTTTTTTTTCGAACTTTTGGCGAACGTCCCAATAAGTTTGAAGTTCGCGAACTTTCGAACAGCCGATGTTCGATGCAAACTCCGAACAGATCGAACCGAACAGCTCATCCCTAGTCTTTATCACCTCCTTAACGCTAGCGCTATCATACGTGAGAGATAGCACTAGGTTAAAAGAGGTTACCACAGGCCGGCCAGATCACATCCCGAACACTAACAGGTTAAAAAATTCTGTTAGCGCATCGGTAATAGCCCTTTCTAACGCTTTCGAGCTTACTGTAGTTTGCGCTCCCTATACTTAACATTGGGAGTGCAAAGAGTAATTAGTGTTAGGATCACAAAGTCATAGCGATAATTAACCACTGCGGCTCCAAGCTGGTGCTAACAGATACCGCTTCTGCAGAATCGGTCAGCACCAATTGGAACCCCCAAAAAATCTGATACTCACCTCTCATCCCGCAGCATGAACGGCAGACCGATCTACCGCTTCTGGCTGTCGGGAGCAGAGTGAGACTGGGGACATATTGTCCCCATTCTCCCTCTGCAAATCACTCTGCCTTGCACAATCTTGTGAGAGTGAGATCGTGCAGGTCACATGGCCTTGAAGCACAATCCTCAATGGAGTCCAACGGACTCCAGGAGGGGATACTCATGGCAGAGCATTAATGCTGCCGCAAGTATCCAGGAGGGTAGCGCTTGTTATAGGGCAAGCTACTGAATTCCGCGCCTGTCTTGTAATCTGGTTTGAAAACGGGGACGCTATGCGGCAATTTGCGAGAACAGGTTTTTTCCATTAGCATCCCCCCTTTTATTTTTAGCATTTAAAATTTTTATTTTGTAAAGATGTTGTCGTACAATCAAGCATAAGGTGAGGGCCAAGCAGGGCCGCTCATAGTCATCTATAATGGCACAGCTTAAGGAAAATAGCAAACAAAAAGAAGAGCCTCACAGGGCCGCATAAAATCAGCTATAGTTCTGCGTGAGAATAACAATAAACATATGACAAGTCAGCTAAAGACATCAAATATCAGAGGGGGGGCCGTACAAGGGGTAGTGGCAAAGGCCAAGACTGTGCCATCCCTGGCACTTTCTAATAAGTCTGTAGGACCGTGGGAGGCCAAGGGGAACAAGTGGCTCTAGGCCCAGGTACTCGGGGGGACAAATTCGGGCACCAGGCTGCAATTGCACTCAGAGAAAACCTGTAAACGCCACAAAGAAAAAAGAAAAAAAAAGATCGGGGGGGTGCGACATCCCCAGATAGGGGGGTCTCATCAGGAATCACAAAGGAGTAGCAGAGAAAATTGGGGGAGGGGGGCAAAAACAGATAAGCTCAGAGATTCAGCCAGGTGATGAAAAGGTCTTATCGTGTAGATAAAGAATGTCCTCTAAAGTCTCCTGTGCACAGCAGATATTCAAGAGTCCTCAAAAAAAGGTAAGAAAGAAAAGGAAAAAAAAAAGAAGGACAAGAAGGGAAAACAGGGAAAAACATCAGCCGGTATCTCTGAATGGGGAGTCTCTTTGAGCAGGTAGGGTGCCACAAGGAAGGCCGGAATATGTGGCGAGAGTCCCAGACTGAGACCTCCGACCGGTTGGCAGAATGGGGCACTTCTCCAGACACCGGCTAGGATCCATAGGCCGCCGAAATGTCCCAGCTAGCACCGCCTAGCCCAGCGATCCCCAGCCGATGGACCCACTCAGCGTCAACAGCCCAGATCCCAGCGGGACAAGCACCGGCCTCCAGAGCATCGGGATGTCAGTCGCACCTCGAGGGTCGTAAGCTGCTCCAGATTCTCACTGCCAGGCGACTCAGCCGCCACTACGATGTCTTCCAGATCTCCGGCATCTAGTAAGCATTGGTCCTCACCCGATTCACCAGGGTAGGGGGCCAGCGGCTCCCTGCAGCACTACAGCACGGCTACCATCCGGCGCCAGGTCCCTTTTGTGAGCGGGCTCAGATCGTCTCCCTCCAGCATCGCCATGCAGGCCTCAAGGCCCTCTACCACAGTCATTTTCATTGTAACGGGGAGGGGGAACGATCCGGCACCCAACCTCACCAGCTGCATCCATTCTCACCAATTCATTTCATGCAGCGAGCGGGAGATGCGGGCCCTCCGTCTCCCCAGTACACACAGCTAACCCTGCGAGGAAGACATCCCCATGAAGCAACAGCAAGGATGCAGCTGGGACCTCGGGATAGGCCGCAAGATGGCTGCCGGCATTTCCCTCCATCAGCAGAGCACCCAGCAATCGGCTGTCTCAAGTCCGGTGGTGGAGCAGAACGGGTCCCGGACAACACTCCCCCGGTGGCCAACTACTTAGGGCACCTCACTTAGAAATCTCAGCTATGAAAAACGGCTTAGAGAACTCATAGAGAGAAGGATGGCCCGGAGCTCCAGAGACACATATCCTCTCTCTTCAGCAGTTGGCCACGTCCCCCAGCATCCCCATTTTATCTTACACCATATGCTGGGTGGAGTAGAGGTAACATCACTGCTCTGTGTGGAGAGAGCCTGTGGAGACACGGGTTTGATCCCGGCAAGAGCACCTCTCCAGTAAGTGTCCTTGGGCAAGACACTGAGCGGTACATACTCGCCAACCAGGACATACTTGAAAACAAGAGAAATCTCAATGTATCCTTCCTGGTAAAATGATTCCTTTCTAAAAAAAAATATGATAGGGCCCTTACTGCATTTGACAAAAAGGCCATTTCTGTTTGTATGGTGATAATGGAGACCCTGTTTGAAATTGTGCAATATAAGGGACACCATTTAAAGTTTACAACCTTAAATCCCATCAATATTTCTGTAAAGGATTAACATACAAAGAGAAAGTTAAAAATTAGCAAATTAGATTATATTTATCTTTTAACTATCTTTGAATATCAATCTCTGTGCAGAATTGCAATTGTACTCTATATTTAATTGTTAACTATGGATCCCATATTTCAAGTAAATGTTAAAATACATTGTTTGAAAAAATCCCTTGGTAGCGAAAGGATTAAGGAAGCAGATGTTGATGTTCCTCAATATGGGACAAACCTGGCTTCTGTCCTCAGGACCAACACCTACAGGTTTATTCAATAAAGGTGAAACACAGGAGAATTGACTGACAAAGTGAAAAATCCAGGTCAGAAGAACAGCAAAACCTGAAAAATTCTCCCTTTTATCTCACTTCCCAAATCTGCTATTAGGGCTAAATTGTTCTTTTATCCTGCCACCTCTCCTGAGTTTACCTTTTAGTGAATAGATCTGCTAGATAAAAAGTAATGGTGAGCATCAACAATCATGTATTGCTCAGCTTACTTTCTGATTGCACTGAAAATGTATGCTGTACATCTACTGGCATCTGTGAATTGTGCAATTAGGTGGGAGTCCATGTAACTTTATTTTTTTTCTTATGATGTGATGCAATCACCCAGAGTGCATCAGAGGTTAATCTCATCATTACACAGAGAAACATCGTTGAACAGGATCAAGGCTCTACATCAAACGAACACAATACTATTAAGTCAAAGGTAATTAATTTCCTCATTAGACAACTTCAACAGCCAAACTTATGATTTAAGTAACATATTTAATTTGGATTTTATAGCTAGTCCTATGGTGTCCTTATTTAATGTGGGTTATATTTGGTTTATTAGTTGTTTATTATCTATACAGAGTAAATATATGTAGCATATAAAAATACGAGACACAAGCTTGAAATAGGGCAAATCAAGACGCTAAAATGAGGGTCTGGCATTTAAAGCCAGAGCAGCCCTTTGTCAATGTACACCAGTGCTTCCTAGGCTGGTCCTCAGGACCAGCTAACAAGCCAGGTTTGCAAGAATTCTAAAGTATAACATATATGATAAGATTTGGCGCTTTGTGATTGCAGTATTCGGTTTGCATTTCTGCAAGGTAATCCTTAAAATCTGGCCTGTTAGATCTCCCTGTGGACAGGTTTGGGAAGCACTGATGTATATCATCTTGGTTTTAGAGTGCAATCATGTATTGTGGGTAAATAAAAGAGTTTGCATATGGTGTTAACAGCACATGTATGTGCGTAAATGCAAGTATGCATATGTGAATGCTGCAATGGTTTATTTCTTTAAACAAAACAAACATAAACATGGAGGGCATATACCACAAAGACTACTCCACTGTATCGAGTGAAACAATGAAGCAAACAATCTTTATTAGAGTATACTAGAAAAGAAAAAAAATATTAAAGACGCCACGTGAGAGATGTCAAGGAAGGCAAAGCTTTGCCTGGCTGGAGGTGTTTGGGCCTGATATTATCATTATATTCCAACTGGGGAAATCGGTTGAAGATCACGATTGTACCCAGGGAGAATGGGCGCCTGAATAAGTTAAAGACCCATAACGCTATCCATTCCAGAGCCGGATTTGGGCTCCGAAAAATGTGAGTTGGATATATACTAATTGAATACTACACTATTGAATTGATATACTGCGCAATCTTGGTCTTCATTTCCTCCTGTAGTATTGCTGACCTACAAGTACAAGGAGTGTTCTCTAGGAGGGAAGAAAGAAAAATTTTGATGGACATGTATGGTGCCTAATCGTGTTTACCAGTTTTATATTGGCGCTACGTTGTCAAATTTGTATACAGTTATCTCCGGTTTTGTAGAGGAACCTCCGTACACAACGTTGAGCGAACGTGACTGGTCATTATTCTGGTGGGCGCTTCACTATTTTTCTCTTCTCTTAAATTTGTATAAACATGGAGGGCCTATACCACAAAGACTACTCCACTGTATCGAGTGAAACAATGAAGCAAACAATCTTTATTAGAGTATACAAGAAAAGAAAAAAAATATTAAAATAGACAAATGTGTACACATATAAATAAACATAAAATACACAAATCATATGATGACTTGAATACTTCTTGTAGATCTAGATAGATAAGAAATCCTAGAAACAAAGAAGCTCATTGAAAAGCGTTAAATACAATATCTATGCTCATGAATATTAGGTAGTATTTCCCCCTTAACTGTAGTAGGACAACAAGACATCAATAAATCAAAGGGAGCCACAAAGACTCTCAACCGAAAACTTATAGATAGTAGTGAGCCATAATGAAGAAAAAATATATATGCTGATGCTAGAATAAGAATAAATTCTCAAAATAACCTTAGATCTGTTAGATTTCTCAGTTGCACCTTATATATAATGCAAGAAGAGCACAGGGGAGGAGGAAAACATAACCCCCTAATATAGTGTAAACATGTCCAAGAAATATTGAATGAGCATAGTATGGACTCCTACAACAAAACAGAGTGAACTGTTAAAAAAACAACAAAACCATCACCAAGATAGACACAACTGTGTATTTTAAATCTACCAATATAAACACAACCATAGATATAAAGAGCTGACATCACGCTAGATGACTGGGTAATATACCTAAAAGTCAATTCCTAAGAAGGAATTGCAGAAAGGTCAGTAGATACAAGAAACAATCAAAAGTGATTTTATGACAGGTATGTAGAAAAAGGATATGATCCGGAGAACGTGATCAAAGATTATCTATATGGATGGGAACAAATTAGAATGAAGCTTTTGGAGGAAAGAAATTGAGTACCATCAGACAAAATGGAATTAGCCTTTCTTACTACCTGTAACTCACAGGCACATCAGATTTCTAGAGTTTTTGGGAAACACTGGCATGTCCTTAAGGGGGATAAGATTTTGAAGGAATGTCTACCTAAATTCCCCAGGACTATCTGCAAAAAAATTAATCTTTTAAGAATCTGTTGGCCACTGGTGTTCTTCTTCAAAATAAAAATGTTAGGGAAGGTTTTCTGGCAGATACCAAGTGTGGGAAATATTTGGCCTATAGTACACAAACTAGGAAAGTCACTTCCTTTTTGGGAACTCAAACTAGAAAAGAATATCAGATTAAACACTCTATACATTGTTCCAGTAGGAATGTGGTATATGTGTTGTAATGCCCATGCAGAGCCCAGTATGTGGTCCGTACCACAAGACCCCTCAGAGTACAAATACTGGAGCATAGAAACAATATATTGGAAAATAACAAAATATCACAGTGTCCCGATCCATTGTAATAGCTGACCCCTTTTTAATTGGATGAACTTTAAATGGATGGGGATAGAGGTAGTTGATTAAGGTTGGAGGGTGGTGACATTCTGAAGATGTTGGCTTTGAGGGAGAGTTTACATGTAGATATGGACATAAAGAACTGCATCCAGTAGCTTGTCCATTTTATTTTTCATCATATCTTTCATTATTTTATAGAGTTTTTATTTTTTATTTTTATTTTCATTTTTATTTATTCTATTTTTTAGTTTTTATTCTTATTTTTATGATTTACTTAATATACAAATATTCAGTTTTTTTAGCATTTAAGTTAGGGTTTTGGCTGGTAGCTGGAGTTTTTTCTGCTGTTTGTATGGAGATAGTGTTGAATATTTATGGACTAAATTTACTGGACCTGTTTCCTCGACCTTAAAATTTGCTATTGGGGTGAATTTTGGAACAAGGAGAAGACCACAGGGAGCATGCGCAAGCGCTGACCAATGAAATGCTTCATGCACGTGTGGTTTCACAGGATATCCCAGTCCGACGCATGCACAGTGGAATCAATGATTGCGCAGGAGTAACGTGTATTCAGCGAGACGAAAATATGATGGAGCAGCTGATCGTGGAAGGAGGACACAGGTCCAATAAGACTTAGCCTGGCACAGGAAGAGGATCTATAGCCCACTATTGGACAATTATTTTTTTGGTCTCAATTGTTTCATTGTTAACCTCATGGCCCATGGATATATATATACTGAGAGAGAGAGAGATAACATAACCCTGATGAAGTCCCAATGCAGGAGGGGACGAAACACGCTGGATATTGCATATTCTGGATACCTTTTACAATAAATGTTGGCATTTTTATTGTGGGCTAAATTTAGACTGGTTCCTGGTAAGCTAATGCCATCCTGGTCCTTGAGGCTTCAGGGTCACATAAGGGGGCGAGTGAAGGACACACAGATTTTCAGATAAGAATGAATAAACAAATACAGTGAAAAAAGATAAAGACATAATTAACTGGATCAAGATAGTCAGGCACTTCCAAGAAGTGGTTCTGGGCCTCCTTACAAATATAGATATAGCAGGGAAGTATGTAGAAAAACAAATACTCCAACATACAAGTCTGTTCTCTTCTCCTGCCAATTCTCCTGATTTTCACCTTTCTTTGAATAATCTAGACCAATGTTTCTCAACTCGTATCCTCAGGACCCACTAACAGGCCTGGTTTGTGGGATATCCGAAGCACAGCACAGGTGATCTAATTAGCTGCTCAGTGATTGCAGTATTCAGTCTGCATTTCCCCAAGGTGATCTGCAAAATCTGGCCTGTAGTGGGTCCTGAGGACTGGAGTCGAGAAATCCTGATCTAGACCAAATAGCCGATTTGGAAAGTGAGATAAATGGGAGAAATTTTCTGTTTCGGCTATTTTGACCTAGAATTTTCACTTCTCCAGTCAATCTCCTGAGTTTCACCTTTTTTTGAATAGACCTGATAGTGTAGATAGACCATGAGATGGTATACCCTCAAGTTAGATGAAACTCACAAGATATCTGTCACGGATCTGTACTTCAATTGAATCCCGAACATCCAAAAGGCTTGTCTGGCTTGGTAGTTCTCATCAGGCGACAAAAGGAACACCCGCAGTCATCGCCAACTGCAATGTGCTGAAAAGTCCACGGACCCAAAGAACCCAGCTGGAGTCTCCATCTTGTATCCATCATGTTTCCATCTTGGTTTCCCCGAGGCAGTCCTCGACAGCCAGAGGAACAGCTGAGCCCCTGAACTAAAAGCACTGTTGCCCCATGCCAGGGGAAGAGGAAGCATTGCCCGCCTGGCCGACAAAGTCAGACTCCCGCGGAGAGGAGCGCTCGGCCTACCTCCTGCTTAAATTGTGTTCCAACAATAATAGGAATTAAACTGATATTTTTAAATGTGTTTAATAAAGTTGATGAATTTTATACCTCACACAAATACAGTAGAGATCAGTTGGGTCTTTTTTTTTTGCTAATACTGGGTATGAGTGAGCTGGGCCCCACAATCAGAAAACTCAGATGAAGAACAGATGAAGGCTTGGTTGAACCATATTAACATTTTTGGGCCCTATTCCAGTGAGGTTGTTAACAATTGAACAAATAATATTAACAAATTGTCATACTTATCAGCCCCCATCCTATTGTACATGTATGCGTCCTATACTTTGTGTAGGAGATGCAAAAGCTGAATAATCAGAAGAATGTGAGAGGGTCAATATTAGGGATGAGCGGTTCGGGTTCAGACGGTTCGGGGTTCGACCCGAACTTGGCCTGTTCGATGAGATCGCGAACACCGAACATTTCCGGGTGTTCGCCGCATGTTCGACCACAATGGACCACAATGCATTTTCCCACTGGCCTGAAGCTCGTAATTGGCTACAGCCTTGCACCTGACGACAGGTCTGGTGCAAGACTGGTTCAACACTATGCCAATCACCGCTCAGAGTCCTGATTGGGCAAATTTTGCCCAATCATGGGCTCACAGAGCTAAGTCCCGTAGCACACTATATAACGTTTCCACGCACCGATTCTGCACGCATTTCAGAGGAGATTTCAAAGGAGATAGTTGTGTGTTGTTACTGCCGGTCTGCCACGCTACTGGGGGGGTCTGGGGGGGTCTAATTTCTACCAAATATCAGGGAATTTAGGTGATGTGTGTCTTGTCACTGTGCCAGCAAGTTTTTTGGAGTTGGTTTACAACTTTCTTCAAAACATTTGTGAATTGAGGTGATCTTCTGGGTCTTGTCACTGTGCCAGCAAGTCTTTTTGGGTCTCATTTCTACCAAATATCAGGGAATTTATGTGATGTGTGTCTTGTCACTGTGCCAGCAAGTTTTTTTGGGGTTTACAACTTTCTTTAAAACATTTGTGAATTGAGGTGATCTTCTGGGTCTTGTCACTGTGCCAGCAAATCTTTTTTGGGCTCACTAATTTCTTTAAAACATTTGTGAATTGAGGTGATCTGTCTCTTGTCAAACAGCCAGTACCAAGCAGTATTTTGGGGGTCACAAATTTCTACAACACATTTGGGAATTGAGGTGATCTGTGTCTCGTCACACATCCAGTACCACGCAGTATTTTGGGGCTCACTAATTTCTACAAAACATTTGTGAATTGAGGTGATCTGTCTCTTGTCACACAACCAGTACCACGCATTATTTTGGGGTCACAAATTTCTACAAAACATTTGGGAATTGAGGTGATCTGTGTCTCGTCACACATCCAGTACCACGCTGTATTTTGCGGCTCACTAATTTCTACAAAACATTTGTGAATTGAGGTGATCTGTCTCTTGTCACACAACCAGGCCCAACGCATTATTTTGGGGCTCACTAATTTCTACAAAACATTTGGGAATTGAGGTGATCTGTGTCTCGTCACACATCCAGTACCACAATGTATTTTGGGGCTCACTAATTTCTTTAAAACATTTGTGAATTGAGGTGATCTGTCTCTTGTCACTGCCAGCAAGTATTTTGGGGGTCACAAATTTCTACAAAACATTTGGGAATTGAGGTGATCAGTGTCTCGTCACACATCCAGTACCACACAGTATTTTGGGGCTCACTAATTTCTACAAAACATTTGTGAATGGAGGTGATCTGTGTCTCGTCACACATCCAGTACCACGCTGTATTTCGGGTCTCACTAATTTCTACAAAACATTTGTGAATTGAGGTGATCTGTCTCTTTTCACACAACCAGTACCACTCATTATTTTGGGGCTCACTAATTTCTACAAAACATTTGGGAATTGAGGTGATCTGTGTCTCGTCACACATCCAGTACCACGCTGTATTTTGGGGCTCACTAATTTCTTTAAAACATTTGTGAATTGAGGTGATCTGTCTCTTGTCACTGTCAGCAAGTATTTTGGGGGTCACAAATTTATACAAAACATTTGTGAATTGAGGTGATCTGTGTCTCGTCACACATCCAGTACCACGCTGTATTTCGGGGCTCACTAATTTCTACAAAACATTTGTGAATTGAGGTGATCTGTCTCTTGTCACTGGCTGCCAGCTATCAGTGTGTCTCACTGAGTTATACCAGAGTTCTTTAAATCTTTATACCAGAGTTGAATCAGAGTTCTGTATATATTAATCTATATATCACTCACCATGTCTGAAAGAACAAAAAGGACAGGCAGACGCTCCCAGACACAGATAAGAGGGCAAGCAGCCCCTGTGTCGGGAGGCTGTGCCTCTGGTCGTGGTGGACGTGGTGCATCCTCTGCAGGGGCACGCTTGTCCTTTCTTACTGGTGCTGGCCGTCTTAAGCAGCAGCAACATACAGAGGACTTGGTGGATTGGCTAACCAGGCCATCCTCATCCTCCGAGTCCTCTGCCAGCCAGGTTTCTAGTGCTTTACAGTCCACCTCAGCTGCCAAAGCATCTAATGCAGCCTCCATGTCCACAGCTACTCCTTTCGTTGCCTCGCTATCACACACGGAGGAGTCAGCTGAATTGTTTGACTACAATGAGAGTGACATGCTGCTTGAGGATGCGCAGCAAGTACAGTGCTCTGATTCAATCTCTGAGGTTGAGCAAGGGAGTATAATCAACCTAGAGGAAGGGGGTGCCAGTGATGACACACAAATTACTGGCACTCATGTTGCCCCAGCAGCTGCAGCATACTGCCAAGTTGGCTCCAGTGACGAGGAGATAGGGGGTGATTATGACAATGATGATGAGGTCACTGACTCCACCTGGGTGCCAGATCAAACTGAGGAATTAAGTGAGGAAGAGGGGGAGGAGGAGGCACAGCAAACACGAGGCACAACATCCTCTGTGACCAACCGTAGCAATAGCCAGTCCAAGGCATCACATGTCAGAGCTGCTCCGGTGCAGAGTGCTGTTGTCTCAAAGAACACATGCAGGAACTCTGTTGTCTGGGAGTTCTTTAAGAAATGTGCAGTAGAGCGCAGCATTGCTATTTGTAATCTATGTCAGATGAGGCTTAAGCGTGGGAAAGATACCGGTCACTTGGGTACCACGTGCTTGAGGCGACATATGAATAAGTGCCACACATCCCGTTGGCGCAAAACTTTGCGTAGGTCCTCCTCCTCCTCATCTGTCTCTACCCCCACTGTATGTCCTGCCATGTCATTGCCTACAACCTCCACTGACAGGGATGATGCTACAGTAATGGATGTACCAGGTCCTTCCTCACAATGTGACATCATCCCAGTAGCTGAAGATTTACACAGTCAGATTACGTTGCCCAGCTGCTGCAGCGAAAGAAAAAATATAGTCCCAACCATCCCCAAGCACAGCGTCTAAATGGAAGCTTAGCAAAATTACTCGCCTTGCAGCTGCTGCCTTTCCAGCTGGTGGACTCTGCTCCCTTTCCGTGAATTTGCTGAATGTGCTGTACCACAGTGGCAGGTTCCAAAACGCCATTACTTTTCACGCAAGGCCATTCCAGCACTATACCAGCACGTGGAAGAAAATGTTATCGAGTCATTGGCAAAGGCAGTCAGCAGCAAGGTGCATGTGACTTTAGACACGTGGTCCAGCAAGCATGGACAGGGTCGTTACATTTCTTTCACGGCACACTGGGTAACTCTGATTGCAGCTGGGAGGGATCCAAGACGGGGCTCTGTGCTGGAGCTTGTTCATCCACCATGCCTCCAGAAAGCTGCTTGTATGCGGTCTGTCTGCTCCACCACACCACCTCTTCCTCCTCCTCCTCCTTCTCTGTCTCTGGAGAAGTGGCAGTTAAACCGACGCCTGACAGGGTCTACGCAATGGCTCAAGCAAAAAGATGCCATACTGTGCTTGAGCTGGTTTGTTTAGGGGACAGGAGCCACACCGGGTCAGAAATTTTGTCAGCTCTGCAGGGGCAGGTGCAGAGATGGTTAACACTACGCCAGCTTGAGCTGGGAATGATCGTCTGCGATAATGGCAGCAACCTTCTCTCCGCCCTACGCAAGGGTAAATTGACGCATGTACCATGCCTAGCACACGTCCTAAATCTGGTGGTACAGCGTTTCCTAACCAAGTACCCAGGGCTGCCAGAGCTTCTCATTCAGGCCAGAAAAGTCTGCAGCCACTTCAGACGGTCATTCCCAGCAAGCGTTCGCCTGGCAGAAATTTAACGAGAGTTCCACCTTCCCACAAACCGTCTGATCTGTGACATGCCCACCAGGTGGAACTCGACATTAGCAATGCTGCAGCGTCTGCACAAGCAGCAGAGGGCCATCAACGAGTACCTGTGTGAGTATGGCACAAGGACAGGTTCAGGTCCACTTGGTTTTTTCCCCCCCCGCAGTGGCTGATGATCAAGGATGCATGCACTGTACTGTCACCATTTGAGGAGGCAACGAGGACAGTGCAGAGACAGTGCATGCATCAGTGGCACAATTCCTTTAATGTTCCTGCTGGAGCACACTCTGCGGGGAATTATAGATGTAGCTCTAGAGGCAGAGCAGCGGGAGGAATATATCTGGGTGCACTGACACCCATTACCAGATCAAAAACTTTTCAATATAGGACCACATGGTCCACCCCTGCACTCTTCCACAATACCACAGAGGGGTTACTGTATGATGATACTTGCTGGCCTGGCATTAAAGGCACAAAATCTGGGTGCACTGACGCCCATTACCAGATCAAAAACTTTTCAATATAGGACCACATGGTCCACCCCTGCACTCTTCCACAATACCACAGAGGGGTTACTGTATGATGATACTTGCTGGCCTGGCATTAAAGGCACAATATCTGGGTGCACTGACGCCTTGACCAGAATCATATCTTTTCAATATAGGACCACATGGTCCACCCCTGCATTCTTCCACAATACCACAGAGGGGTTACTGTATGATAGTACTTGCAGGCCTGGCACCAAAAGCACAATATTTGGGTGCACTGCCACTGATGCCTGTATCAGATTCATATCCTCAGAGGGGTTACGGTGTGACGGCACTGTTGGGGACGCTAAAGGACCAATTTTAAAGCACCTATTGTTACTTTCATCCAAAGCCTGCATATATTTCACAATAATTTAGCCAAAACTTTTTTCTGCGTGTACGAAAATGTCTCCTCTTTTCTTACAGACTGCCGCCCCAAGCAGTTGTTTATGGATAGATTAAAGGAAAAGCATTTACCGTCATATGAAACTTCATTTTTTTGTTTTTAAGTGTTTCTATACATCCTAGAAATCCGCCACTTCACGGGCAGGTTATGGGGACCTCCTAGGCACGATATTTGAAGGAATTTTTGGTTTTTATTTTTAACCCTTATTTCATGGAAAACTCACTGTCCCTTTAAAAACATTTTTTTTTTACTTTTTGTTCTTGTTTCCTGTCCCCCAGGGCACTACCCGGACCCCCATACACCTTTTATGGCAAATATGTAGCATATATGCCCTCTTGGAGGGCACTCTAAAAACCGAATTTTCAGCCCCATTGACTTGCATTGGGTTCGAGTTCGGGTTCGGACCCGAAGAAATGGGAAGTTCGGGTTCGGGGAGAGAGCCAAAATAAAAGCCGAAAAACTGCCTTGTAGGCAGTGCTGGGGTAGGGGTTCCTTTATTTAGGTGATTTATGGATCTGATGGTTGGGCGATGGGAGGAATTTGTAGTTGGTTGGCTTGGAGGGGTATGGTGGTTGTGTGGAGTCCCCTGTCAGCACTGTATTTTTTGGTTATGACAAATTTTATGTTATGGTTATTTTATATTGTGTGGGGGTTTTAGCTGTGGCCTATTTATGTAATAAATATATATATTATTCCACAGTCAAGTAGTCGTGTCTTTTTGTGTGTGTATTTATTTATTTTATTTTAGTTATAAAGGATTTTACCAGGAAGGATACATTGAGATTTCTCTCGTTTTCAAGTACGTCCTGGGTTCAAGAACATTAAAATGTTACAGTTGTTACAGAAATACAAAGTACTGTAATACAATGCAAGATATTAAAAAAAACACAAATATACAGATTAACAGAAAATAAAATATGTAGGAAATAGTCATTATGTTACATGTTTACAGGTGCATTCCGCATTGAGGTATGTTAATAGGGAGCTCTTGAGTGACTTTAGACTGGGGGAAGATTTGATGGCGTCTGGGAGGTTATTCCATAACTGCGGTGCTCTGTAGGAGAATGAGGACCGAGCCACTGTCTTTTTGTATTGTGGTATTGCAAGTAAGGTGCTGGTCCTGGATCGGAGGTTATAGGATGAGGGAACTGCTGGAGGAAGCAGTCTATTCAGATAGGGTGGCAGCTTCCCAGAAAATCTCTTTAACACCAGGTTGGAAAGGTGAAGGGACGGCCAATTTAGCTCTTTTAACATACTGTATCACAATGGTGGGTAATGTAGTTACATTGTAGCGCAAAGTGGCAGCAGAAGTTATACAATGTGGTAAGTTTCTGAAGGTGTGTTTGCGGGGCCGCTGCATACACTACATCTACGTAATCAATAGCTGGCATAAGCATTTGTTGTACAATTTGCTTTCTTACCGTGGGGCTCAGGCAGGATTTGTTTCTGAACAGGGCACCTAGTTTGAGGTAAATTTTAGATGAGAGTTTTTCGATGTGGGGGCCAAAGGATAGATTTGGGTCTAACCACATAACTAGATATTTGAGAGAAGTGACTGTGGTCAGCGTGCCATTTGATTTTGTCCCCACACATACAGGTATATGGGGATTTTGCAATTTATGTAGATTAGGTGCTGTTCCACATTTATTGTCTCCTAGCGTGCGACACGGTCATCAGTAGGCGACTTATGTGATCTTGCGTTGGCAAAATCACTCAACACGGAAAATTAAAGTTTTCAAAAAATTCTTAAATTACTTCAGGACCCTCAGTGAAGAGGAATGGACGAGCCTCTCTGTAGACCAAATAGTTCTGTGCTGGCCAGCTGGAACATTGTGAGCCCACATAGGTCTTGCATCCTATCTCCCTTAAATATGAACCATTCATAAGGAGCCGCTAATACTTGACAGCTCTCTATCAGGGTTATCCAAAGAGATCCGAATTGCTTGAGAAAGGTAACCGAAGGCTGAAAATCATCGTTCGGTTACCTTTCCTGGCCATTCGGCTATCCAGAGAGCAGGCAATTCGCCAAATACTGGCGAATTGCCTGCACATACGGTGCCTGTTCGGTGCCTGTTCGGTGCCTGTTCGAGGGCAGTGAAATCCCCATAGAGAAGCAATGCTTCGTCTATTCAGAGAACACAAACCAGCAGTGAAAGGTTCCCCTATTGCCCTGCCATTCGGTGGTTTCATTCGGCAAATTTATTCAGGAGAATCCCATAGACTTCAATGTTAAAAATATTCCCGTTTTAATTCAATATCTAATAAACCGTTCAGTATAAAATTCTGCAGTAAAGAGTCTCTTTATTTATAGATTTTTTAGGATACTTTAAGCATTTTTCTGATTTTTTTTTTTTTTTATTAACCACTTGAATGCTAAGGACGCGCTCAGCGCGTCCTCAGCATTCCCCCTGGTATGCGGAGGACGCGCTGAGCGCGTCCTCGCATTGGGGTCAGCGTTCGGCCGGGTTCCGGCCGATCGCTGGCCCCTCCGGTGCGGGCTGACATCCTGGATGTCAGCCCGACATCCGGAGCAGTGGCCGCCATTATTATGTGTCATCGCGCCCCCGCGATGACACATAATTCAGGCGCCCCCCCGCATGTGCGGAGGAGGCGCCTGAAAGGGAGGGGGGGAGGTCCTTCGGACCTCTCTCCCTCCCGATCGGCGGCTCACAGGGGCTTAACCCAGGCATCATTTGGAAGGGCACAGCCTGCCCTTCCAAATGATGCCTGGCATTAACCCCTGGGGAGCTGGATCGCAAATCGGCGCTGAAAAGCGCCGATTTGCGATCCTTCCCGGGAGCTGGCCGACATCTTGGATGTCGGCCAAGCTTCCGGGAACTCCCCCAGAGGACTGGCGTCATCGTGCGCAGCACGATGACGCCAGTCCTAGCATTAACCCCTAACTGCCACGAAGTGTGGAGATAGGGAGTTCCAATGAACTCCCTATCTCCCGATCCGTGGCAGTTAGGGGTTAAATTTTGATATCGTTGGATCGGCCAGAGCATGGCCGTTCCAACGATACCAAACATGAAAGTAAAAAAAATTGTAAAAAAAAAAAAAAAAAAGAAAAATAAAAAAAAAAAAAATTAAAAAAAAAAAATAATAAAAAAAAAATAAACACTTTTTTTTTTTTTTTTGTTTTGTTAATGCAGCAATATTGTTCCCATTTCAATTATAATGTGAACAATGATGCTGCATTAACGATTTTTGTATGCGGTGCGTTTGTTAAAAATGGTGTCATTTTCCCCAAAAAAAAATGTAACGAGACCCCATCTCTAATTTTTTTAACAAGCGCACCCCATACAAAATATAACCGCAATTGCTCGCATGTTAAAATGTGGAAAAAAACACTTTACACGCTGTAAATTATTGAAAATACATATTTTATTGCATTTTTTGTTATAATATACAAACATGACATAACGTATACATATAATAATGACATATTATGAATCTACCGAGTCTGACGGAAAGAACGATATATAATATGTCGATGTCATATACTAAAATAAGCCTTAAAAACACGTTTAAACATGATGCGCAAAACAGGTAAAAAATGACCTCAGCACAGGGGCGGGAAAAGCCTCAGCAGCGAAAGGGTTAAAAGTACGATTTTTTTTTTTTTTTTTTTCAGTTTACTTATTTTTTTTGTAACAGCCCTCTTTATTATCATTCCCTGGACCTCCTGTGAAAATTTCAGACATTTTCGCTCAGTAGTTTCTTTGCAAACAGCGTTTCATTTTCCCAGATTCATACAAATGGTTTTTCTAATTTATTCACTGCCTCCTCTACGTCACAGCTGCTTCGGCTCTGTGTGATTCGGCTCATGTTCGGCTCCTGTTCGGCTCCTGTTCGTCTTTTTCAAAGGTTAATCCAGATGTTTTTGCTTGTTTTCAGCGTGCATTCGGTTAGTTTTCGTCAGGTTTGCGGCAGCTTTTCCCTTCAATTCGGGGACCCTGTGGTGCTTGCTGAATACACCGCAGGGTCACCGAAATGCAATCGGCAAAAGGAACCGAATTGAAGAGAACGAAAAGTCACCGAACGTGCGGTGACTTTTCGAATCTCTTTGGATAACCCTGTTGATTTTTGTCTTAGTCAGAATAGAGGCACTTGAATTTACACTGTTTTGGGATTTTTTTGGCTGTTGGTTAAGGCTATAACTCTCGGTTGTTTAGGGGAATAAGCAAATTATTCAGCATCGAAATAAATTATTCTTATAAAATCTGGTTTTGATTATTTCTACAAATTCGTTTTTCTTCCACATGTTTTGAAACACAAGTGGACTTTTATTAATGTCTTCCTGTCTCATCATGTTTTATTTTCATAATTTTTGGTGGCACATTTCCAGCAAGAATCACTGAGGGCCCAGAGTATTTATCAAATTTAACTCACTTTCAAATATACAGGAGGATGCATTTCAGCAATTTTCCTACTGAGGTATTGCTGGTGTAAGGAAAATCGCCGACGGCGTCATAAATGCATAGCACTGCCTCATAGTAATAGGACTTGCAGCAGTATTACTAAGATTCACCTCCTACCATGCAGCGCTCAGGTGTTGTTTAATTACACTGAACACCCTGCATAAAACCAGGCCACACCTGAAGCCCAATGCTTCCACATTGACTTGGAATCTCCAAACTGCTAGGAGCTGAACTTGTTCATCCCATACTTACCTGAATTCTGGATCCTATTTCAAACCTGCTGGATTTCCTCTTTATACCTCCTGGACTTATTGTTTCTCCCTGGATCTCTCCTATAAACTCCCCTGGATTACAAGGATTTATTTCATTACGTACCTGGACACCTATGCAGAGTGCACTCTGAGGACTAAGTTATAACTTTATTATATAAAGACTTCTTCCTCTTTATTGTTTATCTCAGCATATATATATATTCAGTGTAGTTCTGTATTCCTTAACTCTTATGATTATATGTGTCCTTCTCTGTATAACCTACACCTTATTTCTCTCTATGCTAATACCAATACCTACAATCTGTATATATAATATCAGTTTCTCTCTCCTAATCCATATCTCTCCCTCTCTCTGTATAATAAATATGTATATATATTATTCCTTTTCTGTTCTAGATCTGTATCATTATTATATCATACTCTTATCCCAGTTTAGTTTCCTCATCTACTCCTGTATATCTTCAGTGTGTATATTGTTATTATTTATTCATCTTTCTCCTTCTCTAGTATAAACCCCTTTCACATTCTGTTATTACCTCTTGTGTTCTTTACAATAAACCCTTCATATATATCTCTACCTTGCAAGCCTCCTGATTTGAATGCACAGTGGCTCGAATCTACCACCCTGGAACCTGTATCCTGACAGCTGGGCATTTAGAACTGCTGAGATATACTATACAAATCAGGAAGATAAAAGCAGTCACAGATTACATGGAAATTGTATTCTTCTAGAGCTTGTACTCCTTAATGGGAAATCATGATTATTATGTTTTGCACTGATGCATCATTCAGCTTTGGTGAACAAATTATTTAAATTATGGAAAACTATCCTGTAGGAGACTTGCCTCTAGAGAAGATCACAATCAAGTTCCTCATAGCAATGGACATCTACAAGTCCGGGACATCCATAGAAACAGTAAGCTGGCACAGTGAAGTGACCTTAAGTGTGCTGATTTATCAGAACCAAGATAGCTCAATGTTTCAGCTCAACAATTGTGTGGTTATCCAGCATGATATAGGTTCAATTTGTGCGTTTAAACGTTGTTACCTGTCATGAAATGAAAGGGATAGCACACTGTGCCATGTCATCTATAATGTTATCACTGCACCTCTTCATTTAACCCTGCAGAAATATCAGTTGGACTCCTATTTTTCTGTTATATTAATTATCAGCTCAAAAAGCACATGTTTGTAACAATAAATGGCTGACCATTGCAAAATTTACCCTTTTGGGTTATAATTTAAAGTTAGAGTAATGAGGACACCTGGAAAAATGGTATCATATGGTGAAGTCACCACTTTGGAGACGTGGATAAAAATCATGTGATGATTAAGCTACATGTCGAACAAGACACTCCAATTTAGACTCATACTAATTCAACACCTTGCATCATTTGTCAGGGGCAAGGGTACCATAGGGGTTATGGTATAAGTCTAGGGTGCAGTGACAAGGAGAAAGACCCTGAGGAGGATAAACAAGGTTTTATTGGAGTAAATACAAATGAGGTGACAGGATTGTATGGTTCTAGGGCAGGAAAGAGGCTGACCAAAGAAGGAGACAGGCAGGTGAGAGACAGGGTAGACAAGAGCATGGGTAAGGTGAGAAGGCACAGACATAAACACAGAGGGCAACTCACCAGTGGACTCACAGGAAATATGAGACAGCAGATAGTCCAGACAGGAAAACAGCTGGCTGGGTTACTGAAGGCAGAGGACACGAATAGGAAAGCAGCTGAAGGCTGCAAGGGAACACAGCTGACAGGTTTGGAGGACTGGATGTAGGCAGACAGGTTGCAGGGCTTGTAGCAGGCAGACAGATTGTGGGGCTGGATGCAGAGAGCCAGGTTGCAGTGCTGGATGCAAACAGTCTGGTTGCAGGGCTGGAATACGGCAGACAGGTTGCAAGGCAGGAACACAGTAGACAGGTTTCACAGCTGGAACACGGCAGAAAGCTGGAAAGGGTCATGGCAGAAGACCTGGAGGAGTCATGGCAGGAGACTAGGAAGGGTCATGGTAGAAGACTTGGAAAGGTCAAAGCAGAAGACTTGGAAGGGTTACGGCAGCAGACTAGGAAGGGTCAATGCAGAAAATTTGGAAAGGTCACAGCAGAAGACTTGAAAGGGTCATGGCAGAAAACTAACAAGGGTTCCGATAAAAGACTTGTAAACGTTCAGGGAGCAGGATAAGCAGAAAAGCAGGCTTCTTCCTAGCAGACTATAGAGCTCAGCAATGCAGAAGCCCTGCATGATGGGAACTCCACCCTTAAGTAGGGAAGCACAGGGCTAGAGATTGGAAGCACCTGTGGCTGCTGCAGTGCTTGCAGGAGTAGTCAGGACCTTGCAGGAAAGGTAATATCATGGTTTTCAGGACAGAGCAGCACCATTTTGGGCCTACCAGCGACAGCAGCGACGTGAATCCTGAAATAATTTTTAAGAAGCATTATTGGGTACCAATCAAAACTTTTGAAATGAAATCAAATTCAGATTTGAGCATTTTTTCTGAATTTATCAACTTTTAGGGATAAGGTTAGGGTTTGCAATTACAGTTAGGTTAGTATTTGTAATTGTTTTAGGGCTAGGGTTTCTTTTAGGTGTACAGTTAGGATTACATTTAGGGTTAGGGCTAGCTCAAAACTTTAACCCTAACAGTAAGATTCTGCTCCATTTGTGTTTCATTTTTAGGCAACAGATTCTGCTCCTTTTTTTCCAAAAGAAGAATGATCAGAATCTGTTGCCTTAGATGAGGCAAAGATCAATCAGAATCATAGGGTTAGTGGAAAATAGTTGCCCCCCTCCGGTTCTTTTTCAATAGTCAGCTTGGTCTAAACGGTCTAATGAACATGCATCAAGTACTTTTTTCACTAGACACGTTGCGAAAGGTTAATACCATATGCCTTGTGAGGCAGCAAACAGCTGAGCCTCAATGCTACGTGTGCAACTTGTCTGATGGAGAATGAGCCTTTTGTAACAGGTGCATGCTCTATTCACTTTATAACAGTTTGCAAAAGGGGAGGCTGACCTTGTTGCTGCTTCAAACTTTGGTATGAATGAGTACTAGAGCACTAAGGCAGCGACAAGCAGTATTTCATTGACAGGTGAGGTTCTGTCAACCCTGACTACACATTGCTTCTTCAAATAGCATTTAAACACGACAACAAAAGATGTTCAAAATGAACTTGGTACAATGGAGAGAATTACACAGCAGTGAAGAGGTTAAAAGCATAACCATAAAAATGTGTTATGTTTAATTCTTACTTATAAATATATTAAATTAGGTCATACAACAACGTTGAAATTATTAGATCTTTTCAAAATACTGCCACATTTTGGACTATTTATTGCATTTAATGGCACATATGGTCATGACACTAGCCTCAAAATCTGTCCACAAAACCATTTTTCAAAGCACAGCAGAGGAAAATCACATCTGCTATTCATTATTCTATGGAAAATTTGACTACAACAAGAGAATGTCATGCTCTATGCGTGAATTATAAAAACGGGTTTTTAAATGAATTGTCTTTATGAAATTACCTCGTTTACGACACGGTAACTATCACGTACGTCAAACACAATATGACCCTGCTGTCCACCCTACACTAGATTTTTAAAATGAATTAAATTAAAACATACAGCAATGTTACCATACAATTATTACACCATACATTACCATACAATTGTATAGTGTGCAAAAATAGCAACAACTTATATACAGTATATCATAATTAACAAACCATAAAAGTGCATAACTACATTCACTTCTTATGTCAGGCCTTACAACTGTGATAACATCCTTTGCTGTTGCTGGACAATTCTAATTTATTGTTTCTGAAAAATGCATTGTATATGTTTACAGTGCACCTGTCATATCCAGTGGATGTTGGGATGTTGGGCTCACTTGACAGAGGAATCCCTCCATATATGTATACCCTCTAATATTTCGTTGGACTGCCTTTTGCTTTGATTGTGGCACACATTCGTTATGGCATCATTTCGATAAGCTTATGCAATGTCACAAAATTTATTTCCATCCAGAGTTGCATTGATTTCTCTCCAAGATCTTGTATTGATGATGGGAGAGTCAGACCACAACTTAAAGTCTTCTCCAACACAAACCAAAGATTCTCAAGAGGTTTAAGGTCTGGACTCTGTGGTGGCCAATCCATGTGTGAAAATGATGTCTCATGCTCCCTGAACTACCCTTGCTCAATTTTAGTCTGTTGAATCCTGGCATTGTTATCTTGGAATATGCCCGTGCCACCAGCACTGGCGGATACAGAGAGGGGCCACAGGAGGCACCCCCAGCCGCAGTTTCATTGTAGTTGATACAGGGGACCTTTGGTTGTTTCAAACCCTGTAACTCCAGTTCCACACACTCTACATTAGACTTGTGCACCGATTTTTTTTTCGGTTCGATTCGGTTCGGTTCGTACGTATTTTGTAAAATGTCGTTTCGACCGATTTCCGTTTCGGTTCGTTTCGTTTTCATTTCGTTTTTCGTATCGACTTTTCGAAATTTTCGTGTTTTTCGGAACGTCTGTTCTCCTCGTTTCAAAGTGTCTATTCGTTTTGACGTAAACTAATGGTTTTTCGGATCCGATATTTCTGTCGATACGATAATTCTGTCGATACGATAATTCTGCCATTGAGATTTCTCATGTTTGACTAGAAGGATACATTGAGATTTCTCTGGTTTTACAAGAAGGATACATTGAGATTTCTCTGGTTTCACAAGAAGGATACATTGAGATTTCTCTGGTTTCACAAGAAGGATACATTGAGATTTCTCTGGTTTTCCAGGAAGGATACATTGAGATTTCTCATGTTTTACAAGAAGGATACATTGAGATGGGAATGATACAAAATTACAGAATCAGCGATATAACCAAAAAATATGTTGTCCGAAATTACTGAAATGGAACCGAAATGAGGAATGGAGCCGAAATTACGAATGGAACGAAAATGATTTTCGATTTTACACATTTCTAGTCCATTCAAAAATTCCGAACAAATTTTCGTTTCGTTTCGTAAATTTGTTCGGATCTGCTGTTTTCGGGTCTGAAAATTTTCGTAAAATCGGCCGAATCCGAATGCACGAATCGGGAAATTTCGTGAAAATTCCGAAATTCCGAAACCCGAGACGCACATCCCTACTCTACATAGATGATTGAGTCCAGAATCTGACCTTCCCAATGATCCCAAACATGATTATGTGCAATGAACAGTGTAAAAATAAAAAGCAAGAGAAAACTGTGTGTTGTTTTTTTTAATTGTTTTGTTTTTGTTTATTATTGTGTATTGCAGGATGGAAAGTGAAATTGTTTAGAAGCAAAGGGGATAACTTATGTTTATCAAACCTTTGGAGTAGGGATGTGCATGGCTGAAAAATTTGTTTTGTTTAGTTTCGTTACGTTTTTAAATCATTTCGTAACTAATTTCATTTCGTATTTATTTTCATTTCGGAGCGATTTGAAATTTCAAATCGATTTGAATTTCATATATCAATTTGATAGTTGATATCAATTCGAATTTTGGATCACTAGTTAAAACCCCAATTAATCAAAGTTTGCTGTTAAAAGAAAAGCTAGGGTTAAATTTTAAGCTGTGTCACAGATTTAGTATTTGAGTCAAATTAAACAGTGAAACAAAATTAATTTGTTTCATAAAGTCCTTTGCTGACTATTACTTGTATTGTAAGTTAAGCTCAATTCGATAGTTGATATTAATTTGATAGTTCATTTCAAATTCGACAGTTGATATCAATTTGATAGTTCATTTCAAATTCGATAGTTGATATCAATTTGATAGTTCATTTCAAATTCAATAGTTGATATCAATTTTATAGTTCATTTCAAATTCAATAGTTGATATCAGTTATTCAAATTTTTCTTTTATGATAATGACGTAGTGTAAAACTAAATAAATTCATTATATACCTTTTCGCTTCGTTTCGAATTCGTATCGTATTGATTCGTTATTCGGAAGTACTTCCTAATGTGAATTATCAAATTTTGTTCCAAATTCCGAATTTTTCTGAAACAATTGCACATCTCTACTTTGGAGTTCACATGACAAGGCTATTTCCTGGATACACTCAAAATATATAAACCTCTATAGTGTGTACACGTGTACACTGTATTTCCAAGCCTGGGTGTGTATACATGGATGTGTACATAGCTATGTATGTGTATGTGTCTTTTAAGTTTGTGTCTGTATACAGCTGTGTATGAGTGGGTACCTAGGTGCATATCTCACAAATATCTCAGTTTTTAAGGGACAGTCCCTTTTTGGGGCCCAAATCCCACTTTTCCCTCTTTTTTTCTAACGTTCTTCCTTTTAGGAAAGCCCTATTATTCAGGGTCTGTACTTGTATAACAGATCTGCACAGCAATAAAGCTCCCAGCAATGAGTCTGTAAACTATAATAAATGTAAAGAAGATACTTTGCTTTGATTTTAGTTAACATTTTTATTAAAATAATGGTCCAATATGTTGTGATGGCTCCTATAAAGTTTACGAATAGCCGAGTTCTGAGTCTGCCTTTAGCAGCTTCCCTAAATGGTGTGCGTTTGTGTGTATAGCTAAGTATGTGTTTGTATCTCTGAGTTATATGGCTGTGTATGGGCATCAGTGGATGTTTGTACCTGCTTCATGTTATTGCCGGTGGTGCTTTATTCTCAGTGATAGGCAGAGCATGTGCCAGAGTGCAGAGAATTGCTGGGTGGTGTCAGTCAGGTGTCACCTGAGCTGCATTAGGACAGACCCTGTATGGCAATGTTCTGTAGAGAGTGAGTGTGATGATTAGGTGCGACTCTGCCTGTCACTGTGAACCAAACACCAGCTCTTAGCTAAAAGTGCCCCCCTGAAACCTGTGCTCTGTCTGGATCATCCCTTAGCCATCAGGGAGGAAATAAATCAATTATGATAAACCCTGGTCATTTAGAGCCTAGACCTGACCAAATGAAGCAACTTCAGATCATAACAAGCCTTTTTTGGACAGGCAGAATAAATAATATAATTTTTTATGGAATACCAACCTACTCCATTTGTTATAACATGGTTGATATTCTCTCCTGAAGTCCATCAGACTCCATGTAGACTTGCATGAGACCCATAACATAATATTGCCGGATCATGCTAGGTCCCCAGAGAACTACTTTTTTTCTGTGATCTTCAATTTGTGGTCATAGGTGGTGGCAGATCATGCCATCCTCTTAAACAAGCGAGGATAAGTACGCAATGGACTTCTAGTTGTATGTTTTTTCTGCAGTGTTAAATGAGATGCCAACTCCCTTAATGGCAGGTTTTTGGAAATGGTAATTTTTTTCTTAAACTTTGGAATTGCTCGTTATTCTCCAGCTCACACTGCATTTCCCTATAGGAAGAACAAATGTGCAGTAGCCTGTGGTGTGGCTTGGAACAGAACATGAGTTGTAAACATTAATGAATATAGCCATTATACTTAATGCTCACTCATTAAAGTTAATGGCACCAATGCAGAAAAGATTGGAAAAAAATAGTGGTGATAGTGGTCACACAACACAAGAGGCTTTCTAAGAAAGATAGCTGGTAACTAGTAGATGTGTTAACAACAATACACAAAATATAAATAAGTTTGAACAATTTATTACCTTTATGCACCTTCCTTCCTAGGGTAGTTTGGCTGAAAAAACCCTTATGGAATAATTAAGATGTTCTGCCAACATTATGAAAGCACTTATGAATCGGGAGCATATTATGCTATTCAAAGGAGGTTGAGAATAACAATTAAACCTCTTTTCAGAAAAGGATGATAATATTTGTAATTCGGCACTTGAAGTTGTTAGATACAACATATATAAAGAGTGGTGTGGCAAAGTGAATTTATACAAAATGCACCATGCTTGCCGTCACCCTACTGGCAGTAACTATTTTAGTATGAGAATGTAACCAGGCACGCATGTGAACAGGGCATCAGGGGGGTGAAAGCTAATGATATATTCGAGAGTCCAGTGGCTCCAAAGGACAATGGCCCATTCTAAACCCTGTGCCAGTGTTGTAAGGGTCTCTCCATGTCCCAGGACTGGCCCGGCAAGACTCCAACAAATTTCCCAGTGGGTTGCAATAACTAGAGCCAGTAAGAACATTCTGTCTCATCACTGAGGGAGAGATTAGTATGGTCTGTATCAGGTAGAGATGCAGATCGAGTGGTCTCCAACCAGGGAATTTTTATCCTCATGTTGGGCCACCAGGAATGTAGCCCACTCCCTGTAAAGCAGAAAATGAAAATAATATTATTTATTTTTAATTAGTTTACTGAAACGAGCAGCTGCAGGAAAGGGGTCCCATCCAGTGATCCAGTAAGTGGCCCCAATATTTCTGAAGGCAGCCCTACCCGTGACAGTTGGCTTATGTCTATTTAATGCCTTGTTGGAGATGGTAAGGGCGTCTACTACATAAGCACTGAGCATGGTCCTTTTCAATGTTTAAATATGGAAAAGAGAAAACATAAGTAACCTTCTTTGAAGTATTATGCTGACGGAGCTGGCATAATGCAGCAGTGATTTATGCTAACTATTGCACTTAAAGGGACACTACCACTTACATAAGCGGTAATTAGATTTCTCATTACAAACAAATCCACATTATAAAACACATGCTGCTGTTTTTTTCTTTGTTTGAAATAATTGCATGTAAAAAGGAAAAATAAAATTGGGATTATTAATCTCCTGTTTCCATTTGGTGGGTTTTCCCATGATTCAACATTTACTAAAATCTGTGCACACATTTTATTTTGTGGCTGTGCTTTATTTTATATAGAATTTAACAGGTGATTACTGTAGGTGGCAGAGGGAATGTTTCAATTAGGCTGGATGGGGGTGTATTGTGTTGTCACGGTTACTCAAGATAAGAGATGACATCTGAATAAGATAAAACAGGGATCTTAAAAGACCGCTAATCTTGTGATGTCCTTTGAATACATACCACACAATACAATGATTTGAGTCAGTGATTGACCCATAAACTCCATTCTATTGCCAATGCCACCCTGTGAGGAGCAACTGTTGTAAAGATACTGTGGAGAGGGGACAGTTTACAAAAGAAAAGATTACAAAATGTATGCACCCAGTGACCCATATAGAGTCAAATATTTTCTTAACTAAACATACAAGAGAAAAACAAAGCACATGTATAATATCAGCAACATAAAATAAACACAATAAGGGCATTTTATTTTGAAGGTAGTGGCCCTTTAAACACAAAATAGTGTAGTATTAGTTTAAGATGGCAGCTCCAAAAAAAAATGAATCTGTCAAAAAGTCAAGATAGTTTATCACACACTACCAAAACAGTAATTCAATGTTGAAAATTATAATGTCTCCTATCCCTTTAGCTTTGCTAAAAAGAACATTCTGTCAGTTTGAAAGGCGTCATCATCACAGGAGAACGCCATTATGCACAAAAGCCTTGTGAACCTTCATAGGTGTGCTATAACATAACCTATGTAATGTCATAGCATTCCTATGGAGGTTCACAATTTAGTAGACATTATTTTGTGCATGGCTGGCCAATTAAATTATTACTCATAATACACTTTTTTAACAAACACCACATAAATACACATTCATATATTCATACCACATTGTCTATTTCAATCACACATTAAACTTCTGAAGTCTGCCATGTGATTGCTGGTAAGTAGAAACGCTAACCACAAACATGTGATTTCCATTTTGAATGTTAAATCCCTGCTGTGTAACATATTATAGATGTTGGCAATCTGTAGTCTGGGATGTATTTTGGCCAGAAGAAACATAGGGCCACATTACATTCTTGTTGGTAACGGTAGCGCTCACCTGCGTGTGCATTAACGTTAGCTGCGGTATCTATTGCATATCACAATCCAAACGCAAATGAGTTAAGTAACCCGTTTGTGTTTGGTACCTTGCACTTTTCAGTGCGAGGTTACTGTACTTTGCGCTCCCTATACTTAACATGGGGAGCGCAAAGTGTTAATCAGCGTTAGGATTACAAAGTCCCAATGCTGATTAACGTCTGGCTCTGGTTAGCCGAAAGTTAACCAGAGCCAGGACTTGGTGTTAACGGATTCCACTTCTGCAGAATCTGTTAACACAGACTAAAAAATAAAAAAACAATCTGATACTCACCTCCTGTCCTGCGGCTCCGACCGCAGCTTGGACCACCTCCTCCATCCAGCGGGATCAGGGAAAGTCTGGGGGAAAAAGTCCCCCCAGTCTCTCCCTGCGCATCACTATGTCGACTGGCCGGATATCCCAAGAGTAACTGAGACCAGTGCATGCACTCACCAGGATCACCCAACTAGTGCATGGAATAAATATTATGAGGCACATAATAATAAAGACATTTGAATGCTAACAGTGATAGGGCACTTGGATGGAAAATGAGTAAAATGGGGACAATTTAGGGGATAAGGTGCAAACTAGACATGTGCAATTCATTTCGTTCCAAATTGAAATTCTGATGAAAATAACCATTTTCTATTTCTGGAGCATTTCTGAAAACAAAATATCGACCATCCAAAAATTTCGGATCAATCCGAAATTTCGGATCCATTTTATTCAGTGATTTGGATCATTTTGGTGATTCGGATCATTTTGGTGATTCGGATCAATTTGTGATTCGGAGCATTTCGGTTATTCGGATCATTTTCAATGAATCGGATCATTTCAGTGATTCTGATCACTTCGGGTGATTCGGATCAGTTGGTTTTTCATTTTTTATGAGTTATTTTGTTTTTTATTGCATATTTAAGAATGGGAAGTAGATTACTAGCAATAGAATGACATATTCTTTACTTATTTATTCTTTTAGGATTTTTTAGACATTTTTTGGGTGAAGTTTTAGGTTTCCTAACTTTTTTTAACGAAACAAGGCTTTTTAACCTATGGGTTTCAATGCAGCATATGAATCCACACACTGCTGGGAAGTGCCTCTCTGCAGTTTAATAAATGCATCATATGAATCCGCATACTGCCGGGCAGCACCTCTCTGGAGATCGATTCATTGATTCGGATCGATTCATTGTTTGATCAGTTAGTTTTTTGTTTCTTATGAGTTATAATTAATGTAGCATATGAATCCACACACTGCTGGGAAGTTCCCGGCAGTGTGCGGATTCATGTGCTGCATTAATTATACTGCAGAGAGGTGCTGCCCGGAAGTGTGCGGATTCATATGCTGCACCAACTGAATCACCTGAAATGATCCGAATCGCCGAAATGATACGAATCACCGAAATGATCCAAATCACCAAATCGATCTGAATCACCGAATCAAAATGATCCAAAACCAAAGAAAAACTGTCTGAAATTATCCAAAATTAAAAAAAAACACCCGAAAAAAAAAAACGAAACAAAAAGTCATGTACATCCCTAGTGCAAACCGTAATGTGATGGCACTGGAGGCAGAAGAAGCAAGGGATTGAAGAAGCAGACATATCAAGTCTAGTGAAGAAAAAATGTTAATAATAAGTATTAATTAAAACCATTAGTATGTAAAAAAATAACATTTGCACACTTGTAACTTTTTATATGTAAATTGTTGTTAAATTATTTTCATATAATAATGATTTTTTTAAACAAGGCTGTTTTTTTGGTGATTAATATAGTGTATTATGTATTGGTCTTGATGCAGAAAATAAATGCACATGTTATGTTTCAGAGCCCATCAACAACCCAATTTACCTGTGCTCTATAAATTGGTTTAAAAAATAAATAACACCATAAATATATTCCATTCAACATCCTAATGGTATATGTGTCTATGGAATTTAAGCATATTTCATATATAAATTGTTTTGCTTTCCAAATCTCAATAATAACAATCTATTACCTCTCCCAAACCCAAACTTACATACCTCCATTTATTCATCCAATTTATGCAGTCCATTCCTGTCAAATCTAATCTAGTTCAATCCTTACATCATGTCAGTTCAAATGCATTCAAGTCTGATTCTTTTGTGTTAGGCCTTATTCTTTAAAGTTCATCTAAGACAGCCTGATCCTGCATTGCTCCCTAGTTGTACCTCTCACCAGCAGAAACCGCAAGGGCATCAAAATCCCAAGAGCTGAACAGTTCAAGTTACAATTTGTTTTTTGGGGTTTTTGAACAATGTGAGTAGCCTTGACAATGAAAATACATCCTTCCACTTTTTGTTCAACTATGAGTTTCCTGAAAATGTGATCTCGCACAACAAATGCAATGCCCTGTTCTATTTTCCATATTTTACTAATGTTACCATTTATTAAATATTCTTTGAAAATTGTGTTATCGCATAGTCACAACTCTCATGTTTTACATCCTACACAAAATACATAGATTTTTACATATTTTAATATTTATAGATGTATTTTATTTCAGAAAATTGATATTCTTCATCCAAACATTAGATTTTGCCAGACCCCTCATGGATTTCCAGCCTACAAATCATAGATTCAGAGAGCAATTTGAGGTCAACAAAGTCCAAAAGGCGTGTGTACATGGGACCTTATCCAAAACTCACAAAAATAGTATTAAACAATAACATTGTGGCTTAGTCCGGACAGATACATCTTTGTACTAAGGTATGTTGTTGAAATTATTGCATAAAGTTGTCTTCTGACATATCATACAGTAATTTAAATGGCGGCTGAATGAAAAAATCTAATAAAATATTAGATTGCATTTTAAGTGCTGATGATGAATAGTGATGTTCAAATTTGAACAGAAGAGTAAAGTAAGACCCATATCGGCAGAACCAAGTACAATGTAATATGAATATCCACAGTATGAAACAAGGAGAAATAACATCACTGGCCAAGTGTGTTCTAATATTCTAATAAACACCGAAGTCAGTATCCAAATTGGGTTATTTGACAAGCCAAGTCAAAAACCAAAAGAGAGTTAGACCAAGCAGGATCAATAGGTTAATAAAGACACCATGAAAGGATAGGGAATAGGTGAACCTGCTAGCTTAACCCCTTCAATACTGACAGGGTTATTCAGAGAGAGGTGAAAACCAGGAGAATGGCAGGAGAAGAGAGCAATCTAGACCAGTGTTTCCCAAACCTGTACTCAGGACCCTCAGTCAGGCCATATTTTGTAGATCTTCTTGGCGAAATGCAGACTTAATCCTGCAATCACTAGGCAGGAAATTCTATCATCTGTGCTGTGCTTCAGATATCTGGAAAACCTGGCGTGGCAGAGGGTCCTGGGGAAAGGTTTGGGAAACACAGATCTAGAACAAATAGCCACTTTGGAAAGTGAGAGAAATGGTAGAATCTTTCTGGTTTGGCTATTTTGACCTAGAATTTTCGCTTCTCCAGTCATTCTCCTGGTTTTCACCTGTCTCTGAATAACCCTTTAAGTGATTTTTCATAAAACCTCTGTCAGGAACCATTGTTTTGTTTATTAAAAGGAGTAACCCTTTAGGCGCATAGAGTGCACATTTCTGTGTGGTATATCGGCTTATCTGCCGGTAGTTTTAGCTATGTTTTTAATACATATATATCAGATACACAATAAAATTATTTGACATAAAAATAGTTCCCACGTATATTTTGCATAGAGTCTGTGCATATGTTAAGACTTGTAATTTCCTAGAGTTCAAATCACTAATAATTACGTATTGTTTCTACTCCTTAAAAGTCAAAGCAGAAATGTCAAATTATCAGGCGTCTTCTTTATTATTCCCCAATTTTTGTGTGGATGGAATCTCCCATGAACAGCAGACTCAGTGGAGCTCCTGCCTGTTCTATGGGGTGTATAGAAGAGAAAAAACCATTGCGCAGTAACCAGCAATAGTGACCCCTATTTCTTCCCCTAGGGGGTACTTACAAGATTCAGAGCCCCTGTCCTGGCTCTGAGGGGGTCATGCTTGTAGGGTATTTCATGGCAACCCTTAGCCCTCTTGGAAATTCTCCGCCAGCCCAATCAGGTCATCAGTGGAAAAAAGGAAAAGTTAAAAATTCACCCTCTGATGGGTTTAAAGCAAGAATTTATTCTTATATAAAATTCTGAAATAAAATTAAAATAAAAGCACTCTTAGTGCCGCTGAGACGCATTTCGCCGAATATTCGGCATCATCAGTCAGTGAAAAGTGTACATTACATTCCCTTTTAATATACAAGAAATAATTGGTGGATCAGCCTCGATCCGAGTTGGCGTGCGTTCCACCGTGGTTACTTCCGCGTTCCACCGTGGTTTCTTCCGCGTCACATGAATTGGATAGGGCTGATGGCAGTATATTCAAAATTTGATGCGTTCTTTCTTACAAACAGTATTGTGAAATGCCAGTATGTGACTCCGGACAAGGGGATCAGCTGGCATTACGTCATACATACATATAGCGGGGAACCGCTTTTATTTTAATAATATAAATTAACATAATATAAATATTATATTAAGATTCTTTTCTTTCAGGAATAGTACCAGAGGATTGGAGAAAAGCTGACGTGATCCCTATATTTAAGAAAGGTTTAAAATTTGTGCCTGGGAATTATAGACCTGTGAGCTTAACATCTGTGGCTGGGAAAGTATTTGAGGGGTTACTAAGGGATAATATTCAGGAATTTATTGGGAGGTATAATGTAATTGGCAAAAATCAGCATGGTTTCATGAAACACAGATCATGTCAGACTAACCTAATTACGTTCTATGAGGAAGTAAGTAGAAGTATAGATCAGGGGGTCGCAGTGGATGTGATTTACTTAGATTTTGCCAAAGCTTCTACACAGTTCCACACAAAAGGTTACTACTTAAATTAAGAAAAAATGGTCTAGATGAAAATACTTGTTCTTGGATAGAAAACTGGCTAAAAGATAGGGTACAGAGAGTGGTCATAAATGGTACATTTTCAAGATGGACACCAGTGGTAAGTGGTGTCCCTCAGGGGTCTGTTATAGGACCAATACTATTCAATTTATTTATAAATGACCTTGAGATAGGCATTGAAAGCCATGTATCAGTGTTTGCAGATGACACAAAGCTAGGAAAAGAAATACAATGTGAGCAGGACGTTACTTCGCTGCAGAGGGATTTAGATAGATTGGGGGACTGGGCACTTAAATGGCAGATGAGATTTAATCTAGATAAATGTAAAGTTATGCACTTTGGAGTGAAGAACACACAAGTAATTTATACCCTAAATGGTACGGAGTTAGGGAAATCCAAGCAGGAGAAGGATTTGGGAATAATCATAGACTTCAAACTAAGTAACAATGTGCAATGTCAAACAGCAGCCGCCAAGGCCAGCAAAGTACTGGCATGCATTAAAAGGGGAGTTCACTCACGGGATGAAAACATAATTTTGCCTCTGTATAAATCAATGGTCAGGCCGCACCTTGAATATGCCGTGCAATTTTGGGCACCTGTCTTAAAAAAAGATATTATATCGCTAGAAAAAGTGCAGAGACGGGCAACTAAATTAATAAGGGGGATGGAAGGGTTAAGTTATGAGGAAAGACTAACAAGCTTAAACCTGTTTAGTTTAGAGAAAAGGCGCCTTAGAGGGGATCTGATAACCTTATATAAATATATACGGGGCCATTATCAACCATTGTCTGATAACCTATTCATTAACAGGACTATACATAGGACAAGGGGTCATCCATTTAGACTGGAAGAAAGAAAATTTAGCTTAAAGCATAGGAAGGGTTATTTTACGGTGAGAACAATAAAGCTGTGGAATTCTCTGCCTGTTGAGGTGGTTGGGTCAGAGTCTGTACAGACTTTTAAAAAACGACTGGATGACTTCCTGCAGACACAGAATATTAAGGGTTATAATATTTAATATGTGGGTAAAAGCTTCTTGATCCAAGGAGAAATCTGACTGCCATTCTGGGGTCAAGAAGGAATTTTTTCCCAGTATGTTGCATATTGGCAAGCATTCAGACTGGGTTTTTTGCCTTCTTTTGGATCAACAGCAGTAGGTTATGTGGGAGAGGCTGAACCCGATGGACGCATGTCTTTTTTCAGCCTATATAACTATGTAACTATGTAACTATGTAACTAAATATAAAATAACAGCGGTTCCCCGCTATATGTATGTATGACGTAATGCCAGCTGATCCCCTTGTCCGGAGTCACATAAAATGTCACACAAAATGACAAAAACAGTCTGCATAATAATTTAGGCCCAGACCACAGTTACCAGTGTGAGAATTTATGCATAAGAACATAGATGCAGCCTGAAGAGGGGTTAAAGTGTGGCTAATGCATTGAAATAACGTTTTGATTCCATACAGCCTTCTGACTACATATGTATTTTCCTTTTTGAAAAAGAATCCTGCCATTTCATTTTTGTTATTTATTTTAAATAAACATTTTTTATCATTTCCATGAGTAGTCACTGCGACCACCCACTTTATAGTACGCACATTTCCACTTTTACCTGCAGTGACATCATAGGAGCCTATAAGTAAGGCTGGACAGGCTCTTTCTGAGTTTTTTCGCATATAACACTAACAGATGTTAAGGTTGATGTTACACGAACAAGCCACATGGATTGCCAAAGCAGTTATTTCCAGATAAATTGAATTTATCTAGGAAATTTAACAATCCCTTCTTACGGTAGTAATGACATATGCTTTCTATGAATTCCTCTGCAGACTGAGAGAGCTGCAGGGATAAAAGGATTTAGAGAACGTAATGTAACTAGACTTTTGAAAGAAGACTAAAAAAACTTGACATGGTTTATATCCGCAGGAGCAAAATATTATTTCCCGTGACTTCACGAAAAAAAATGGGATCGATTATAAAAGTAAATGCAGGAATATTCCTTTTTCTAAGAAATAACTGAACATATCTTCAATTCATAGCAAGGTATTATAGAGCTAATACTTATGTAGAAACATAGAAACATAGAAAAATGTCGGCAGATAAGAACCTTTAGGCCCAACTAGTCTGCCCAATTACATGGATACTTTACCTGGATTTATCTTTTATTTAGGATAGCCTTATGCCTATCCCATGCCTGCTTAAATTCAATTACTGTTTGGCCTCTACCACTTCAACTGGAAGGCTGTTCCATGTATCCACCACCCTCTCAGTAAAATAATGCTTCCTGATGTTACTTTTAAACCTTTGCCCCTCTAATCTAAGACTATGTCCTCTTGTTTTGCTACTTTGTTTCCTTTTAAATATACTCCCTTCCTCTACCTTGTGGATTCCCTTTACGTATTTAAATGTTTCTATCATATCTCCTCTGTCTCGTCTTTTTTCCAAGCTATACATGTTAAGATCATTAAGCCTTTCCTGGTAACTTTTCTCCTTCAAGCCGTACACCATTTTAGTAGCCCTTCTCTGAACTCTCTCTAAGATGTCTATAGCCTTCTGGAGATATGGTCTCCAGTACTGCACACAGTACTCCAAGTGAGGTCTCACCAGTGCTCTGTACAGTGGCATGAGCACTTCCCTTTTCGTACTGCTAATACCTCTCCCTACACAACCAAGCATTCTGCTAGCATTTCCTGCTGCTCTATTACAGTGACTACTTACCCTTAGATCCTCTGAAATAATAACCCCTAAATCCCTTTCCTCAGATGTTGAGGTTAGGACTGTATCAAATATTCTATATTCAGCCCTTGGGTTTTTACGTCCCAGGTGCATTATCTTGCACTTATCCACATTAAAACTCAATTGCCACAGCTCCGACCATTTTTTTAGTTTACCTAAATCATTTGTCATTTGGCTGATCCCTCCAGGAACGTCAACCCTGTTGCAAATCTTTGTGTCATCAGCAAAAATACATACTTTTCCATTAATACCTTCTGCAATATCACTAATAAAAATATTAAAGAGAATGGGTCCAAGTACTGACCCCTGAGGTACCCCACTGGTAACAAGACCTTGCGCCGAATAAACTCCATTTACCACAACCCTCTGTTGCCTGTCACTCAGCCACTGCCTAATCCATTCAACAATATTGGAATCCAAGCTCAAAGATTGCAATTTATTGATAAGCCTTCTATGCGGAACAGTATCAAAAGCCTTACTGAAATATAAAGCAATGTCAATGACATTAAGCAATGTCTACTGCACCACCTGTGTCTATTATTTTTGTTACCCAATCAAAAAAATCAATAAGATTAGTTTGGCATGATCTCCCTGAGGTAAACCCATGATGTTTCTGATCCTGTAACCTATGTGTTTTTAGATGTTCAACAATCCTTTCCTTTAACATGGTTTCCATTAATTTCCCCACTACTGACGTAAGACTAGCTGGCCTATAGTTCCCCGATTCCTCCCTACTACCCTTCTTGTAAATGGGCACAACATTTGCTAATTTCCAGTCTTCTGGAACGACTCCCGTTCACAAGGATAGGTTAAATAAATCTGTTAACGGTTTTGCTATTACATCACTAAACTCTTTTAATAATTTAGGGTGGATCCCATCAGGCCCCATTGACTTATTTGTCTTTACTTTAGACAGCTGCTGTAGAACCTCCTCCTCTGTAAACTGATATGTAAATGTCTCGTTAGTGTTTCCTCCTAACTGAGGTCCCTTTCCTTCCTTTTCTTCTGCAAAGACTGAACAAAAATATTCATTGAGGCAGTCAGCGAGACTTTTATCCTCTTCTACATACCTTCCTTCCTTTGTTTTTAATCTAACTAATCCTTGTATTACTTTTCTTTTCTCGTTTATGTATCTAAAAAATGTTTTGTCCCCCTTTTTTACTGACTGAGCTATTTTCTCTTCTGCGTGTGCTTTGGAAGCTCTTATAAATTGCTTTGCCTCTTTCTGCCTAATCTTATAGGTTTGCCTATCTTCTTCACTCTGAGTTTTTTTAGAATTATTGAATGCTATCTTTTTGTTCTTCACTATTTTGGCCACTTCTGCAGAGTACCACAGTGGTTTCTTCCCTTTTTTGTTTTTGCTATTACATTGACTACTTACCCTTAGATCCTCTGAAATAATAACCCCTAAATCCCTTTCCTCGGCTAACAAGCCGAATGCAATTGCCTGTGGCCTTCAATAATGCTTCCTTTAAATAATCCCATTTCTCCTGGACTCCCTTTAAACTCCTCCAGTCTGATAATGACTCCTTCACACAAAATCTCATTTTAGAAAAATCTGTTTTTTTAAAGTCTAAAACTTTTGTTTTTGTGTGGTGCGGCTCCATCCCTGTTCTTATATTAAACCATACTGACTGGTGATCACTAGATCCCAAATTTTCACCTACAACAACGTCCGATATCAAACCTTCATTTGTGAGTATTAAATCCAATATGGCCTCTTTACGGGTCAGCTCCTCAACTACTTGTGTTAGAGATAATCCCAGTAGGGAGTTTAGAATATTTGTACTCCTGGTGCACCCAGCTGTTTTGGTTTTCCAGTTCACATCAGGAAGATTAAAGTCCCCCATGATAATAACTTCCCCCTTCATTACCATTTTGGCTATTTCCTCAAACAGCAGATTATCTAGCTCTTCTACTTGTCCAGGGGGTCTATAGATCACACCTACACAAGCTACTGTCTGATTGCCAAATATTAGTGTAACCCAAACTGACTCTATATTCACCTCGCTCACTTTTATTTGGTTCGTTTTTATGTTGTTTTTCACCTACAGGGCCACTCCTCCTCCTTTCCTACCTTCTCTGTCTTTTCTATATAAAGAGTACCCCGGTATTGTTATGTCCCAGTTATTTTTCTCACTGAACCATGTCTCAGTAACCGCCACTAAATCTACTTTTTCAGCTGCCATCATTGCCTCCAGTTCATTGATTTTATTGACTAAACTGCGAGCATTTATAGACACGAATCTGAGCTTGTCATTTTTTTCCCCGCATGTTGCTTGCACCCTCCGATTTAGTTTTGGGGGACAATGTACATATATAACTTTATCAGAAAAAAAGATGGCATCTGCGCTTATCCCTATAACACCATGTGAAACAAAACACAATTAGAGGTTTTTGTTTACTTAAATGACCATTGAAGTTTTAAGCCCGCCTGCCAAGTCAAAGCACCACCATTAAGGTGAGTCGTATCTAATAAAGCCAAAAGATGCTCTCTGAACAGCCACATTCGCTCGTGCGGTTTCTCAGTCATGAGACAAACAGGTGGGTTTTCTTTTATACCCTCCCCAGAAAAATTCCACTTTGAGATTGAAAAGAAAGCCACAGTACAGGACAGCTGCAAGGATGACCTGGCTGGAAACATGACAAAATATACATAGATACAGGAAAATGGTGTCGCGCTTGAGCCCAAACGGAGCAGCTGCAACAACCAGACGTGTCCAGCCCAGTAACATGTATAAAACTTAACGAGGAAAAAGATGTCATCTGCGCTTATCCCTACAACACCATGGCAGGCGGACTTAAAACTTCAATGGCCATTCGAGTAAACAAAAACCTCTAATTGTGTTTTGTTTCACATGGTATTATAGGGATAAGCGCAGATGATATATACAGGGTTATTCAAAGAATTCCGAATGGCTGCCGAAAGGGAACCGAACGCTGAAAATCGGCCATTCGGCTATCCAGAGAGCAGGCAATTCGCGAAATCTTGGCGAATTGCCTGCACATACGGTGCCTGTTCGAGGGCAGTGAAATCCCCATAGAAGCAATGCTTCGGCTATTCAGAGAGCAAAAGCCAGCAGTGAAAAGTTGCTGAATTGCCCTGCCATTCGGTCGCTTCATGCGGCAGGTTTATTCAGGCTTCAATGTTAAAATTATTCCCATTTTAATTCAATATCTAATAAACCGTTCATTAAAATATTCTGCAGTAAAGAGTCTCTTTATTTATAGATTTTTTAGGATATTTTAAACATTTTTCAGAATTTCTTTTTTTAAAACAAAAATCCGATTTTTTTTTTAAATTGTTTTATAACTTTACTTATTTTTTCTGTAACAGCCCTTTTTATTATCATTCCTTGGACCTCATATGTAAATTTCAGACATTTTCGCTCAGTAGTTTGTTTGCAAACAGCGTTTCACTTTTCAAACATGCAAGCAAACTGTTTTTCTAATTTATTCACTGCATTCGCCTGCGGTGTCGGCTTTGTCCGGTGGCTGTGCTGCTTGTGATTGGCTCCTGCTCGGTTTTTTCCTGCGTTTTTGGCAGGGTAATCCAGATGTTTTTGCAGATTTTGGCGTGCATTCGCCGGGTTTTTGCGGTGAGTTTTCATTGGGTTTGCGGTGGCTTTTCCCTGCACTTCGACGGCCCTGTGGTGCTTGCTGAATACACCCGCAGGGTCGCCGGAATGGGATTGCTGAATTGTCACGTGCAGTGACTTTTCGATTCTTTTTGAATAACCCTGATAACTTTATAGTGAGAATTGAGACTTATTAATACGCCCTTCCTCAATATGTGCTGGATATATGACGGGTTTTCTTTGCTATAAATAATTCTGGATTCACAGAAAGAAATCCGAGAATAGCCTGGCTCTGATTGGATGGCACAAGGTGCTATAGTTGCCATTTTCCAATACATAATTACCCTATATGGGTATTTGTCAATTTGAAATGAAATTATTTTATGTCAGTCTGAGATATCTGGCTCACTGAAAGAAATACTTCAGAAATTCTTACCCATCGCAGCTGCCTTCAATAAAGAATGAGAGTGAAAGATATTTCCATTAGAGATGGATCTGGTACACAAAGTGGTAAAGCATGGTTTCTGTACAGATCTGCACTTTATTCTTTTCTACTTAGATCTTCTGCCAAGGACCTCAATTGTCTTTTCAGATTTGTCAATAGAAACATGGACTTTATGGCAGATGTTTACAAATTCCCTGGATACAGAGTGTATAAAGAGTAGCAATACAAGCTGTATATGCGATGCCAAAAGCATTTGTGTATTTTTATTTATTTGAAAGCATCTCTGCAAATTAAGAATCATTTCTGTATTTGTTAGGGGTATGTGCGCATATGAAGTTATATAGCGGATAGGATATTGGTGAAAATTAAATGTGCAATAGGAAAATTATAAACTATATATCAAAGGTATCCTGAGCGAGTTTAATTATTACTAATTGTTACAGAAGCAAAGTGAGCTTGACTTATTGCTGACTTAATGCCAAATTGTTCAGGAATTAATTCCCAACGAATGTCTGTGATAAAGTAGTCTTATTTTATATTGTTATCTAAGAGCAAAGCTGTGAACGCATTAGAGTTTCTTGGTTATTATAAGATCTGCGATCTGATGGTCAGGCAGATGACCATAACAAGAGGGGTTATTCAATAAGAACCGAACTTGCCACCGATTTCCACCTGACAGCTAATTTTACCGTACGGTGCAATTTCGTGGCAGTTCAGCTATTCAGAAAACTGGCAATTCGCCAAATAATGGTGAATTGTCTGCGAAATACAGTGCAGTTCACCTCAGATCGCCGCAATTCAATGGCCTTCGGAGGCAGTGAAATTCTCCCCCCCAGAGAAGTAATGGTTAATCTATTCAGAGAATGCCAAACTGCACCGATATGTTGGCAAAATGCCCAGATTTTTGGTGCTTCAGTTTGACAGGTTTAAACAGGCGAATTCCATAGGTTTCAATGTAATAAAAATGACTGTTTTAATTTTTTTTCATTCAACCATTTATTCTTTTCATTTGCGGCAAAAAATCTTTTTATTTATTTATTTTCTTAGAATGTTTTAGGCATTTTTTCTGGATTTTTTTTCGTCAAAATTTTTGATTTCTATTTTCTTTTAATGTCATCAGGCAGTATTACAAAGCTGGTGCTACCTTAACCAGAGCGGTTGTAAACTTGACAGCTCCATAGACTATAATGGCTCTGTAAGTTTACAACAGCTCTGTAGTCTGATAAATTAGCACTAGCTTTGTACTGCCCATCATATTTTAAATGCACAGGATGATATTTTAGCCAGAGCTGTTGGATTTCACTTGGCTTCATTGGACTGCCAGCACCTGTGGGTGAATCCAAGGTTGGGAAGTCTCAGCAAACCAGCTCTGTGCAGCTGGCCTAATGTTGCTACCCGTGTTGAGGGCTAGTTCCCTCATCCTATAACCTCCGATCCAGGACCAGCACCTTACTTGCAATACCACAATACAAAAACACAGTGGCTCGGTCCTCGTTTTCCTACAGAGCACCGCAGTTATGGAATAACCTCCCAGACGCCATCAAATCTTCCCCCAGTCTAAAGTCGCTCAAGAGCTCCCTATTAACATACCTCAATACAGAATGCACCTGTAAACATGTAACTTAATGACTATTTCCTAAATATTTATTTTCTGTTAATATGTAGATTTGTGGTTTTTTTAATATCTTGCATTGTATTACTTTGTATTTCTGTAACAACTGTAACATTTCAATGTTCTTGAACTCAGGACATACTTGAAAACGAGAGAAATCTCAATGTATCCTTCCTGGTAAAATACTTTAAAAATAAATAAATAAATTTACATAAATGCAAACACAGTGTTTTTTATTAATTAACTAGCTTCATGTTTATTATTAATTATCCACAAGAAACAACATCAGTTCCTGTGCATTTTATAACAGCTACACTGGAAAGCAGATGGGATTATGTTTCATACAGGACTTAGTGACAAGAGCTGGATGGGACATGCCCCACAAGAAGGCATTTGATGTTGACATTTCCTACTGGAGACATCCATTTAGTTGAAATACAAGATATTTTTAGAGAAGATTTACATGCTGTGGGCATTCTTTACTGTGCATATGTATTTTATGTGTAACAGATGTGGACTACGTCTTAGTAGTAAAACAATAAACACACGTAAACATTTTCTCTAAATTGCAATGATCATATGCTAATCAAAAAAGAGAAAGAAGTTTAAAATGTTTTAGTTTATAACACAAATATTTGTACCAAAGTCTTATCAAATGTTTCAAGGGAAAAAAAATTATAGCAAAGGTGTCTTTACTTGAGTTTCACTACAGCCCTTATACTCTAAATATAAATGAGAAGTAAATAAGTTTTAATTAAACTTAGTTTTTATTAGATTTTGTATGTGCGCAGACAGAGGCAGCTCTAGACTTTGTGAGGCCTTAGGTGAAACTTAAACATGAGGCCCCACTAACTTCCACACTGGAAAATTAAAAAGCAAGGCGCCACATACATGTATAACCAAAGACAGACCCCAGAAACATGTATACCCAGACACAGACCCAAGATACATGTATACCCAGACCCCAGCAGAGGCGTAGCGAGATCATGTGGCATCTGGGGGCAAGTCTTTCATTAGTGCCTCCCAACCAAAGATAATCACTGAAGCATACAAATTTTACAAATATTTAACCCCCCCAAAAGATAATAACTATTTTTTTCAATAACAATTGGAAAGGTGCAACACATAAAACAGATTAACAGGAGAGCATCATTAACCTCTTATTGACGGGCAGGTTTTGCCAAAACTAGCCGACGTGCCACTTGCCTCATTGGCTGCGTATGGTGTGTATGAGCGTATCACAGAGCTCCACAACTATAAATATCACAGCAATGTGCAGTACGTATGAGTGTATCACAGAGCTCCACAGCAATAAAACTCACAGTAATGTGCGGTGTGTATGAGTGTATCACAGAGCTCCACAACAATAAAACTCACAGTAATGTGCGATGTGTATAAGTGTATCACAGAGCTCCAGAGCAATAAAACTCACACTCATACACACTGCACATGGATATATTGCCCCAGCTTACATGGATATATTGCCCCAGCTCACATATGGATATATTGCCCCAGCTCACATGGATATATTGCCCCAGCTCACATGGATATATTGCCCCCAGCTCACACATGGATATATTTCTCCAGCTCACACATGGATATATATTGCCCCAGCAGCTCACACATGGACATATATTGCCCCAGCAGCTCACATATGGATATATTGCCCCCGGCAGCTCACACATGGATATATATTGCCCCCAGCTCACATAGGTATATTTTCCCCAGCTCACATGGGTATATATTTCCCCCAGCTCACATGGGTATATTTGCCCCAGCTCACATGGGTATATATTGCCCCCAGCTCACATGGGTATATTTGCCCCAGCGGCTCACACATGGATATATATTGCCCCCAGCTCACATGGGTATATTTGCCCCCAGCTCTCTTTGGTATATATTGCCCCCAACTCACATGGGTATATTTGCCCCAGCTCTTATGGGTATATATTGCCCCCAGCTCACATGGGTATATTGGCCCCAGATCTCTGGGTATATATTGCCCCCAAGCTCACATGGGTATATATTACCCCAGCTTTCATAGGGATATATTCCCCCTGCTCACATGGGTATATTTGCCCCCTTAGCTCACATGGGTATATATCGCCCCCAGCTCACATGGGTAAATTTGCCCCAGCTCTCATGGGTATATATTGCCCCCAGCTCTCATGGGTATATATTGCCCCAGCTCAAATGGGTATATTTGCCCCAGCTCACATGGGTATATTTGCCCCCAGCTCTCATGGGTATATATTGCCCCCAGCTCACATGGGTATATATATATTGCCCCCAGCTCTCAACTCCTCTGCTGGCCCCAGGCTCTGCCAGAGTTCTTCTCATCTCCCCACGATGCGAGCGGCCGCTGGCATGATGCAGCTTGGTCACTCACCGGGAAACACCTGACCAGCCATGCAGCCGCATTCTCACGAGAATGCGTGCTGATCAGGGGGTCCCCATCCCAGGCGTGCGGCCAAGCTGTATCATGCCAGTGGCCGCTTGCCTTGTGGGGAGATGAGCAGAAAGCCAGCGGCGGCGATTTTCTTGGCCCATTGCCCCCCCTGGATCCGCCCCTGTGCGACTCGCGTGGGTTCCACCAGCCAGCCACGAGAACGCAGAGTTCATGCGAACTCTGCGATCTCGCGGCTGGCTGGTGGAACCCACGCGAGTGGCATGGCTGCTGCGCCCCCGGCTGAAAGGCGCCCAGGGGCACGTGCCCCCTGCCCCCCTCGCTACGCCACTTGTCCCCAGACACAGACCCTAGAATCATGTATCCCTAGACACAGACCCCAGTTACATGTATACCCAGACATCAGACCCCAGATACATGTACAGTTGTGTTCAAAATTATTCAACCCACAATGCTGTAAAGGGTTTTAGGGAATTTAGTGTACATTTGTAATTGTTTTCAGAATGAAATCCTACAAGGACTTTTTAAAGGACCATATGCAACTAAAATGACATCAATTGGTTTTGTAATACAGTAGTAAATGTTTCTTTTGTGAATTCTTCATTGACACAAATATTCAACCCCTTAAAGACTACCACTCTGAAGAACAGAGGTTCATTCAAGTGTTTTCAATCAGGTATTGAAAACACCTGTGGATGTCACGGAGCAGCAATAAAGCATAATAAGCACCAATTAGGCAGCTTTAAAATGACTGTGATACTCAGCTCCTTCTAGACATTTACTGGTGTGGTTACAAACATGGTGAAGTCAAGAGAATGGTCCAGGAAGACAAGAGAAGAGGTGATTACTCTTCACAGGAAGGGCAATGGCTATAAGAAGATTGCAAAGATGTTAAACATACCAAGAGAGACCATAGGAAGCATTGTTCGCAAATTCAAGGCAAAGGGCACTGTTGAAACGCTACCTGGTTGTGGCAGAAAGAAGATGCTGACTTCGACTGCTGTGCGCTACCCGAAGCGTAGAGTGGAGAAAAGTCCCCGTGTGACTGCTGAGGAACTGAGAAAAGATTTGTCAGATGTGGGTACTGAAGTTTCAGCTCAGATAATACGGCGCACACTGCATAATGAAGGCCTCCATGCCAGAACTCCCAGGCGCACCCCCTTGCTGTTTTCAAAGAATAAGAAGAGTCGACTGCAGTATGCCAAAAGTCATGTGGACAAACCACAGAAGTTTTGGGATAGTGTTCTGTGGACTGATGAAACAAAATTAGAACTGTTTGGGCCCATGGATCAACGCTATGTTTGGAGGAGGAAGAACAAGGCCTATGAAGAAAAGAACACCTTGCCTACTGTGAAGCATGGCGGGGGGTCAATCATGCTTTGGGGCTGTTTTGCTTCTGCAGGTACAGGGAAGCTTCAGCGTGTGCAAGGTACCATGAATTCTCTTCAGTACCAGGAGATATTGGATGACAATGTGATGCAGTCCGTCACAAACCTGAGGCTTGGAAGACGTTGGACCTTTCAACAGGACAATGATCCCAAGCATACCTCCAAGTCCACTAGAGCATGGTTGCAGATTAAAGGCTGGAACATTTTGGAGTGGCCATCGCAGTCACCTGACTTAAATCCGATTGAGAACCTCTGGTGGGACTTAAAGAAAGCAGTTGCAGTGCGCAAGCCTAAGAATGTGACTGAACTGGAGGCTTTTGCCCATGACGAATGGGCGAAGATACCCGTAGATCGCTGCAAGACACTTGTGTCAAGCTATGCTTCACGTTTAAAAGCTGTTATAACTGTAAAAGGATGTTGTACTAAGTACTAAGATTGAATGTCACTTGGGGGTTGAATAAAACTGATAATGATGTGAGCACAGAAAAGACATTTGTGGTTATTTCATTATAAATGTTATGTTATATTTGTCTGACCTACACGTGCCTCTTTGATTTAATTGTAAGCAAGATGACTGAATGATCAAAATCAATGTCAAACTGGCCAAAACACTCAATTTCAGTGGGGGTTGAATAATTTTGAACACAACTGTATATCCACCAGTCCCCCTACACACTTACAAATGTTTTTTGCAGTGTGCATAGATTTAGGGTTAACTGGGGAATTATATTTTTCACATGAAAAATAAAAACATGTTTTGAGCCAAAAAAAACAATTCCCCATTTAATCCTAAATTTATTACTCCACTGTCCAAAAAAAAAGGTCATAGGAGCCTGGAGGATATATATATACATATATAGATATACTGGCTGGTGGCGGTGGCCTCCTTGCAGTTGCAGGTTCCAACAGCTACAAGCGGGGGCCGGAATGTCGATGTGCCGGCAGCTGCTGTCACTCTGTCTGTGATTAGAAGCAGAGTGAGGGATCATCAACGATGCGTGGTGGGAGGCAGGGTGCGACTGGATGAGGCTTGAGCGGCAGGCATCCAGCACACCCTCTGACATCATCAGCTGCCGCCAGCCCAATGGAATACAAATGCAGCGCAGCAGCACAAAATAATTTATCGTGCTGCTGCCTGCGTGTGGTGGATCATGCAAATTAGGTGGCCATGAGGCTCTGTAGGCATGAGGCCTTAGGCGGTTGCCTAATTTAAGGGCCACCACTGTCTGCAGATAATATAGACAGCTTCAGCTTAATTTGTGGTTCACCGTGAATGTGTGGGCTTAGTAGCACAAAGTGAAGTGAGGTTTAATGAATTTTATAGCCTGGATTTAGTGAGACACATCCCGTCCCAGGAATTTTTTAATGAATTGAGTCCAATAAATGATCTTCAAAGGTTTCTTTTTATCTGTCATGGTTTCCCAGTCACTTACCGACAAACCTTCTACTCCTGATATTCCTGATGGCATATTGACAAACATTTGGCTCCTTGTTCATCCCAGAATGACTCTGACACTCATCATTCTAACACTGATTTTGATTAGGAATGTTCCACATGTAAACCTATTTATAACCAAGTGCACGATAATGATGCAACAAAGCTTCAGCATAGTGACACAGCCTCCCAGGCTTTAATGAGACACAGCACTTCCCAGGGAATTTTTAGTGAATCTAGTCTGATGAAGTCTGATAAATAATCTTTAATGGTTTCTTTTTAACTGTCACATTTGCCCAGTCACTTACCTACAATTCTTCCACTCCCGATATTCCTGATGTCATAATCCTGATAGCATATTAACACTCTATTAGCTCCATGTCCCTCCCGGAAAGATGCCGACACGTATCATTCTACCATTGATATTGAAGTGGAGCGGTCCACGTGCAAACTTATTTATAGCCACTTGTCCTTATATAAACATCCAGTCTACACTGTGGTATTTTGGCAAAGCTTGTTTATTGACTACTCTTGATCTTTGGTGTCCTTGACTAGACTTTGTCACCCCAATTTTTGTGCACCTCTATAATACTTTGACCTCGGCTTACTTATTTGACCATTTAACTCCCCCTCCCCCTTTTGTCTAGTCTTACCATTAGAAGGAAGGACCATTTATAGATATTTTGTTCTGTTGTGTGTTTTTCCTCCATCCGTTTTCCCTATTTACCCATTATCGTACTTTTGTACCAGTCTGTAGACTGGCCACAGTAAGACCGATATCGGGTTTTCTGCAGATGCCGTCTATTCATATAGAGCATGTTACGGCCAACAATAACTGTGACACAAACATCTTTCAAGACTACTCTCCCCCCACACACATAAACACTAGACATGTGCACAGCACAAAATTTCGTTTTGAACTAATGGATTAGTCCTAAAATGCAATTTATTTAGTTGCTAAAGAAATTCGTTTTTAGTTCTTTAGTATGAAAACTAATTTCATTCATCCGAAAACCAGTGGATACAATTACTATTGTAGTGGCTCCTCAGAGGGCTGAGATCGCTGCTTGTTACAGTATCTCTCACTCTCAGCACAATGTGGGCCATATTACATAGTTGGTGCTAACTTAACCAGAGCTGTTGTAAACTTCCCAGAGCCATTATAGCCTATGGAGGTTTTCAGTTTACAACAGCTCTGGTTAAGTTAGCACCAACATTGTAATACTGCCCTGTGTCAGGCAAAGCTGTTGCAGTAACTGACTGCTGCTCATCACAGCGCTCAGAGTTTCAGTAAAACTAGTAAATAATATTTTTATATATAAGAGATTAGAAGAATGTTATTTCCTTGTTTTACTGAAACTCTGAGTGCTGTTACAGTCAGTTACTGTAACAGCTGAGCCTGATACATTGTACTAAGAGATAATGTAACAAGCAGCCGATCTCAGCGCTCACAGCCACTGGATTTAAAGGGGTGAAAAAAAAAGGCTCCTCTCTGTATAATGTTTAGAACATCCTCCTGCATTAATTAATACCCCTCTCTGTATAATGTATACAACATCCACCTGCATTAATTAATACCCCTCTCTGTATAATATATACAACATCCTCCTGAATTAATTAATGTCCCTCTCTGTATAGAACATCCTCCTCAATTTATACCTTTCTCTGTATAATGTATATAACATCGTCCTGCATTAATACCCCTATCTGTATAATGTATAGAACATCCTCCTGCATTAATACCCTTATCTGTATAATGTATAGAACATCCTCCTGCATTAATTAATGCCCCTCTCTGTATAGAACACCTACTGCATTGGCATGTGGAGGGTGCAGAACTTCGGATGTTGCGATGTTGCGATCTTCATTGCTGGTCTCCTTCACTCATCAATGTAATATCACAAAAAGGACTGAAACTAAAATGTAGTGCATTTTATTTTAGTTTCTTTCGTTTTTTGTACTGAGCAATTTCGTTTCTCTTGAGTCATCCGAAAACTAAATTATCCCAAAATTCGGACTAAATCGTTTTAGTACTAAAACGAATGCACATGTCTAATAAACACACACACACTCCTCAAAACAGTGCTATGTATACCTAGTAGGGATCATTTTACCCTATTTTAACCAGCATGACCAACATGAGGACAAAACAACAGCAACTATATGAGATATAATTTTGCTTTAATTGTATGAATTAGAAACAAAAATGACTTCTAGCTTTTGCAGCAAAGTATATGCAACACTTGTTGCTAGTGAAAATACCTCTAGAACGTTCAGCCTATACACCAGTGGTATGATTGATCAACGTCAAAATAAGTTACATTTATTTATTCATAGATGATATTTTTCCTTTGAAGCTCCATTTGTTGAAAGCTTTCTATCCAAATGGAAACTCTGCCTTTTTTTTTCTTTTAATCTGTTTCTTCTGCTGTCGTCCCTTTCTCTTTGCTTTTTCTTTAAGTCATCCCAGGATGACAAGTCAAATGTTCCTTATTGTTTCCATACATAGCATATGTTGCATTGAAATTCTTATTTATTAACAGACTTTCAGCTGTTCCGCTGTTTACTGCCATTTTTTTTCAAACAATTTTAGTTCTTAGTTCTTTTACATATTCCTTCTCACCTTCATTCTCATTGAGGCCTCTTCCTGGCAAGGAAACATATCTGCTTCTGGGATTGCTTGGAATATTCATTGTCTTTCTGAATTGTATTAGACTTTGGGTGCAGAGTAGTCACTGTTTAGACAGAGAAAGCTCTTCTGTATTAATATGCTGTGAATCCAAACACAATCATACAACAAAACTTTGTATTAATCAAACACGATCATTAAGGAACGTATTTCTTTGTACAGAGTGACATGATAAAGGCAGCGGGTTAGACACAATGATTTAGCCTATAATGCCTCAGAAATCAGCACTGCAAGTTTACACTCCTCACAATATAGTTGCTCCTCACATAGTGTGTGTGTGTGTGTGTGTGTGTGTGTGTGTGTGTGTGTGTGTGTGTGTGTGTGTGTGTAAAACAAGGAGGGTTTGTTATATGCTTTTCGGATGCAGCATCATGACTTCAGCATCCATTGACTTTCAAACAGTGTTGAGTCTTTTAGCATAGTGTGCTTCAAAGAAATTGTGGCTAACGAAGAATTTGATGGTGAACAATCCTATCATCTTTGTTTTAACGCAAGTACTACAACTTAATACAAAGTAAAATTGTAGAAGGAGTTAGTAAGTAACCAGCTCCCAAATATGGATTTAGCAACTGCATTTTAATCTCATGGAGGCCACTCTCCTGAAATGCTGTGTATACAGGAAGTCCAGGACACCTCATGCTACATTTGATTAGAAGAATAGTGCTGTGGGGTTCTGGCCCATAATTTTTGTACACTGGGGGACCACCTGACAAATGCTCACCTACCCCTTTTTGTGGGCCTTCGCTTGCTCTCAGTCATGTTACAACAAGGAAGATCAGCACACAGCTCATCTTGTGAAAGATGAAGTGCAGCTTCTGATAGCAGTACAGCAACAGTGTGTCCTTGAGAGCATAGGAAATCTTGTACCTCTGCTGTCTCTGAAGACCCAGTGTCCTCTTTGGGCAGGCACCCTCCCAAATGTTCAATTCACCTTTCTATTATGCCAAGTATAGCAATATTCCATAAGTTATTTCTCCTCTACTGGTGCAATGAAATGATTACCTAGTCATTGTAACGTTGGGAGCTTCCAGCCTTTCCGGTGTGTTTGACGGCAGCATGTCTGATGCTGCTCGCTCTCCAACACCCGGTTTAAATTGAAACAGGCAGGGAGGTGGCTGCATGAGGTGCGGCTTGAGAGGGGGGCGCGGTCTGGAGAAGGTCTTTTAAAAACCAACAGTTCCTTCTAAGCAGTGCCAGATCGTGGTTATCCATACCTGAGCTCCCTGTACTTGAATTCTCTCGTGATTGAACCTGTTATTGACCTGTGCTTGTTTTCTGACTATTCTGCCTTCCGTTGCCTTAGACTATTTTCTTGTACTATGCTCCTGCACTGATATCGACCCGACTATTCCCTTTGACTATTCTATACTCTGTATTCCTGATTCTGGCTCATCTGACTACCCCTGTGTTGCTGACCTGGTTTTGTATTACGACATTGTCTTTGATTAACCCTTTCTGTCTAGCTAGTATACCTGGCCAATTCTAAGGACCAGACAGTTAGGGATTCTTCTACGGCTACCCTGTTGGTAGCTTTTGGGCTCTGTGGAGTGTTGGGCTTTAAGGACTGCGTGGTGGGATCCGGGAACCGTGACAGTAATGGGCCTACCTTTTGGTAATTCTACCAATACAGTTGAAAAAAAAACAACAATATGTTCTGTCTTTAATGAGACTATTTATTCAGATGTTGTGTGACATATAGATATGCATATGTAATATTTACACAGACTCAACTATAGGCTATATTACATTATATGCGTTAAATGGGAATGCAAAAGGCAAAACCTATGCCTGCAGGTTCCCCTAAGTGTCCACGTTTTAGCACTATCTTACGGGTCAGACGCTAATTCAGCAGTAACACAGGGCTAACCCTCCCTGATACTGGACAATGTCACTGCCTTGGAACAAAATAAATATAAACGATTTTTAAAAAGGTTATTTTATGTTTGTATGTTTTGACGTGATATTTTATTTTTGACATGATATCATTAGGCCTGTCCATTGACACCTATTATGACTTTGTTGGTTATAGTGAATGGAAATACAGATGTCCAAAGTACCCCTGCTCTCCTCAAAGCAGCGAAGAGGCATTTGTTTTAGATGGCCCAATGTGTAGTAATGGTTTTCACCATCACCTCTACATTTGGTCCCCTTGTGGGACATGAGAAGATGTGTTAGTGCAGGGGGATTGTTTGCTTTACAAGTAAAAGCACACAATGCCACTGCCTTAGAACAGAGAAGAAAAAAAGTAAATTTTGCATTTAATTGTTTTTTCTTTTATCTATTTTTACACATTATATGGTCATGCTTGGTATCGTTGGAAAGGCCAGACTCTGACCTTTTCAGTGACTCCTCAATTGACCTTTTGTGGTTTAAAGATCTGAGACGCAGCAATGCGGTGGTTTAGGTTTACGTTGAACCATTGTGTAGTGACGCATTGTGCCACCGCCTACAAACTCTCTGGAATTGTGGGAAATGAGAAGTTGAGGTAGTGCAGCATCATTGTTCACGTTATAATTGAAAAGTGAACACTACTGCTGCATTACAAAAAATATATATATTTTTTTATTTAATAAATTTTCCAACATTACCAAGCACGGCTCTATATCCATTATACTTCAGTAAATACAGGGGGTCCAAATGACCCATGTATCTCCACCACAGGGAACTCTCTGCCCGGTGGGGGGTGGGAAGAGATTGTGTATAGAAGGAAGGGATGGAGAGTGGGCATTGAGAGGTTCTTGAGAAGCAGATGGCTGTGTGCATGAAGACCTGAAACGCAAAGACATGGATAGAATGAGGGTATGGGTAAAAAAGATATGCAGATTAAATACTGAACAAATGTTAAGAGTTATGAGTTATGAGTATTTTTCTGATTTTCAGTTTTTGTTACTGCACTGCTGAAACATAATAATGTAGGGGGTGCCTGTATGCTAATTAAACATACCCTGTTTGAAATTGTGCAAGATAAGGAACATCATTTGGAGCACTTGGCTGTACATTTGGATATTAAGTCCCAAAGGATCTTAGCATTGCTGTCTTCATGGACCCTTTGTGGAATTTCCCATCTGGATTTAGGCATGTTCAGGTCATATTCTGTACAGATGTTTCTGCGCACAGTTCCAGTAAGTTGGTTGTTTCTCTCAGTGTATGTTGTTTCTACTGGCTAGGCAAAAGATAGAGAGACACAGAGAAAGAGGGGGTCCAGTGGCAAGAGAAGTCCCTCCATAGAAAGTATCACTCTCTGATATCAAAAGTGGCAATCATCCACCACAAGTCGTTAGAATAGGCAAGATCAAATGACAGCATTGAGGCCCAATTCCTAGCAGCACAGGAACAGGAAGCAGTCACCAGCTCATTAGGAACAGTGGCCTACCACACCAGACTGAACTCAAGATGCTGACTTTACAAGGAGACTGCAGAGACTAATATATATAATGACTTACAACCATTACCAATACACTTTATTAGACTTCTGTTGTAATTCCAGTTGGTGGTCTCTGACACAGTTTGCCAGATCTGTAAGTTGCTGACCATGTTCTGTGCCTTTCACTTCATTACTACTGGATTATTCTGTCCTATATGGTTGGACCAGATATAAAAGAAAAATGTGCTGGAGTTGGCGCTTCTTGTCCTGTCAGTGGTTCCTTATGCTGCACCCCGTGGCTCAGAAGCTTTGTTTTCTTACAGGGTTACCATCCTCCATGTCCCTCTAAATATAAAATGGCTCACATAGAGCAATATTGTATAAAATGGAGTGCAAAAAAAGGAGAAAAAATGTTGTACTCACATTTGCTGGTGTCTTATTGATCAGACACCAGATTTGTAGACAGCCGGTGACTTCATAAGGTGCACCGGATCACCTACTAGCCTCAGCCACCTCCTCTGTGAATACAAGCATCCAGGACCCGGGATATGTGTAAAATAAGGCAAATTTTATCAGTAGTAAACTATACAGTATGCCAAAACGTGTTTCGCATAAAAAGCTTCCTCAGTTGGTGCTACTGTAAATGTGATAATGTATGTGAGTCATTTTATATTTTGAGGGACATGGAGGATGGTGATCCTGTAAGAAAACCATGCTTCTGAGCCACGGGGTGCAGCATAAGGAACCACTAACAGGACAAGAAGCACCAACTACAGCACATCTTTCTTTTATACTGACTTACAAGGTGGAAAAGTGGTCTGGAGAGGCAGCTGACTCCACAAATATGAGATACTGTATGACTTTTATTTTTTATTCTTTCCTGCACTGCTTATTAAGACTTTCACAATCAATAAGACTTTTACAACCTGGAGTATACAGGATAAAACTGTAAATGTCACATTACTTTGCTTCATCCTAGATTGTTTTATCCTATTTGCACCATTTTACTTGCATTGTATTTTATTTTATTTGATTGTACTGAGGTTGTTTATTTGCCATCACCACCGGGTGGCGCCAGTGGCACATATTATCACCATTTTTACATTGGACCAGATATGTAAACTGCTGAACGATACTTATATGAACCTCTTTGTCTTGCCTACGTTGTGCTACACTGATGGACTGTACCTGTAAATTACTGATCATGACGTGATATTCACTACCGCTCTATAGCACACTACAGTATGTATTTCCAAGTCTCTGATTGGAGTCACATTAGTCCTAGCATATTGGACTAATACTCTTGGACTAATACCGTTGCCTTACTGCTGTACATTAAGCCTCTTTCATTTGCGTGACGCAGAACTTGTCCAGACCATTGTAAGTAGTTTTTCTTACCAGATGGATGTTGTGGACAATCAGCAAAAGCTGGGGTTCAAAGCTTGTTTATTAGATGTGCCTAAAAGTGAAATACACTCCTATGGTTGAATTACAATATCATGTTAGAAAGTAGAAAGTCTAATACAAATAAACTCTCTCATAGATTACTGAATTGGGTTTACTAGAGACTCTATTAGCCCCTTTCGAATTGTATTTCGAATGTATGAAAACCAATGCTCTGGTTCAAACAGAACATTCGTGAAAAATGTTGTTAAAAAGATTCCTTTTAACTAGGAAATAAAGGCCCAGGCGGTCTTCTGGCCTAACTCTCTCAATAAGAGATGTCAAGGGCAGATTTCTGCAGAGATTTTAAACCAACTTCAATATTTTGAAATTAAATTTCCCCATTTTTATAAGCCCCTCCTGACCCTCACCTCTTTTTTTTTTTAGCTCCCCTTGGCCCTCACCCCATTATTTCGCTCCCAGTATCTTAAAGTAACTTCTTTCAAGTGAATGACAAATAAATACATGTTACTTTTTTAAAGGAAAGAAAAATCCTACTGACAATAGATTCTGTCTTGGTTTGGAGAAAATTTCAGGGTAGCAAAGAATAGAAGTGACAAGCAAACCCAAAACATCATGCAAACAACTATTTTTGTTATTATTTTAACTAGTCGATTTAGGCCTCTATCACCTTTGAAGCGTTTTTTCTCAAACATCTGTCTGTAGAACACTCTGTCTGTAGAACACTGTAGCAATGCAGTCTTTGTGATTGAGTTTTCCTTTTGCCCCCTTGTGGACACAAAATAAAGAAAACCAAAAGCTTGTTTGCTTTAATTTTGTCATCTGTGTAACTTTGTGGCATTTAACCAGACCCAACCTCATGGCTCATGTGGTGTGGGGATAAAGGTCTATAACTATTTTTGCAGGAATAACAGAGGTCCCATTTGTCCCACACATTTTGAAAACCTGAATTAAAGCATTAACCTTAAAGGGACACTCTAACAAAAAATCACCCCCCCCCCGTTTTTTAATCCTAACCTATCCCTTATTCCCTTAATAAATAGTTATTTTTTGTTTTTGTGTTTTTAACTGTAATACTTACCCTAAAGTCCTCTTGTTTCCAGCGCTGTTTTTTTTTTATACTCACCTCCCTCCTCTTCCGCTCCCGTCCTTGTTTCTTCTTCTTGACTTCTGGTTTACGTGAGAACGCGCATGCGCCCCTCTCACGTAAGCCAGCCAATCGGCAGGCTTCCTCCCGGCTCCCTCTGAGGATTAGTGTTGCGCGCAAGAGGATGCGCGCAACACTAACCCTCAGAGGGAGCCGCCAGCTTCTGCGGTGAGTTGGAGACGTCATCGCGCTGAAAGCGCGATGACGTCTCCTACTCGGCAAAAGTCGGCAGAAGCGGGAAATATGATTCCCGCTCTGCTGACTAAAGTTCTCCGCCTCTCTCAGCTGTTTTCAGCATTTACAGCTGAACCGCTGAGCGGAGGGAGGGGGGACAGAGAGCAGCATATTCTGGGCATCATGACCACCTAAAATAGCTTAGGTGCTCATGTTGCCTAGAGTGTCCCTTTAAGTTTTGTCATTAAGACACAATAAATATATGTGGTTTTATATTATGATTAGCATAATTGTCCCCATATCCCTGTCCATATATGTCAACATCATTATTTATATGTGGAAATATAAACTGAAAGAGTGCCTTAATGTAGTGCAGTGTTTCAGTATTAATACAGAGCTTAGTCAGCTCCAAACAGTCGTGCAACAATTATCCTTTATCAAACGCTGTAATCTGATAATACAAGAAAAAGTGAAGCTCCAAATAACGCATAAGATAAGGAATAACAACACGCAATAAAGGATAAAAACCTCTAGCCTCACTGTCCAGAGGACAGTGCATTCAAAACAAACAGAAGGACACTGTGAACAAATAGTTCCCAGTGTCTTTATGCTGGCATTGCAAGATCATGTACATACAATCTTGTGCGGGGTTTGTGAAAATCAGGATGCTTTACAAAAGCAATCACAATGTATTCTATTCCACACGTGTCGATAAATTTAAGAGCAAAAAATTGGCACAAGCCAATTTTCTTAACCAGCTCCCTTTATATAACGGACGTTAATTTAGTAAGGAACGCGCTATGACTGTTCCACAAGTAAGGTTTGCATGAAAACAAGGGCCAGTCACGCAAGGCTTACCATCAGTGAGAGTGTTTATTAGAGAGGCCGCAACATATTGGTCCTAGTCCTAGATTGTCAAGCAAAAGCTTGTAGCAAGGTTGGAATAGCAACTCCAGTCGTTAAGATATCGGCTGGAGTCAATCTATATATCAGCTCTGGCTGATATTGTAATAGCAACAGTGAAATAGGGCTCTATGTTTTTAAGTACATTAAAGTGGGTGCTGGACAAAATCCCTACAGCCAGCTTCCCTAATGCCAACATCCTGACAGTCAACTTCCAGACAGGACAAAAGCCGGACATCCCAACTTCCCTACACGGCCAACTTCCAGACATTCAAAATCTCAGTGGCTAACCCTAATACTAACACCCTAACCCTAGGTTTAGGGGGGTTAGGGCTAGGTTTAGGGGGGTTATGGCTAGGTTTAGGGGGGTTCGGATTAAGGCTAGGTTTAGGGGGTTAGGGATAGGTTATGGGGTTAGGGTTAGTGCTAGATTTAAGGGGGTTAGGGTTAGGGCCAGGTTTAGGGGGGTTAGGGCTAGGTTTAGGGGGTTAGGGTTAGGGCTAGATTTTGGGGGTTAGGGCTAGATTTAGGGGGGTTAGGTTTAGGGGGTTAGGGTTAGTGATATATTTAGGGAGGTTAGGACTAGATTTAGGGGGGTTAGGCTTAGGGGGTTAGGGTTAGGGATAGATTTAGGGGGGTTAGGTTTAGGGGGTTAGGGATAGATTTAGGGGGGTTAGGGTTAGGGCTAGATTTAGGGGGTTAGGGCTAGGTTTAGGGGGTTAGGGTTAGGGCCAGGTTTAGGGGGTTAGGGCTAGGTTTAGGGGGTTAGGGTTAGGGCTAGATTTTGGGGGTTAGGGCTAGATTTAGGGGGGTTAGGTTTAGGGGGTTAGGGTTAGTGATGGATTTAGGGAGGTTAGAGCTAGATTTAGGGGGGTTAGGCTTAGGGGGTTAGGGTTAGGGATAGATTTAGGGGGGTTAGGTTTAGGGGGTTAGGGATAGATTTAGGGTGGTTAGGGTTAGGGCTAGATTTAGGCGGTTAGGGCTAGGTTTAGGGGGTTAGGGTTAGGGCTAGGTTTAGGGGGTTAGTGTTAGGGCTAGGTTTAGGGTGTTAGGGCTAGGTTTAGGGGGGTTAGGGAGTAGGGTTCGGGTTTGCCGCTGGGATTTTGGATGTCTGAAAGGTGGCCGTCAGGGAGTCCTCTGTGTAGGGAAGTTGGCTGTGTAGCGAAGTTGGCCGTCAGGGAATTGTCTGTGTAGGGAAGTTGGCCGTCGGGATTTTGGCATTAGGGATCCTGGCTGTAGGGATTTCGACCCAAACCCCATTAAAGTGTGCCAATATGGATTAATATCTTCTAAGTAACCTTTTTTAATAAAAAAAATAAAGCAAAACACAAACCATGTTCAACACTCTTTCTACTGCTTTGCAAGAAAAAAGCGACTTTTGTTTTTTCAATATAGATATCATATATTTTTAGTTAGTAGTCATTGTAATTATTATGTACATAAAAAAGTGGTTTTGCGCCTATTCCCTAACAGGGTGGCTACGTGGAACAGAAGGTCCACGCAACCACCCTTTCAGGGAATAGGCGCGAAACCGCTTTTTCTGCACATATGTATATATGTTGTATCTCCAGCCAGGTCATTGTTTGCTGCTGCCCCTTTTCCATGTTTTTCTTTTTATCCCAAAGTGGAAATTTCCCTGGAGAGGGTGTAAAAGTATACCCACCAGTCTCTCTCATTACTGAAAAGCAGCATGAGCATATGAGGTTGCTTAAAGCAGCTTGGTTTCATTAGGTAGGACTCACCTACCAGAGGTGCCGTGACGTGGCAGGTAAACTTACACTTTAATGGCCATTCAACTAAACTAAAACCTCTGATTGTGGTTTGTTTCGCATGGAGCTACAGGAGTGAGCACAAATGACAATATTTTTTATTGTAATTATTATGTAATTAAATATACATGGGTAAATATTTTGACTAATAGTGTTTGACCTTAATGATCAATGTCCACATCCATGTCCAGTGACGGTTATTTGTCAGTCGTTTCCCATAATTGTGAATGTCTGAACAAATTGTATTGTCCTGGTTACACGCTACAGGGGCTGAGAACAGCTTTCTTTGTATTCATTATTATAGTTATCTATACAATAAGCTGTCACTATAACTTATGTTACTACCATGCATTAAGACCGATTTTGTAGACTGGCTTAAAAGGTGATTTAAGAATGAACTCTGTGTCTCAAATAAATAGTTCAAATTGATTTGAGGTTTAGTGCTTATTACTCAAAATATGAAACTATGGGTTTTATTTTCTAAACAAGAAAAAAATCAATTCAAAAACAGAAAAATTGGTGTAAATTTTAAAAATGTGTTCATAAATTTGCAAATAAATGTAAATTAAATAACAGTACTTACCATAGTTTAGCTGAAGTCTGTACTTGACACACAGGCTGGGTGAATAGGTCCTGTCTGGCTCCCATTTAGGTTGTTTCACTATACATTACAGGCTAAATTCCAGTATGATTTAAACATATAATAGAATATATGTTTAGTAGATACAGTAAATAGAACCCTTAGCATTTGCATTTTATTATCGACAGGTCATAGAAAAATTGATGCGATTGTGATGGTTTTTCAGAGGAAAAACAACTATAACATTACAGAATTTTCACTACATTTTTAAAACCACTGTTTTTCGCTACAGCAAACTAAGCGGCAACCACAAGGTGGTGGGCTGCTGCTGATGGGATCCTTATATTTGCACCTTTATTACCAATGGACAGGTGTAGCTGGGCAATATCTTATAGATGAGGACATGGTCAATGGTTCACTTACCATGTAAAAAAATATTGAGTGTAAGTACAGACCAACTAGTTGCTGCAGATGTGACAAATCCTGACAAAAATCTTGAGATGGCACTCTACTACTCAAAACACAACTATATAAACTATGAAACGCACATACAAATCTGATCCTTTAATTAGTAATATATACCAATGGTTCCCAAACTTTTTCAGAGCATCACCCCTCTGGCTCCACAAACTTATGCCCAGTGCCCCTACACTACACTATAAAAATCATTATTCAGACTGGAGGTTTTCAATGACTCACTAAGGAAGATATTAGCGATAAAATTTAAATCAGTAACAACTAATTAAATATTTATTCAAAATCCAATTCTATTTTTTAAATGTACTTAACTAAAGTATGATGGTCATTTAGCAAGAATATTAGATATCACATTTAGCAACCAGGTAGAGCACATCCTATTCTGTAATTTCTTTTAAGTGATGGATGGGCTTGATGAAGTGATGTCAGTTTCCCCATGTCTGGATTAATGTCATTTAACATGAGTCTTAAATCAACATGTTTAGTAATCTGGAGTCAATTTCTTTGCTTGGAGAGAAGTAGGCTGACCACCCTAAAACCATGTTCCACCAAATATGATGTTGGAAATGCAACCAGGAGCTTCTTAACCACTCCACATAATGCAGCCTCCTGCCACCCCTCTTGCCTCCAAATGCCCCCCTGCCACCCACGTCTATGAACGCCCCTTGGGTCTTACCACCGTAGACCAGGGGATGCTACCGCCCACTTTGAAAAACAATGATATACAATGCCAGGCAGGGCCTAGCAGTCAATGGAAACTGATACCATGGTGTCTTACTGCGCTTCATCAGAAATCCCTCCCCTGTTATATTGCTGGGACTGCTCAGGAATCACTGCATGGCCGTGATCTAATTAGAGTAGTGACAGATAATAGGCTTAGCTCTGTACACCAAGGCATATTGCGCCTACAAAACAGGTCAATAGGACAATAGCAAATTGGGAGGATAAACAGGGAATTCGGATTATACAGTATCAGATGATGGGTCAATGACAGATAAATGAAGGCCACTCCACCTTTAACAGAGGTAAACATACAGCATTCTAAATAGGGAATCATTGACCAACTTTGCTTGTTTTGTCAATTACACTTTCTCTGCTATGTTACTGTAAGTAACTGTATCCACAGCGCCAGCACTGTATCTACAGCGCCAGACCTGTACTCAGCATCTCCACCATGTATCCTGGTTAAAGGAACACTTTACTAATCCTGACCTGTGATGGAAACGCTCTCGTCCTGCTCTCCAGACACCCCCTCGTTGCGGTCAGCCCGGCTACTAGGAAAGCGGGCCTCAGGACCTTGAGCAGCTGGACCCGCTTTTTTCTGCCTGCTGGGAGACCTGGGCTGGCTGGTAGGGATCTGTGCCAATGCTGTGCCGAAGTTACAGCCGAGTAGGGACCCGCAGGTTTTTGCGGTATTTGGTGCCGTTTCGATCCTCCCGACTCCTAGACCCAATGTTATGGTTCTATTTTTCGATGGCCACTCTGTGCCTTCCGAGAGTGGGTAGATGTAGTGTAGGTAGTGTAGCTGAATGACATACCAGACAAGCTGGATGGACAAATAGGGAAGGTCTCCTTTACTGAAGTTTCCACAGGGGTATTTATACAAAAGAAAGGGAAAGTCTGTACTTATGTCGCCACCTGGTGGCTCTTTATGAGAGAGGAATTGCTATCTCTGGCAGCAGTGATAAAACACAACAGTATCAAGCAGCAAACAAAGTTGCATAAAGTGCAATATATAGCAATGGTAAAACAACAAATGTCATAAACAATCCCTGTAAAATTTGTTATAGCAGCAGTGTTAGGTAGCAGCAATATATAACATCAAGTGTATCCACTTGCAATCTTATATGTGCAAAACTTGCAAGCTGATGGGCAAATTTATCAAAATACAGTATGTGCAGCATAAACCGGTTCGTTTAAAAGTGCATCTGTGCAGTGTTTAGCAAGTGATAGCGCAAATAGAATAGTTGATTATATGGATAATGATAAACACTGTTACAATTCACTGTGCAAAAGTCACAAACCACATGGGATTATGCGCATAAAATAGAAGTTAAAATCAGTCCATTTGCATCGTAAAAAATGTTTTATTCCTAAATGAATCAAATAAAAATCAATCATAACAGCAAAGTACACCAAAATGCATTTTGGTATGTCACCACATCCTCAGTCAGTCTGACTGAGGAAGCGGTGACATACCGCGAAACGCGTTTCGCTGTACTTTGCTGTTATGATCAATTTTAGATGATTAATTTAGGAATAAAACGTTTTATCACATCTGTGAGCATTTTTTTCCATTTTTCCTCTGCTGCTGAGATTACATTTCCAGAGCACCAGCCTGCTCAAACTTTTCTTCAAACTTTGCTGGGAACAGGTACTGGGATCCCTTATACTACAGGATTCTGCAAAGCCCTGCATCTCCACCAACAAAGAAGGGAAATCTGGCATTCCCTACCCAAGCTGCCAGCGGCCTGCATATCGAATGTCTGATTGAGGACACTGAATCATGTGAGTGAAATTCTTTCATTTCCATCATATACATGCATGTTAAGCTTTACTACTCTATGCTTTGTATGATTTTTTCTCTTGGAGGCACTCTTGCAACTCATACCAACGCTGAAGGCCTATCGAATTGTTTTCCATCTAATGAAGGAATAACCAGAAGGAAGCGCTGACTTTGCTCATAACTCCTCTTCCCCTACATGAGTTTTATACAAAATACAGCAATGCACATTCAAACTTCCTGCCCACCCCAACTGTTCTGATTGGTTGTTTCCAAGACCACTGCAGGCTTCCTTCTGGTCCTCCTCAGGTTCTTCTTATGTGAGTTTGTCTGTCTTGAAACCACAGTGACCCCACATGGTGATTTACATAACCCATTGTAAAGGAAATCAGATAGTGTTTCCCTGAGACAATGGTGACTCACAAACTTGAGGCGGGGAGCGCTATGTCAGTTCCATGACATGACCACTCTATAGTTTTAAAATGGTCAGGATGTGTGGAGTGCCACCTCTTTTTGCTAAAAAGCTTGTTGAAGTGGAGGAGTTTCCTCACCCCACCAGGCATCATCATCAACCAGGTAACTACTCTGTTACTAACAACGTCATCATGCACAGGGAGGGTGCCTACAACATTCTCTGTGAGGCTGCAATTTATTTATTTATTTGCAAAGTATTTTACCAGGTGGGATACATTGAGATTTCTCTCGTTTTCAAGCATGTCCTGGATCAGTGCTGCTCAAGTGTGTAGCTCTGATCCACCATTCGCCATAAGCGTTATGGGACTTGTATATGTAGAGTTCGCAAGTCCCTGTGCTGAATTTGTGTTTCCTACGCTACGCAAGTAAAGCAGGAAGCACAAACTGTACAGAAAAGCCTCAGAGACTTCCGGGTTCCGGAGTCCCTGAGCTGAACCGGAAGAGCTGCGTGCCGCGAGGGACAAAAGGTAAGTAAAATAGGGTGGAATAAAAAAAAAAAAAAAAATATTGGACAGAGGCTGTGAGCGGCCTCTGCTCAATTATTTAAGGGCAAAAAAGGACACTCCACTTTTCAGTGGAGTGTTCTTTTATTTTATATTATGGTTTCTTCTTATAATACAGATTCTTCAATGCCCTGTCTTACCCAGCTACCTGAAATAATAAAATTCTGTCCTAAGACGGTACATGCATACATATTTAGGCAGAAATATGCACACTATGGAGATGTACAGATGTTGAGTATATAAAGGAAATGTCAAAATGATGTTAAATTTATATTTTCAAGTCAACTTCAGAATTGCAATTGAATAAATGCAGGCATGGCAGGATGAACTGCCCTCCTCACCCCCCCCCCCAATGTTTGCCCCACTCTGTGCTCTAAGTCTTGGCTGTCAGTGCAGGCAGGATTTGTTTCTGTACAGGGCACCTAGTTTAGGGTAAAGTTTAAATGAGAGTTTGTCGATGTGGGGGCCAAAGGATAGATTTGGGTCAAACCACATACCTAGATATTTGAGAGAACTGACTGTGGTCAGCGTGTCATTTGATTTTTTCGTGACACATAGATGGGGAGTTTGCAATTTATGTATTTTAGGTGCTGTTCCAAAGAGCATCGTTACAATTTTGTCAGTATTTAAAAAAAGTTTTTTATCTGCAATCCACTACCTCTGTGAATCGTTATTGCAGCACTGCCTCCAGATGCGGGAGATTTGGTTTTCTGGTATAGATTACGGTGTCATCTGCATACATGTGTACAGTTGAGGTTTTGCAGACATTGGGCAGATCATTTATGAATATCGTGAATAGCAGGGGCCCGAGTATTGAGCCTTGGGGTACTCCGCACTTGACTGGGAGGGGGAGGGAGGAGCTGCCAGAAATGAACACATGTTGCGATCGGTCGAATACATACGATCGAAACCAGGTTAGCATGCGATCACCAATACCAGAGTTTTTACGTTCTTGTAATAAGATGCCATGGTCTACTGTGTCAAAGACCTTGGCAAAATCAAGGACGATGGCCTCAGTTAGGTCTCCTTGTTCCATGCCAGCTTGAGTATCATTGCAAACTTTTAAAAGGGCAGTTGTAGTTGAGTGATTTGGACGAAAGCCGGATTGGTCTGGAGTTAAATAGTTTGAATATTGATAATAATCATGTAATTGCGTGTACATGCATTTTCCCCAAATTTTTGACATTGCAGGGAGCAATGAGATCGGACGGTAGTTGGATACCAAAGTACTGTCACCACTTTTATGGATAGGTACCACTCTCGTAGTCTTCCAGAGTTTGGGTATGTATCCAGTCGCCAGTGATTCATTGATTAGGGTTGCGACAGGATATGCAATTGCCGGCACACTAATTTTCAGCAGCATTGCTGTGATTTGATCAGGTCCAGACTGGTATTTAATTTTTTGATTATGGAGAAGTTCAGTAACTACACTGACAGGCACTGGTCTAAAGTTTAATTTATCTGCGATACGGGGTCTCTGCATGGTTGGTGGGGCCTTATTTGCGTGCGGCCTTTCTGTAGGGGAGTCATTCGTTAGCTTAGCAATCAAGGTGGTGACGCATCCAACAAAATAATTATTAAAGGCATTTGCTACATCTAGGGGGTGTTGCAGGATTTGGTTGTTTACTTTGAAAGCAGCTGGTTGGGAGTGGACAGGGGGTGCTTGTATGTTACTTATGATTCTCCAAAAATTTCTAGGGTTTGATATGTTATTGTTTAGATTTTCTTTGAAGTATTGGGCTTTAGTAATTTTTGTTTGTTTTGTGTATGCATTCCGGCATAAATATATATGAATATACTAATAATTAATATTCACTACAGTTACAGTTACAAGTTTTTATAAAAAGCTAACAAGTTAGCACTGTACAATGGGAGTCAGAATAACAAATATACATACAAGTTAAACATACAGAACAGTAGGAGAGAGGACCCTGCTTAAGAGTTTACAATCTAAGAGGAGAGGGGTGACACACAAGGTGAGGTTTAATATGAAACAGCGGGGTGCATGTGGGCTGTGTGGGAAGATGGAGTAAGAAATGAACAGAGGGGGATTAGTGAGTGAGATGATAGGCTTCTCTAAAGTAATGCAGTTTCAGAGACTTCTTGAAGGACTGGAGACCGGAAGAGTTTAATGGTGCGGGGGGAGTTCCATAGAAAGGGACAGCTCGGGAGAAGTCCTGAAGACGAGAGTTGGGGGCGCGAGCCCAAGGAGACAATAACGTCAGATCATTGGAAGAGCAAAGTGGTCGGGATGGCATGTACCTTCAAATAAGGGAGGAGATGTAGGCAGGGGTGTGGTTATTGAGAGCTTTGTACATGAGCACAAGTATTTTGAGTTGGATTCAAAGGGAAACAGGGAGCCAGTGTAGAGATTGACAGAGGGGCAAGGTGGAGAGGTGCGTGAAGTGAGGTACATGAGCCTGGCACAGGCATTCATAACAGACTGCAGAGGGAGAATCTGGGATCTCTTAAGGCCAGAGAGAAAGAGGTTACTATATATACATTTCTTTTTTCAAATGCTCAGCCAAGACTAAAAAGGAATTCATTTTTGGATATCTCAACTCAGCAAGAAACCAAAATGCTTTTCCTGATGTTCCCCACTCCAAAACTAGTTTTTTTGGGCAATTCATACATGTCTGCTTGAACTTAGAGCTAAATTACCTGATACTGAGCACTTTACCCGTTCATTACCTAGGACATTTCACTTTGATTGAACATAATATTTATTTAAAGCCCAGGATATATTGCTAACAAGTAAATGCAAGACTAAACAACTCTTTTAACATTTAGGTTTCCCTGAGCAAAAATCTATAAATATAAGTATGTAAACAGGGAAATATATATTTTAAGTTATTTGTTTCTTTACAAATACACACAAAAATGTCACACTGTAATATTTCATTGGACTGTTTTTTGCTTTGATTACTCATTTGCTGCTTTGATAACCTTATAAAATGTCACAACATTAATTTCCATCTAGAGTTACTTTAATTTCTCCCCAAGATTTTGTATTGATGATGGGAGAGTCAGACCACTGTGTAAAGTCTTCTCCAGCACATTCCAAACATTCTCAATGGGGTTAAGGTCTGCACTGTGTGGTGGCCAATCCATGTGTGAAAATGATGTCTCATGCTCCCTTAAATACTTTTATGCAATTTGAGCCTGATGAATCCTGGCATTGTGATCTTAGAACAGGCCCGTGCCTTCAGGGAAGAAGGAAGAAATAATCCATTGATGGAAAAAAATAATTTTTCGGTATATTCCGGTACTAATCTGTCAGGGATCTGTTTACCGGAGAGTGAGGGTATGAGCCCAAGATGCGGTAACACAACAGGCAGATAATTGAATAGGATCCAAATGGTGTTTATTGGGTATATACGTATACAGGAATGGCAGTAGAATGGCAAGGTCAGAATCTGGAGTGAAGGTGATGGACAAAGCAGGAAACAAACTGCAGTACAAGATGAGGAGAAGAGACAGCGGTAGCAGAAACAGAAGAAAGGACACAGAGTAACAAGACAGATGTCAATATACCAGAAACTCACAAGAGGCAAGAGGCAGGGGCCAGCAGGAAAGGAAAAGGGCTGGCTGGATACAGGCATAAACACAAGGGCAGCAGAGACTTGGCAGGAACACAGGGAAGGTACTGGGTGGCTGATGGCATAAAGGTGTCACAGTCCTTCGCCAGCGACGCAGATAATAAAATAGCGCTGTGACGTTCAGAACTGTGCTGGGCAGCACTTTCAGGTACTGCCCCAGGATAAACTGTTGTTTCATCTAGCCCTGTACTGTCAGGTGCTTCTAAATATTCAGCCTGACTGCCTCTATTTAATGGAACCACACCCTTACCTAGTTGCTTCAGCATCAAACTTCCACTTCAGAGTGGTACTCGTGCAGCCAGGAGCCTGTTCCTCTGACAGACCTGTGTTCAGGACTAGGGATGGGCTGGCGGTTCGATGCGAACGTGAGTTCGCATTGAACATTGGCTGTTCGACTGTTCGCCAAACGGCGAACATTTCCGCGTGTTTGCCATGTGTGTGTTCGCCCACAATGCACCACAATGGACCACAATGCACTTTTCCACTGGCCTGAAGCTTGTACTTGGCTACAGCCTTGCACCTGACCACAGGTCAGGTGCAAGACTATGCCAATCAGGGCTCAGAGTCCTGATTGTGCAAATTTTGCCCAATCATGGGCTCACAGAGCTAAGTCCCGCAGCACACTATATAAGGCTTCCCCGCAGCCCCAGCGTGTGTGTTGCAGGAGTGAATCAGAGAGGAGAGGAGATTGTTGCATATCAGGGTGTATCACTGAGTTATACCAGAGTTCTGGAAATTTTAATCTGAGTCTTGGCACTGCCAGCTATCAGGGTGTATCACTGAGTTATACCAGATTTCTGTAAATTTGAATCTGTGTCTTGGCACTGCCAGCTATCAGGGTGTATCACTGAGTTATACCATAGTTCTGGGTATTTGAATCTGTGTCTTGGCACTGCCAGCTATCAGGGTGTATCACTGAGTTATAGCAGATTTCTTTAAATTTGAATCTGTGTCTTGGCACTGCCATCTATCAGGGTGTATCACTGAGTTATACCAGAGTTCCGGGAATTTGAATCTGTGTCTTGGCACTGCCAGCTATCAGGGTGTATCACTGAGTTATACCAGAGTTCTGGAAATTTTAATCTGTGTCTTGGCACTGCCAGCTATCAGGGTGTATCACTGAGTTATACCAGAGTTCTGGAAATTTAAACTGTGTCTTGGCACTACCAGCTATAAGGGTGTTGCAGCCTGCAGGAGAGGAAGTGAGAGTAGAGGACATTGGCAGCCTTGCAGGGAAAATATCAGTGAAATCGCTGACTTACAGCAGAGTTCTGAATATCTTTAATCTAGATAACACAGTTGAATCAGAGTTCTGCATATCTCCAATCTTTATACCAGACTTGAATCATAGTTCTGCATATCTCCAATCTATATACCAGAGTTGAATCAGAGTTCTGCATATCTCCAATCTATATACCAGAGTTGAATCAGAGTTCTTCATATCTCCAATCTTTATACCAGAGTTGAATCAGAGTTCTGCATATCTCCAATCATTATACCAGAGTTGAAGCAGAGTTCTGCATATCTTAAATATTTATAACAGAGTTGAATCAGAGTTCTTTATATCTTTAATTTATTTATCACTCACGATGTCAGAAAGACCAAAACGGACAGGCAGACCCTCCCAGACACAGATAAGAGGGCAAGCAGGCTCTGTGTCAGAAAGCTGTGCCCCTGGTCTTCATGGACGTGGTGCATCCTCTGCAGGGCACGCTTGTCCTTGTTTCTAACTGGTGTTGGCCATCTTAAGCAGCAGCAACATACAGAGGATTTGCAGGATTGGCTAACCAGGCCATACTCATCCTCCGAGTTCTCTGCCAGCCAGGCTTGTAGTGGTTTACAGTCCACCTTAGCTGTCAAAACATCTAATTCAGCCTCCATGTCATCAGCTACTCCTGCCATAGCCTCACTATCATACACAGAGGAGTCAGCTGAATTGTTTGACTACAGTGACAGTGACATGCTGCTTGAGGATGCGCAGCAACTCCAGTGCTCTGATTCAAACTCTGAGGTTGAGGAAGGGAGTATAATCAGCCTAGAGGGAGGGGGTGCCAGTGTCACACAAATAACTGGCACTCATGTTCCCCCAGCAGCTGCAGCACACTGCCAAGTTGGCTCCAGTGATGAGGAGATAGGGGGTGATGACGATGATGAGGTCACTGACTCCACCTGGGTGCCTGATCGAACAGAGGAGTCAAGGTAGGAGGAGGAGGAGGAGACACAACAAAAACGAGGCAGAACGTCCTCTATGAGCAACCAAAGCCAGTCCAAGGCATCAGATGTCAGAGCTGCTGACGTGCAGAGCGCTGTTGTCTCTGAGCACACGTCCAGGATCTCTGTTGTCTGGGAGTTCTTCACGACATGTGCAGCAGACTGCAGCATTGCTATTTGTAAGCTATGTTGGAAGAGGATCAAGCGTGGGAAAGACATCAGACGCTTGGGTACCACGTGCTTGAGGCGACATATGACCACCTGCCACGCATCTCGTTGGCAAAACACTTTCCATAGGTCCTCCTCCTCATCTGTCTCTACCCCCACTATTTGTCCTGCCATGTCATTGCCTACAACCTCCACTGACAAGGATGATACTACAGTAATGGGTGTACCATGTCCTTCCTCAGAATGTGACAGCATCCCATCAGCTGCAGATTTACGCAGTCAGATTTTGTTACCCCAGCTGCTGCAGCGTAAGAAAAAATATAGTCCCAACCATCCCCTTGCACAGCGTCTAAATGCAAGCTTGGTAAAATTACTCGCATTACAGCTGCTGCCTTTCCAGCTGGTGGACTCTGCCTCCTTCCGTGAATTTGCCGAATGTACTGTACCACAGTGGCAGGTTCCAAAACGCAAGTTCTTTTCATGGAAGGCCATTCCAGAACTATACCAGCACGTGGAAGACAATGTTATGGAGTCATTGGGAAAGGCAGTCAGCAGCAAGGTGCACATTACCTTAGACACGTGGTCCAGCAAACATGGACAGGGCCGTTACATTTATTTCACAGCACACTGGGTAACTCTGCTTGCAGCTGGGAGGGATCCAGGACAAGGCTCTGTGCTGGAGCTTGTGCATCCACCTCGCCTCTAGAAAGCTGCTTACAGTGGCAATAAAAAGTATGTGAACCCTTTGGGATTATGTGGAGTTTTGCATGAATTGGTCATAAAATGTGCTCTGATCTTCATCTAAGTCACAACAATTTGAAAAACACAGTCTGCTTAAAATAATACAACACAAACATTATATGTTTTCATGTTTTTATTGAACAGAACATGTAAACATTCACAGTGCAGGGTGGAAAAAGTATGTGAACCCCTAGCCTAATGACTTCTCCAAGAGCTAATTGGAGCCAGGAGTGAGCCAACCTTGAGTCCAATCAGTGTGATATTATTGGATGTGTTGCTGAAAGCTGTCCTGCCCTTTAAAAACACACACCAGTTTTGGGTTTACTGGTTTCAAGACGCACTGCCCGATGTGAACCATGCCTCGCAGAAAAGAGCTCTCAGAAGACCTACGATCAAGAATTGTTGACTTGCATGAAGCTGGAAAGTGTTACAAAAGTATCTCCATAAGCCTTGATGTTCATGTAGCCACGGTAAGACAGACTGTCTTCAAATGGAGAAAGTGGGAGGACACCATGGGGGAAGCCATTGCTGTCCAAAAAGAATATTGCAGCACTTTTGAAGTTTCCAAAAGAGCACCTGGATGTTCCATATCACTACTGGCAAAATATTCTGTGGACAGATGAAACCAAAATTGAGTTGTTTGGAAAAAACACACAACACTATGTGTGAAGAAAAAAGGCACAGCACACCAACATCAAAACCTCATGCCTATTGTAAAACATGGCGGAGGGAGCATCATGGTTTGGGGCTGCTTTGCTGCCTCAGGGGCTGGACGGATTGTTGTCATTGATGGAAAAATTAATTCCAGAGTTTATCAAGACATTTTGCAGGAAAACGTAAGACCATCTGTCCGCCAACGAAGCTCCGCAGAGGATGGGTGATGCAACAGGACAATGACCCAAAGCATACAAGTAATTCAACAAAAGAATGGCTTCAACAAAGCAAAATACGCCTTCTGGAGTGGCCCAGTCAGTGTCCTGACCTCAACCCGATTGAAATTCTGTGGCATGACCTTAAGAGAGCGATTCACACCAGACATCCCAAGAATATTGCTACACTGAGACAGTTTTGTGAAGAGGAGTGGTCCAAAATTACTCCAGTTCGTTGTGCAGGTCTGATCTGCAACTACAGGCAATGTTTGGTTGAGGTTATTGCTGCCAAAGGAGGGTCAACCAGTTATTAAGTCCAAAGGTTCACATACTTTTTCCACCCTGCACTGTGAATGTTTACATGTTCTGTTCAATAAAAACATGAAAACATATAATGTTTGTGTTGTATTATTTTAAGCAGACTGTGTTTTTCAAATTGTTGTGACTTAGATGAAGATCAGAGCACATTTTATGACCAATTCATGCAAAACACCACGTAATCCCAAAGGGTTCACATACTTTTTCTTGCCACTGTATATAAGGTCTGTCTGCTCCACCATCTCTTCCTCTTCCTCCTCCTCCTCCTTCTTCTCTGTCTCTGGCAAAGTGGTGTTGGTTATGTATGAAAGAGGCACTGGAGTCTTGTGAATCTGCAGTAGAGAACTTTACTTTGTGCATATAGCAATAAAACAACTTATAACAGATTAGTCACTGGATATATATCAGGATGCTTCATCATCACACAGCTAGAAAGGAAGAAGGAAGTAAAGCAGAGACAATAGAGACTTATTTCCTGTGAACATATACCAGGGATCAGCAACCTTGGCTCCCTGATGTTTTGGGAACTACATTTCCCATGTGGCTCAGTCAGCCTAGTGGGTGACTGAGCCACATGGGAAATGTAGTTCTCAAAACATCAGGGAGCCAAGGTTGCTGACCCCTGACATATACCAACGAGTTTAGAACACATTTAACCTGTACTAACAGCGCCACCTGCAGTCCATAGTATAATATATGCTGTTGTATCTCCAACACCCCTTCTCAACAGCATGTGCATAATCATACAACATTCAGCTTCTTTTGAAGAAAACAATAACGTTCCTTTGGCAACGGTTTGGTGAGTGCATCTGCAGTCATCTCTTCTGATGGGCAATACTGAATATCGATAAGTCCTTGCTCTTGTGTGTCCCTGAGCAGATGATATTTTACGTCTATGTGCTTGGTTCTAGGGTTGATCCTTTCTGATTGTGTCAACTTTATACATCCCTGGTTGTCTTCAAAGATGGGTATCGGTTTAGACATATCCAGTCCCATGTCTAATAGAAGTTGACGAATCCAAATTGCTTCTTGACATGCATGTGCTGCTGCTATGTATTCTGCTTCAGTTGAAGAGAGTGCAACAGTCGCTTGTTTTCATATGAATTGTTCCTTTTAGATACTGTATCACCCTTTTTACGGCATTCCAATCACGTTGACAGGGTGTTGAAACTTTTCTACAGAGTATACTCAATGCTGCGGCAATGTCTGGTCTTGTCACAGTTGCAATGTATAACAATTTTCCAATTGCTTTGCGGTACTTCTCATTGTTAGGTAACAAGTTTTCCATTCCATTGTCTTTCTGATAAGCTGGTTCCATAGGCGTTTTCACCTCTTTTGCATCTTGCATGTGAAACTCTGCTAGAATATCTGTAATTTTCTGACTTTGGTGAAGAAGATAACTTCCGTCTTCTTCTTTCTCGATTTGGATTCCTAAATAGTGAGCAATGTTCCCAAGCTCTTTAATCTCAAAGTTTTGTTTCAATGTGCTAGTTATTTGATCATAATCCCCTTCTTGTTCAAAACAAATTATGATGTCATCAACATAAATTAGTAGGTAGATCCATTTGTTGTCTTGATTCTTTGAATACAGGCATGGATCAGCGTTACTTCATGAAAATCCTTCTGTTGTGAGTACTTCGTTCACTTTTTCATTCCACATTCTTGCTGCTTGTTTGAGACCATAGATGCTCTTTTGCAGTTTACACACAAGGTTCTGTCCTGTATTAAACCCTGGTGGCTGCTCCATGTAGAGTTCCTCTTTGATATCTCCATATAGAAAAGCTGTTTTGACATCCAGGTGCTTCACTTGCATTTGATTTTCAGCTGCAATGCTGAGGAATGTTCTAATGGTTGTGTGCTTTACCACTGGAGCAAATGTTTCATCATAATCTTCTCCATATTTCTGGGAATATCCCTTGGCGACTACTCTTGCCTTGTATCTGTGAATGTTTCCTTCTGCGTCGTACTTCACTTTAAAAATCCATTTACTTCCTATAGTTTTGTGACCGGGAGGGAGCTCTGTGAGAGTCCAGGTTTCATTTTTCTGAAGTGATTTTAGTTCTTCTTCAGCCGCCTTTCTCCACTGATTGGCTTCCCCTTTTGGTAGTTTATCTATGTCTTCCCAAGATGTTGGTTCAAATGTCTCATGTGTCTTAACAGTGTATGACAGCTTGCGCGGTGGGATCCCTTTTGTTGTCCGAGTAGATCTTCTGATTTCTGGTTGTTCTGTCGGTTCTACTGGATTGTGAACAGTTAAGTCATCAATTGTGAGTTCCACTTCTTGGTCTGACTCCTGCACAGTTTCCTTTTGGTCAGCATCTCTTGCTATTTCAATCGGCACCTTTTCTTCGTGTTTTTCGGGAGTCATTATTTCTGATGTTTGGCTTTCATCAAAATAAACACTGCGGCTTACTGTGACCTTGTTGGTCTTTGGATTAAGGATTCTGTATCCCTTACTTTGTTCACTGTAGCCTATTAGAATGCCTTCTATGGCTCTGTTCTCCCACTTGGAGCGTTTTTCACTTGGAATGTAAACGTATGCTTTGCAACCAAACACTCTAATATGACCTATACTAGGTTTTGATCTGTTCCACATTTCATAAGGGGTACTTTCAATAGCTTTAGATGGTAGTCTGTTCTGTAGATATGTTGCAGTCATTATTGCTTCTCCCCAGTACTTGTTGTGTAGGTTGGCATCTGAAAGCATGCATCTGGCCATTTCTACAAGAGTGCGATTTTTTTTTTCAGCTACACCGTTTTGTTCTGGAGTGTACGGTACGGTTGTCTGGTGTATGATACCATGTTTCTTTAGATATGATTCCACTTCTTTACCCATATATTCCCCTCCATTGTCCGTGCGTATTATTCCGGGTTTCCTTTGAAATTTGTTGCTAGTCATCGCTACAAATTCTTGAAGTTTATCAGTTGTCTCACTTTTGTGTTTCATCAGATATGTCGTTGTGTACCTGGAATAGTCATCAATGAAGGTTATTAAATATTTGTTGCCGCTGGGTGTCGGGGTTTTCATTGGTCCACACACGTCACTGTGTATAAGTTCCATGGGTTTAGTGGTTTTTCTTTGACTGGCTTGTGGAAGTGGTGTACGTGTGGCCTTTGCTTTGATGCAACACGTGCACTTCATCAACTTTGGACAAGGTATCATTATCATGTCTTCTGATAATTCTCTTTTAGAAAGTTCCTTTATAGCTTCTGAGTTTCGATGCCCCAATCGTCTGTGCCATAGATGGATGCACTTGTCATGTGGATTATGAGTGACTGTTTTGACTTGAACACGTTCAGTGACGATTTTGTATAGGTGTTCATTCAACCTTCCTTTTGCAACGATTTCTTTTCTGTTTCGAATTGTGCATTCATTACCTCGGAATTGTACTGTAAGTCCATTGTTAGCAAGGTTTTTTACTGATAGGAGGCTTCCTACTAGACTTGGAACATACAGAACGTTCTTTACAAGGATGCTTCGGTTACCTCCTGATGGTGTGATGCAGTTCAGAAATCCTTGACCTTTACCTTCTGATGTAATACTTTTCCCATTTGCTAGGAAGACTTTGTCTTTTGTATTAAAATTAATTTCTGTGAAGAAGGTCTCATCACTGGTCATGTGACTTGTTGCTCCTGAGTCAATGTACCATCCATGCGGGGTAGTATTCTGAGTTACTTTAAAACTTGCACTCCATGCTGTGTCTTTGCTTTCCTGTGTGGCTGCTTTAGCTCTTTCTTTTGTGAATGTCTCTCTCCTTCGCTGTTCTGCTTTCCAGATTGAACAATTATATTTCAAATGACCTGTCCTTTTGCAGCGAAAACACACTCTGGTCTCTTTGTTTTGTTTTGTGTTTTCATTCACCTTTAGAGCTACTTCTGTTTTGTCATTCTCTTCACCACGTATATTTTCCTTCTTTCTGTTGTATTCATCAATTAATTTCCCTTTAGCATATTCCAGTGTTAGTTCTTCCTCTGGTCTGGTTTCTAGAGCGTTTATCAGGGCACTATATGATTCTGGAAGGCTGCATAATAGTAATGCCACTACATGATTGTCTTTTATTTCTTCTCCAATTGCACGTAATTGCTCCACAATTTCCAGCATAGCGTTCACATGTTCACACATTTCCTGGCCTTTTTCCAGCCTCATCTTATACAGTTTACGTAGCAGATATAGTTTACTGTTTAAGTTTGAACGCTCGTGCAGTTTCTGTAGCGCAGTCCACATACCTTTAGCTGTGTTTTCTTTTCTTATATGGATTAGTTGATCATCCTCCACTAACAGGCTTATAACTGCTTTTGCTTGCCTGTTTCTTTTGTCCCATTCTTCTGGGTTGTCAGTGGGTCTGATTGTATCCAGCACCTGCCACAGATCATCTTTGGATAACAGCATTTCCAGCTTAAACTTCCACAGCTGATAATTGGTATTGTTTAGCTTTGCTATTGCATATTTCACATCTGAGCCACTTGCCATCTTTCAGTATATTGGATGCAGCTCCTTTCCTCACACACAGCAGGTATTTGGATGATAGCTGCAGCACTTACTGATTTGTAGTTTCGTTTTCAGTGTCTGGGCCCATAACCTGTTGGTTATGTATGAAAGAGGCACTGGAGTCTTGTGAATCTGCAGTAGAGAACTTTACTTTGTGCATATAGCAATAAAACAACTTATAACAGATTAGTCACTGGATATATATCAGGATGCTTCATCATCACACAGCTAGAAAGGAAGAAGGAAGTAAAGCAGAGACAATAGAGACTTATTTCCTGTGAACATATACCAACGAGTTTAGAACACATTTAACCTGTACTAACAGCGCCACCTGCAGTCCATAGTATAATATATGCTGTTGTATCTCCAACAAGTGGCAGTTAAACCGACACATGGCAGGGGCTACGCAATGGCTCAAGCAAAAAGATGCCATACTGTGCTTGAGCTGGTTTGTTTAGGGGACAAGAGCCACACCGGGCCAGAAATTCAGTCAGCTCTGCAGGGGCAGGTGCAGAGATGGTTAACACCATGCCAGCTTCAGCTGGGAATGGTTGTCTGTGATAATGGCAGCAACCTTCTCTCCGCCCTATGCCTGGGTAAATTGACGCATGTACCATGCCTAGCACACGTCCTAAATCTGGTGGTACAGCGTTTCCAAACCAGGTACCCAGGGCTGGCAGAGCTTCTCAGCCAGACCAGAAAAGACTGCAGCCACTTCAGACGGTCATTCCCAGCAAGTGTTCGCCTGGCAGAAATTCAAAGAGAATTCCACCTTCCCACAAACCGTCTGATCTGTGACATGCCCACCAGGTGGAACTCGACATTGGCAATGCTGCAGCATCTGCACAAGCAGCAGAGGGCCATCAATGAGTACCTGTGTGAGTATGGCACAGGGACAGTTTCTGGTCAACTTGTTTTTTTTCCCCCCGCGGTGGCTGATGATCAAGGATGCATGCACTGTACTATCACGATTTGAGGAAGCAACGAGGATGGTGAGCAGGGTCAGTGCATGCAACAGTGACACAATTCCTTTAGTTTTCTTGCTGGAGCGCACTCTGCGGGGAATTACCGATGTGGCACTAGAGGCAGAGCAGCGGGAGGAAGAGGAGGACTTCCCTAGCTCTCAAGGCCCCAGTCTTTACACAGACAGCATTCCTGCGGGTCCTCAGATCAGACAGGAGGAGGATGAGGATTACTTAAGTTGTGGGGGCATTGAAGGTGGGGATTCCTCAAGGGAGGGTTTTGTGTCCCCAGAAACCCAAGGACTAGTACCTGGCTGGGAGGAGGTAGTGCACAATACGGTCATCCTCAGCGACCAGGAACACTCGGAAGCTAATGCCACCTCCAACCTACGCTGCATGGGCTCCCTTATCCTGCAAAGCCTGCTAAATGACCCCAGGATTCGTGCTATCAAGGAGAGGGATCATTACTGGTTGGCAACCCTTCTTCATCCACGATACAAGGGTAAGGTTGCAGAGCTTATCTTGCCCTCACAGAGGGAGGACAGGATGAAACAATTTGAACACTCTAAAGCGACACTTGTGTAACACCTTTCCAGGCACTGGTAGGTTACCAAGTGATGACACAGGTGCTTCTGAGGCTGCTGTTTATCAGAGGAAGAGCGGTGAAGGGTGCCGCTTGACTGATGCCTTTTGCAATTTTTTTAGTCCATGACCCCCAGGGACATCAAATGTAGGCACCCATTGCCAGAGTCTTCACCATATGGTGCAGGACTACCTAGGGGCAAGAGCAGACCTGGATTCCTTTACAGCAGATGATCCACTGGTTTACTGGGTGTTGAGACTGGATCACTGGCCAGAACTTAGCCAATATGCTATGCAGCTACTAGGTTGCCCTTCATCCAGTGTGCTTTCTCAAAGGACGTTCAGTGCCGCTGGAGGTTTTGTAATAGACAAAAGAGTGCGTCTGTCCACCGACTCTGTAGACCGGCTGACATTTATAAAAATGAATCAGTCCTGGATCAGCAGCTATCACTTCCCTGATGCTGATGTAACAGAATAGATCAGGGATCTCTTTTGCTATTCCCAAAACGTTCACCACTGCACTCCTCCACAATACCTCAGAGGGGTTACGTTGTGAAGGCACTATCTGGCACCAAAGGCCCAATATTTGGGTGCACTGATGCGTGTACCAGATTCATATAATTTTAATATTTGACCGCAGGGTCCATCCCTGTACTCTTCCACAATACCTCAGAGGGGTTACGGTGCGATGGCACTAGCTGGCACCAAAGGCCCAATATTTGGGTGCACTGATGCGTGTACCAGATTCATATCATTTTAATTTATGACGACAGGGTCCACCCCTGCATTCTTCCACAATACCTTACGGTGTGAAGGGACTAGCTGGCACCAAAGGCCCAATATTTGAGTACACTGATGTGTGTACCAGATTCATACCATTGCAATTTTTGACCGCAGGGTCCACCCCTGCACTCTTCCACAATACCTCAGAGGGGTTACGGTGTGAAGGCACTAGCTGGCACCAAAGGTCCAATTTTAGTGCACCTGTTGTTACTTTCATCCAAAGCCTGCATACGTTTCACCATAATTTAGCCAAAAAAATCACTAAACTTGTTCTGTGTGTCCTAAAACGTCTCCTCTTTTCATACAGGCTGCCGCCCCAAGCAGTTGTTTATTAATAGATTAAAGGAAAACCATTTACCGTCATTTGAAATGTCATTTTTTTCTTTTTAAATGTTTCTATACATCCTACAAATCCGCCACTTCACGGGCAGGTTATGGGGACCTCCTAGGCACGATATTTGAAGGAATTTTTCGTTTTTAACGTTTTAACCTTTAACCTTTATGTCATGGAAAAATCACTGTTCCTTTAAAAACGTTTATTTTTTTTACTTTTTTCCTCGTTTTCTGTCCCCCAGGGCACTACCCGGACCCCCATACACCATTTATGGCAAATATCTTGCATATATGCCCTCATGGAGGGCACTCTAAAAATCAAACGTTCGAGTCCCATTGACTTGCATTGAGTTCGAATCGTGTTTTCGTTCGAATTCAAACTTTTTCAAATGTTCGTGTTCAAATGTGAATCGAACACGGGGGTGTTCGGCCCATCACTATTCAGGACTTACCTGACTATCTGACCGCTTGCTTGCCTTCCAGACAACCGCCTTCCATACCCCTGGACCTGTTGGGCTTCATCCAAGTGATTCCTGCTTCATCCAAGTGACTCCTGCTTCATCCAAGTGACTCCTGCTTCATCCAAGTGACCCCTGCTTCATGCAAGTGACCCCTGCTTCATCCAAGTGACCTGTGCGTCATTCCCCACAGAGAGACGTGCTTTGCTCTGTTGCTCCTGTATAACCCCAGCCTTGTCTAGAATCCCTATCCCAGTATCTGTTCCTGTGTTTCTACCAACTTCAACCCACTCACCATATCCTTGGACTCCAGCAACCGCACTCACCATCTTCAGCAATCTGGTCAGTCTGTTTTTCCATCCACCTCCGCCCATTCCTATGTCTGTGCAGTATACTGCAACTTGGGCTCAACCATCCCTATTACTCTGGTGCCACCCCGGTACCAGTACGTGACATATGATGAAGCCAGACAATGAGCCCGCAGTATTGCACCTTGTGTTGGAGTTTATCCAAAAGGCCTACCAAGAGCTTTTTCGCCACCTGACTGACTTTGTAAAGGAGCTGCTGCAAAATATTCTAGGCACCTCAACTAAGGTGTGCGCTCCTCCATTCAACAAACGCCATGACCCTCTGTCTCCTGAAGAGCGTGTCAGGAGACAAAATAGCAATCTCTGCCTGTACTGCGGGGCAGAATCACATTGGATTTCCAACTGCCCAGAAACCTCCCCCCGACCTGCGGTTGTCAAGCCAGCACCAGTGCCAAAGTCTGCTGTTAGCTCCAAGCACGCTCCAATGTGTAGAACTCTACAGCAACCTCAGGCTCCCAGGCCTGCTACAGGTACTGTGTCAAAACCTGTCAGCCCTAAACCGGCTCCCCTGCACAATCCTGCTCCCAGGAGACCTCCTGTGTTTAAGAGACCTGCTGTACCTAAGCCGGTACCCCTACCCAAACCGGCCCCCAGGAGACTTCCAGTGTGCCCAGGAGATCTCTAGAACCCAAACTTCCTGCACCCAGACCTGCCCCCAGAAGATCTGTGCCTATTATGCCCAGAAGAAGGGTGTCGCTGGAGTTCACCTCTGAAGACGAGTCAGAAAGTCCTATGGAGACAGAGACCACCATGCCCGTGGAACCAGAACCTGTCCTTCCTATGGACTCTGAAAGTACGTCGGTGGAACCAGAACATCCAACCCCTATGGAGATTATGTACATCCAGACTCTGGGTGTAACAACCACTACCATCACTCACAGCCAGCAAGATCCGGTGATCCTTGAGTCTGAAGGTACGGGTTATGACCCCCTGTATAATATTACACCACTCGGCTATATACCCTCTGACGTCCCAGATCCAGAGGAGTTATTAAGGGAAGCTGCCCGGGACAGCGCACTCACCAGGCAGGATGCGGTAGAGGTTGCCACCACCTTACCCCGTACAAAGGCATGGCGAAACATCTGCTCATCCAGCGAGGAGTCTGATCTTGAGTGGGACACAAGTGAAGAGGGCTACCTGCCTACGTGTGTGCCTACCGATGCAAGGTATGACATACCCAGCAGACCAATAATCGTTGCAACTATGAAACCTGCAATCAATGGAAATTCAGACGTTGACTGGGAGACAGATGACTCTGAAAACGCCTCGCGAGATCCGGCCGGCTGGCGTAGGGATACCCAGGGAGAGACTGGGGGGACTTTTTCCCCCAGTCTTTCCCTGATCCCGCCGGCCAGAGGAGGCGGACAGAGCCGAGGTCCTCGCCGCGGGACAGAGGGTGAGTATTAGAATTATTTTTTTATTTTTTTCCCTGGTATTAATGGATTCTGCAGAAGCAAAATTATTATTATTATTATTATTATTTATTTATAAAGCGCCAGCATATTCCGCAGCGCTGTACAATAAGCACAGTACAGACAGGGTTACAATACATTGAACAACATTTGACAAACAGTACAGGAGGAGATGAGGGCCCTATTCCCGTAGGAACTCACAATCTAGGAGGGTTGGGGTTGGAAACAGGAGGAGAGGACTGTAAGGTGAGAGTGATTGATGGTTGCGTCAGTGAGTTGGGTGGTAATCCGTTAACACCAGGTTCTGGCTCTGGTCAACTTTTCGTTGACCAAAGCCAGGCGTTAATCAGCGCTGGGATATTGTAATACCAGCGCTGATTAACACTTTGCACCCCCCATGTTAAGTATAGGAAGCGCAAAGTGCAGTAACCTTGCGCTGAGAAGCGCAAGGTACCAAACACAAACGGGTTTTTTAACCCGTTTATGTTTGGATTGTAACATGCAGTAAATACCGCAGCTAACGGTAGTGCTCACTACCGTTAGCGTGAAGATCGTAATAGGGGCCTACATGTTTCAAAAAATTCAGGTTTACTTAAATATAATCTTCTGAATTAGAGAAGCAAGGTGTGACAGACCAAGGCTGCAGGGGTTAAATATTTCTCCAGGAATCTGTTTGGGGGTGTTGAGAAAGTCCTCCAGGGGTCTAGGCATAATGGCCAGTTACCGCAGAAGAAACTATCTTTGGTTCATTAATGCCCTATCCCCTGATATCTGTGAATTATTCCCTCTGTATAAGAACACTTTGCTTTCTGTATAGAGTAGAAAGATTCCCTTTGTTTTCCCTGCTTCCCTCAGCCATCCCCCCTCCTGCCAGATCTATTCCATTGTTCTATACTGACGTTATCTGATCTAATCTGTCATGTATTCTGGAAGGGAGGGGGTTGTGTCTCAACTGTGTTTTTAGCTGTGTGTTTCAAATAAAGAGTCAGTCTTTGGTTTGCTGCTCAACAACACTAGTTATGCCTGGTGCTTTGTAGAGAGAAGGTTTGGGGGCTGCTAAAGCTGGATTTCGGGGTCCAGCTTGGAGAAAGCTAGCGTTTGACAGAGGCACATGGTCGGTGTGCCAGTCGGTCTGTCACACATGGGTTAAATGTGATTAACAAAAAAAGGCAGCATGTCTCATTAAGTTGTTAAATAAATTACTTAATCTTCATTTTACGGGATATTCAGTCATGTGTGAAAAGAAAAAACCCAAGACACAGACCAAAGGGCGTAAATGCTAAAAAGTAGGATTAAAGTGTCATTCTCCCATGCTACGAAACCAAAAAAAGAAGTCATATTTCACACAAAAAATATGATCAAGGTGAAAAAGCATTAAATCGGGAAAACTAATGACCTTCCATTCTGTTCCAAGAGGTCTGATGATTGGGCTATAAGCCAACATATCTTTGCCAGTCAAGTATCTCAATTAGCCAAAAAACATTGAATAAAGCCAATCATATGCTCACTTGATTAATTCTTTACATCTCTGTGTGATGGCTCACATGAATGTCAATTAATTGAAATTAGCTTTTGAAGAAACTGAAGTATTAAACTTTACAACTTATAATGTAGCATTAAGTGCTCTCAATGCTGATAAGTACATTGTACTTTAACCCCTAAATAACTGATTTTTTCCCCAACTTATGTGCCTTAATTCAAATATTAAATTCAAAGTTTTAAAAACCTGCTATGCTTAGACTAAAAACGTATTAGCAGCCACCATATTTTATTTATTTTATAAAGGATTTTACCAGGAAGGATACATTGAGATTTCTCTCGTTTTCAAGCATGTCCTCGGTTCAAGAACATTGAAGTGTTACAGTTACAGAAATACAAATACAATGCAAGATATTAAAAAAAAACACAAATATACAGATTAACAGAAAAATATGTAGGAAATATAGTCACTAGGTTACATGTTTACAGGTGCATTCTGTATTGAGGTATGTTAATAGGGAGCTTTTGAGTGACTTAAGACTGGGGGAAGATTTGATGGTGTCTGGGAGGTTATTCCATAATTGTGGTGCTCTGTAGGAAAATGAGGACCGAGCCACTGTCTTTTTGTATTGTGGTATAGCAAGTAAGGTGCTGGTCCTGGATCGGAGGTTATAGGATGAGGGAGCTGCTGGGGGAAGCAGTCTATTCAGGTAGGGTGGCAGCTTCCCAGAGATGCTCTTAAACACCAGGCTGGAAAGGTGAAGGGTGCGTCTGGATTCCAGCGATGGCCAGTTTAGCTCTTTTAACATGTCACAATGGTGGGTCATGTAGTTACATTGTAGCCCAAAGCGGCAGAATGAGTTATACAATGTAGTAAGTTTATGAAGGTGTGTTTGCGGGGCGGCTGCATACACTACATCTCCGTAATCAATAGCCGGCATAAGCATTTGCTGTACAATCTGCTTTCTTACCGCGGGACTCAGGCAGGATTTGTTTCTGTACAGGGCACCTAGTTTGGGGTAAAGTTTAGATGAGAGTTTTTCGATGTGGGGGCCAAAGGATAGATTAGGGTCCAACCACATACCTAGATATTTGAGAGATGTGACTGTGGTCAGCGTGCCATTTGATTTTGTCCCAACACATAGATGGGGATTTTGCAATTTGTGTAGTTTAGGTGCTGTTCCAAAGAGCATCATTACAGTTTTGTCAGTATTTAAAAAAAGTTTGTTGTTTTTGATCCACTTTTCTACTTCTGTGAATTGTTCTTGCAGCACGGCCTCCAGCTGCGGGAGATTTGGTTTGCTGGTATAGATCACAGTGTCGTCTGCGTACGTATGTACAGTTGAGGCTTTGCAGACGTTGGGCAGATCATTTATGAATATTGTGAATAGCAGGGGGCCTAGTATTGAGCCTTGGGGTACACCGCAAGTGACTGGGAGCGGGAGGGAGGAGCTGCCAGAAATTGACACATATTGTGATCGGTCGGATACATATGATTGAAACCAGGTTAGCGTGCGATCACCAATGCCAGAGTTTTTAAGTTTTTCTAACAAGATGCCATGGTCTACCGTGTCAAAGGCCTTGGCAAAATCAAGGAAGATGGCTCCAGTTAGGTTTCCTTGTTCCATCCCAGCCTGGATATCATTGCAGACTTTTAGAAGGGCGGTTGTAGTTGAGTGATTTGGACGAAAGCCTGATTGATCCGGGGTTAAGTAGTTCCAATATCAAATACTTCTGCACAAAAGTATATATTTGAAAAAATTAGATGTATGTTGACTATTTTATTTACCACGTTGGTCAATTTGTCTGCTTAAATGCTGAATATTTTAAAATGACTCTTTGTGCTGGAGATTTTGGTTCCTAAGGGAAGAATTACATTTGGAATTAAGAAGACAACATTGGAAATGGACTCTCAAGATGATCTTGCATACATTTCCAGGGTTATTCAAAGAGAATCGAAAAGTCACCACACGTTCGGTGACTTTTCGTTCTCTTCAATTCGGTGCGATTTGGCGATCCCATTTTGGCGACCCTGTGGTGTATTCAGCAAGCACCACAGGGCTGCCGTAGTGCAGGGAAAAGCCGCCGTAATCCCGCTGAACACTCACCGCAAAACCCGGTGAACGCACACCGAAACCCGCAAAAACATCTGGATTAACCCAGCCGAACACGCTGGAGAAACCCGAGCAGGCGCCGATCACAGCGCAGAGCAGCCGCCGATCACAGCGCAGAGCAGCCGCTGAAAAAACCCGACACCGCAGACGAATGGAGTGAAAAAAAAATAAAACAGTACCCTTGAATGTTTCAAAAGTGGAACACTGTTTGGAAAGAAAGAACGAAAATGTCTGAAATTTACATATAAGATCCAATGAATGATAATAAAAAGGGCTGTTACAGAAAAAAGAAAAAATGATTTAAAAAAAGAAACGGAATTTTTTTTTCCGCAAATATATCCTGAAAAATGCCTAAAAGATCCTAAAAATTCTATAAATAAAGAGACTTTTACTGCAGAATATTATAATCAACGGTTTATTAGATGGTTTATTAGATATTGAATAAAAACGGGAATATTTTTAACATTGAAGCCTATGGGATTCGCTTGAATAAATCTGCCGCATGAAACCACCGAACAGCAGGGCAATTCGGCAACTTTTCACTGCTGGTGTCACGGTGGCTCAGGGGATGGGGCGCCTGGCAGCAGCTTCCTCGCTGCTCGCTGGCCAGGCGCCGAATGTAAGCGCTTCCGGGCCCGCTCACGTGGGACGCCGAGGGGCGGGGCCTGGCGCTGTGACGCGGACCCGCCGGGTTTAAAACCCAGTCTCTCCCATACACCGGTGCCCTGACGTGGTATTCACCTCCCGCAGAGCTCTTGTGATTTTTGGCTATCTCCTGTGTATGATCCTTGGCATTGGCAAACGAATCTCCTGTGTATGATCCTTGGCATTGGCAAACGAATCCTCTTGTGTATGACCCTTGGCATTGGCAAACGAACCCTCCTGTGTATGACCCTTGGCATTGGCAAACGAACCCTCCTGTGTATGACCCTTGGCATTGGCAAACGAACCCTCCTGTGTATGACCCTTGGCATTGGCAAACGAACCCTCCTGTGTATGACCCTTGGCATTGGCAAACGAACCCTCCTGTGTATGACCCCCGGTATTAGCATTTACTCTGCTCTAGGTTCTGCCCTTAACGTTGGTACTGAGGTCAGTCTATGTGGCATCCTAAGCACGCATCAGATTACCTCTGCTATTACTAAAGTCCTAGGGAGGACTTGTGATCTGTTCTGTACCCCTGTCTGGTATTTCCCTTTCTTTGTCTGTTACCTGCTTCATTGTCTACATAGCTTTGCCGACCATTCAAGGATCGGAAGAGTAGAAAGGGAGCTACAGAAAGAGATATATATCTTGGTAGTCAGAAGGATTCGTGACGATACTCTATTCCATACCTCTGTCTGGTGTTACCCCTTGTCTATCTATTGTCTGGTTAATTGTCCTTCTAGTTTCGCCGACCATTCAAGGATCGGAAGGGTAGAGAGCGGTCTGCGTAAAGGGACCACACTTCTGGTAATCAGAGGGATCCGTGACAGCTGGTTTTTGTTGTCTGAATAGACGAAGCATTGCTTCTCTATGGGGGTTTCACTGCCCTCGAACAGGCACCGAACAAGCACTGTATGTGCAGGCAAATCACCAGGATTTGGCGAACTGCCTGCTCTCTGAATAGCCGAATGGCCAGGAAAGGTAACCATACGCTGAATTTCACTGTTCAGTTACCCTTCGGCCACAATTCGGATCTCTTTAAATAACCCTGTATATCTCAAGTGCAGCCAGAAAACCTAAAATCTAGGGTCATATCCCAACCCTGTCAACAAGGAGCTGATATGGGTAAAAATTTGTGAAAGCCAATATCCCTTAGTGGCTCCCTATTACCAGATCAAGGCTGCCGTATTATCGGATGGCATAGGTATAGTTGGTGGAACACCAAGCTGATATGCTGGTATCGGCTCCTGGAATCCATACGATTAGGAGCAAGGGGGACCCTTTGTATCCCTGTATCTCCCGATCCATGACAGCTAGAGGGTCATGTTTGGTGTCATTGGAAAGGCCCAATCACGGCTAGGTTGACATGACTAGGTTTGGTGTGAAAGTAAAAAATAAAATAAATAAATAATAAAATAGATTTAAAATGTGGGGTTTCTTTAAAAAAATTGTCTGGGGTATAATAAAATAGGACATCAATTACCATTTAAACATGATGAGCATAAAATGGTCAAAATGAGCTCAGTGCACAGAGGTGAAATGGCTCAGCTGTGAAAGGGTTAAAAAGCAAAAACATGTAAAAATTGGTAATTTATTATTATTATTTATTAAGCGCCAACACATTCCGAAGCACTGTACAAGGTGTAATGGGTAAAGACAGGACAATTCTACAATACATACAGGAGACAGGTCAGTATTCCTGCCAGCAGATACATGAGGATATGAGGACCCTATTCCCGTGGGAATTTACAATCTAGATGGTGAGGGGATTAGAAACAGGAGGGGGGGACTGCAGTGATGAGCTAATGCAGGGAGAGGTGAGGACTGTTTTTGGGTAGGTCGGATGTCTTGTTACGGAGTCAGGTGGTAGGCTTCCCTAAATAGAAGGGTCTTTAGGGAGTGTTTAATTGAAGCCAGATTTGGGGACCGTCTGATATTGCGAGGAAGCGCATTCCATAGGGTCGGTGCCGCACGAAGAGGTAATGTGAAGAGGTAATGATGGAGGATGCCAGGCGCAGGTCATTATTGGATCGTAGGGGACGCGCTGGGGTGTATTTGGTGATTAGTGAGGACAGGTAGTGAGGGGTTAGCGAGGGTTTTATAGGTCATTTAGGGAATTTCTAATTTCAAAATTATTTAGCTGGGGCTTTTTTGGCGGTTGTAGATCTTGTGGATTTTGTCATCATACTTTATAATATTTTTTATAGTACATTATACAATATGATGGAACTAATGGTATCTTTAGAAAGGCCATTTAATGTCGAGAAAAACGGTATATAATATGTGTGGCTTCCATAAACGAGTAAGAATAAAATTAGACCTAAACACAAACAGCACAGAAAGGTAAAAACAGCAGTGGGTACTTTTGGACAGTCAATCGTAAAACCACCTGTCACTAAAGGGTTAAAACAATAAAAATGCATGAAAATGTGGCTAAATAATGAAAAAAGTCCTATAAATAAATAATGAGAAGGTCTGTTACAGAATAAAAAAACACCACTAGAAAAATGGGAATCAAAAATTTCAGCTAAAAAAATCTAAACATTCCCTAAAAAAGTTTAAAAAAATTTCCCCAAAAAAAAAATAAAAAAATTAAAAGGCTGTTTGTTGGAACTGAAAAGAATAAATGGTTGAATAAAAAATAATAAGAACAGTAATATTTTGTACATTGAATCCTATAGGATTCACCTGTTTTAACCTGTCGATCTGAATCACAGAAAATCTGGGCATTTCGCTGACCCTTCGGTGCAGTTCAGCGTTCTCTGAATAGATTAACCATTACTTCTCTACTGGACAATTTCACTGCCACCAAAGATCTCCGCAATGGTGAACTGCATTGTATTTCGCTGTCAATTTGCCAATATTTGGGAAATTGACAGCTTTCTGTATAGCCGCACTGCCACAAAATTCCAACGTATGGTGACATTCACCATTCGCTGCAATTCAGTGGCAAGTTCATTGTTCTTTGCATAACCCTTATATCCTGCATGCTCTCTATTTCTTTGTCTGTTTCACAACAATAAGGGGAGTATTTGTTAACTTCGTGTGCACTATATATTTTACATTTGTATATGAAATCGTATTCTTTATGCCTTATACGCTCATTGCCATTGCACCATTGTTGTAATTGCTGACCCATTTCCTCCGCGTTCACTTACCTACATTAGCATAAATTCATTACATAAACGTAACACACACTTTTTCATGTACTGTTCAGATAATTTATACCAAAAGGCCAATAATTCCGACCCCCTAGTAGCATATAAAAAGACCAAACACTAATCAAAGTTTACTAAGCGCTCTCTAATCACAATGGGCCAGAATGAACATTTTTTTTAGTTCTTATAATATTTATTTTGTTTTCCATAAATTATAATAACATTAACATTTCACATTTTTTTGCAGACTTTGATGTTCCAAAGGGTAGCAAAGGGGAAAAGATGCTATTACAATTATTCCAAGAACATGTTACGATTTCCTTCCCTTATGGGTTCTACGACCAGTTTACAGCACATGTTAGTCATTAGGTTTGACACCAAAATGACTTGGAATTTACTGCTTGGTACTAAACCCTCCTCTGTAGTCCCTGGATATTAACAAGAACATAATGTGTCATGTATGGCAGCTAGAGCGGAAAAGTAGAGAAATGAACCTAACTACTCTAAGAAATTACAGGGGCTTGTTTGGATTAAATATTTATTTTTATTATGATATTGTAATGTATTAGTTAACACGGTTTTGATTTAATGACAAGTAATTACATTTTTTGTCAAAATTGCAGAGCTTGAAGTACTTAATATTCATTCCTGGTCGTCTGTTGCAGAGGTTCAAATCCAACATTAATACATATATAAAGAAAGTACATATAATACTCTATCGCAACAAAAGATTACAGAACTTCCATTAAAAAAATTTGTATCCACTTATGTAAACTTAAAATCAACTTGTGACAGACTCAGCTGTCTCTGGGGCAGTTGGAGGAGACTGGGGGCTAGCCTCCTGCCTACTGACTATGGACCAAGATGCAATCTGGGGTTTGCTAACTGGATTGCCCAGGGAATCCAGTATTTATGTTGACTGTGTTTCTGTATAGTGTATATTTCTGTATTAGCTGTCCTCTGTCTGTATATCAGTGGCGGAAGTACCAGGGTCGCAGGGGTCGCACTTGCGACCGGGCCCTGGCATTCCTCCACTGGAGGGGGGCCAAGGCAGCTGCCAGATTCTGGCAATCAGCACCGGAATCTGGGAGCAGCGCCGCCAGCCGTTCCTCTCCCTACGTGCGGCCACCGGCTTGCAGCTTGGCCGATTGCCTGGAATGGGAAACACCTGACCAGCGCACGAGATCGCAGAGTTCATGTGAACTCCGCAATCTCGCAAGAATGCGGTTGGGCTGGTCAGGTGGTTCCCAGCGAGCGGCCAAGCTGCATGCTGGCGGCCGCTCGTAGGAAGACAAATGGCCACAGAGGTGAGAGCTGGGGGCAAATATATCCATGTGAGCTGGGGCAATATATACCCATGTGAGCTGGGGACAAATATATCCATGTGAGCTGGGGGCAATATATATCCATGTAAGCTGGGGGCAATATACCCATGTGAGCTGGGGGCAATATACCCATGTGAGTTGGGGCAATATATACCCATGTGAGCTGGGGACAAATATATCCATGTGAGCTGGGGCAATATATATCCACGCAAGCTGGGGGCAATATACCCATGTGAACTGGGGGCAATATACCCATGTGAGCTTGGGGGGCAATATACCCATGTGAGCTGGGGAAATATATCCATGTGTGAGCTGGGGCAATATATCCATGTGAGCTGGGGGCAAATATACCCATGTGAGCTGGGGCAATATATCCATGTGAGCTGGGGCAATATATATATCCATGTGAGCTGCTGGGGAAAATATATCCATGTGAGCTGGGGGCAATATATATATATATATCCATGTGAGCTGGGGGCAATATATCCATTTGAGCTGGGGGCAATATATCCATTTGAGCTGGGGCAATATATCCACATGAGCTGGGGGCAATATATCCATGTGAGCTGGGGGCAATACTAGCTTTTTTATATTTCAGGAAGAAAAAAGTAAATATATAGATCTTTTTTTGGGGGGGTGAGGGGGGCCCTTCATGGATTCTTGCACCGGGGCCCTCAGGTTTCTAGTTACGCCACTGCTGTATATTGTATATTGTTCTGTAGCTACCACCCACTCTGTATATTGTACCTTTGCTGCTGTAAGAAGATTCCTTTGTTCCCCTCAAAATATAGCAGGCAGGTTAAGATAAGAATGCATAGGTAAACAATCCAGTGTGTTGAATCCCTCTTCCATTGATCTGTACCTAAATTATCTGATCTAATCTGTCTATATTCTGGAAGGGGGAGGTTTGTCTCTCAACTGTGTTTTCAGCTGTATGTTTCAAATAAACGGTCAGTCTTTGTTTTGCTGCTCAACAACACTGGTCCTGCCTGGTGATTGTAGAAAAACTTTGGGGGCTGCTTGAGTCTGGATTTTGGGGTTCAGCTTGGAGAAAGAGTTTGACAGAGGCACACAGCCGGTGTGCTAGGCGGTCTGTCACACAACTAAAGAATGTGTATGCTCCTTATGACATGTGAATATTTATCCAGAGTTTTAGTTATGTAAATAATATGCATACCCATTGGGCTAAATTACACTCTTCACGCAAACGTTTGAGCTGGCACAAAAAAAAATTAACGCGAGGGGTAAAACCATTTGCGCCTAATCCCGTATTACATACTCGGCGCAACAACCGCGCGCAATCGTCTACCCTGGGTGGACCTGCGCGAACCCTTGCGAGCTTACAGTACTTTGCGCATCCTATACTTAACATTGGGAGCGCAAATGCAAATGTGCGCTGGTACGAGTATGGTATTACAATCTATTTGCAGTAATTACCGCATAGCCTTTGCGCGCATAATTTTAGCAACTCCTAAAAGCTGGTGCTAACGGCACATCTGAACAACCTGGCTAAGGAAAAAAAAAAACAGCCCATAAAAAGGAATGCAGCAACAATATAATGGATGATGGCAGGTGTGTGTGTATTATTACTGTAGCATATGTGCTCATTTTGCATCATAGACGCAGAACCCGTCTCCGATGCCTCTGGCAGACGCAATTCAGTTGCGTTTGATAGGTGGGTTTCTTCATTTTGATTGACTGAATGGGTGCAAAAAACTGTTCGCACAAAGATTTTTGCGCGAGACGGCACTGCACCTGCATTTGTTTGCGTCCTGTTTGCGCGCGCAATTGATCGGCGGATGAAAAAAGCCACGAGGATTGTAATTCCAGTGGTGATTTGCGTTCGCAAAGGTTTAATGCTTGGCGCAAAAACTTTCGCTTTGCGCCAGGGTTTTTGCACGACGATTGTCGTATTGCCCATACTGTACAGAGTAGCCATCAATACATAAGGAGATATGCCATGGATAGGGGATGCTATTTTAATATATTTTAATTTATTTTATTTTAGGTTCTTCTTTTATGAATTCAAATATTTACAGGGTTATTGAGAGAAAGGTGAAACTCTGGAGAACTTTTAGAGAAGTTAAAATTCTAGGTAAAATTAGCCAAACCAGAAAAATTCTCCCATTTATCTCACTTTCCAAATCAGCTGAAGCATAATTAAAAACCTAAAATGCATCTGAAAGTTTTTTGTAGGAAAAACAAAAACCACTAGACCATGTTTCTGTTCAGACAGACGTTTTTTCTGCATCTCATGGAAAACTTTCCCATGCAGAAAATTAAATTGTTCAGTAGAAATACAATATAATTTGTTATAATGAAACAAAGGAGAACTTCAATGTACACTTGAGATCAGTAGCTATTTCAAATTTTAATATGTGTCATATTTAAATAGAAGATTTATTTTCAGAAACATCTGGATCTTGTATAGCTTCCACTTTTCCTGCTCTGCAGCTAAATACAAGGATTTGTTTATGTCCTTCCCGACTCTTTCCCAAGAAGATAATTCTAGAAAACACATAAAAAAAAGCTTTTAAATTACTAGGCAATTTCCCCACTCTAAAACAGACGCGTATAATGCCAGTAAAGTCATTTTGCAGACGGCAAAGCAGAGTGACTGCAATCTACCAATAAATCCCATTCCAATACTAAATCAAAAGAAATTGTTTTCTCTGCACTTTCTTCATGAGATGTTGCCCTTATTTAGAAAACAATCTCCATCCTTACCTCGCATAATAAGAATGCTTCAATCATTACTGAAATGTTAAGACACTCATACAATTATAGACAAAATATGAACACAAGCAGGATTTAGGGGGTTATTCAGAAAGCACCAGATTTCAGTGAATTTTCAGTACTTTCTGATTTGGTGCACTTCGTCAATTCCATTTTGCCCCTAAGCAGTGATTTCCTTATCCACCACAGGATTTCCGAAGTATGCCGAACATGGAGCCGCCAAAGATCAACAAAAGCTGCCAAAGACTATCGTACTGACATCCGCCGAACTGCAGAAATATAAACGGAAATCTGCTATTCTTCTAATAGATGTTTAAACTAATAAAATTCGATTGAAAGGTGTGTAAATAATAAAAAGATCCTTTAAAAAAATAATAAAAAGGTCTTTTACAGTATGAAAAAATCTTACCTAAAGGTTATCACTGACCTTCAGAATACTGTTCATGTGCACTTTTTGTACCCTTCTAGGAATCTTAGGCACAGGTTATTGGACATTATTGCACATTAATGCACTTTCCGGATGCCGTCCATGTGTACTTATATGGACTTAATGCACCATTTATTTCGTGATATCGCTTGTGAAACCTAATTCTTATGCAGCATGCACTTTGCTGTCACATTTGCACTTTATGCATATTGCACTTTGCATCCATTGCACTTATTGTATTGTTGCACTATTTTACAGTTGCAGACTGGGTGTGGCCTGCACATGTATGAACAAACACTTTGCTTGTTTTGAATTCTAAGAAGTGTTCATTTCTACTATATGATCCTCTCTGATATGCTGTTTAACCCCTTAAGGACCAGGGCTCTGTAAAGCCAATCATTAATGATGTAGATGTTACGTCATTTGTCATCAAGGGCTTAATAAAATCTTTATCACACTCCTTAGATTTAAACGTAATATTCCTGTATTTGTATGTCATGTACCTCTCCCAAAGGGCCTATGTGAGCATACAATTATTATTTTGTTAGAAATGTCTATCATAAAGTGTACATTGTCATATATACCTTGCTTTATACATATAAAGCCCCGTTCACACTGTGCGATTTGAAAGTCGCACGATTTTCCGCGCAATTTTCATATTCGCGACGTAGTGCGATAATGTCGCACGATGTCACGCGACGTCGCGGTTTTGTGCGATTTTTGCAAAGCACCACCAATGCAAATCGCAGATAGCAAATCTCAAAAAAAGGGTCATGTACCAGCGACATGCTACCGCGACATGTGACGTCGCTGACGTTGCGCGGCAAGATGTGAACAGCTCCATTGAAATGCATTGGAGAAGCTACACAGTGCGACGTCAGGCGGATTTTGCTGCGACGTCGTGGCAAAATCCGTGCGATAAATCGCACAGTGTGAACGGGGCCTAATACATTCCCTCATCTAACAGGATAGTAGCCAGTCCCTGTGCGTTTAACCCCTTAAGGGTAGCTATGTGTCCTGTGTGGGTCTCTCGTGGCAATGTTTCTAAACATCCTACAAATCCGCCACTTCACGGGCAGGTTATGAGGACCTCCTAGGCACGATATCTGAAGGGATTTTTCGTTTTTATTTTAACCCTTATTTTATGGAAAACTCACTGTTCCTTTAAAAACGTATTTTTTAAAACTTTTTGTCCTTGTTTCCTGTCCCCCAGGGCACTACCAGGACCCTATACACCTTTTATGGCAAATATCTTGCATATATGCCCTCTTGGAGGGCACTCTAAAAATCAAACTTTTGAGTCCCATTGACTTGCATTGAGTTCGGTTCGAACTCGAACTTTTGAAATAGTTCGAGTTCGAATGCGAACCGAACACGGGGGTGTTTGGCTCATCCCTACCCAGGACAAGGTTAAAGGGAGGTAGCCTAATAGCAATATAAGGAAAGCAAGATAGAGTGGTCTAGGATTGCCAGAAACTGGTACACAAAGGGTGGTTCTCATATAAGTCAAATCCTGTAGAATCAGAGTGGTCAGGAATAGCCAAAACAAAGGGTGGTTTATCATACAAGCCGGGTCTCTCACAATACAACTGAATAAACACAAAAGGAGTCAGTGAATTACTAAAACGAGTCACTCAGCACTGAGGGAAGCAAAGTCCACAACAGGGCAATGAGCCAGATCTCACTGTCTCCCTTTAAGCACGGCGGGTCCACGTCATCATGCTGTGGCACCGCCTCCTGGTCTCCCACGCAACCTCCTAAAGCTGGCGCAACTCCTGGCAACCTGCTGGTCGATGGCGCTGCCGGGTGCCAGGACCCCCTCCGAGCCCCAGACGTGACAGTTTGTCTGACAACGAAGATTATGTTTGAGGAGCTGTTAATCAGATATTTACACCTTTCTGAGAGCAGGTTTACTGGAAAGCTAATCTGATCAGCAGATAGTAACACACAATGACATTCTTTCATAATCACAATTATACCAACATTTGGCACAAAAGAGGGCAATGGGCCAATATTGATTATGAGTCCAACACCCTAAAAAATATGCCTCCATTCCCATTCATCCAATGTCCAAAATGAGTTGCGTCACCGGTCAATATAGATAGCACGAGAAGGAAACCTGGGAACTGCTTCAATACTGGAGCAAGGAACAAATGGTCTGTCTGGCATTATATACCTGGTAGCTCCTCCCCTGCTTGTCAGGTTGCCAATGATGTCCCCGATGTGTGCCGCGGGTTCAGCCAATTTGGCGGAGCCCAGCGCACGCACCTTGTCAACGGCCTGGCTGGGCCCTACAGCTTGGGCCCTGCAGCCAGCATCTGACCACCCTGGGGACTGAAGCCATGCAGAGGAGGGGAGACAGGCTGCCCATGAGTCTGAGGGTCGCCCTGCCATCGGCCCAGCCGCATCCCTGTACCCTGGGCCGGAGTGCCGGACGGACGGGGGGACACGGCTGCACTCGACACTGGCAGTCTAGCGGTCCTGACAGAGAGTTCTAAATAAAATTGGATGTTTAATAAAGCATTCAAATTGTTGTATAACAAAGGTCCCAGATGAATTATCTAACAAACACTTGGACATTATACTCTAGGTTATACATTTAGAGATAGTTTTTAGCATAATGTACATTTAATACCACTCTTTCAACAACTTTATGCATCCACAAATTTAAAAAATAAACTAATAATATGTGATAAAAAAACTTCATAGAAGTAAGGAAACGATTAGCAAAGTCTTGTATTTATCAAGGAAAATCCACCCATGCCACCCAAAAGATAATAATCTTAGCTTAATTTAGCAGCATCTTTGAAGCCTTAATGAAGCTCTGCTGAAAACATTTAAATTCTAAGGACACAAAATAGAACATTCTTAGAGATAAGAACCCAGGAACGTTCAATGCCTACTTCAAAATAGATCCTGAACTTGCTTTAGTTAGTTTAGTTTTTGTCTATTTTAATAAGTAAATGTTTTGACATGAAGAGGATTTTATAGATTGATTCATGATTGTATTCATTTGAGGTAAAGGGAACTCTGGAGGCTTAATATTTTGTAGTTATGAAAATTGAATGAAAGTTTCCCACAAAATGATCGTGGATTGTTGTCCTGTAGAAAATAAGGAGTGAGATTTATTTTATTTCTAAACCAGTCCTTATGTAGTTTGATCACTGTGACAGAACGCACTGTCACTGTGCTATTTGGAGGGAGCTGTGGGCTTCCCTCCTGCCTACAGACTATGGCCAAGCAGGTAAACGTGAGAATTTTGGGGCTGTTTGCCGTCCCCCGAACCATCAGACTCACGACACACAGAGCTAAGGATATCAACGGTCGTCGGTTCCTCTGAACCGGGCAAATGCAGCTTTTGTAGCCGCGCATCTGGAACTATTATCGGCTACTTTTTCATATTAGCCCAGCTGGGTTAAATAAACAATTTCCCTCCAGAAGGTTACTGTGACGTAAGTCCAATGAACCCACTATCTCCTGATCCGTGGTAGCTAGGGGTTAATGTTTGGTATCGTTGGAACAGCCAGAGCATGGCCTTTCCAATGATACCAAACACAACCATGTTAAAAGTAAAGAAAAAAATTAAAAATAAAAAGTAAACAAAATATATATTTTTTTTTAATGCAGCAATATTGTTCCCATTTCAATTATAATGTGAATGATGATGCTGCACTAACAATTTTTTCTATGGGGTGGTTTGCTAAAAATCACATAATTACCCTAAAAAAAAATGTAACGGGTTCCCATTTCTAATTTCAATAACAACGCATCCCATAGAAAATATAACCGCAAACGCCCGCATGATAAAATGTGAAAAGAAAACACTTTACACGATGTAGATTTTTGAAATTTCTAATTTTATTGCATTTTTTCTTATAATATTCAGGCAGGGCATGACGTATACAAATAATAATGATATATTATGAATCTGCCGAGTCTGCCGGAAAGAACAATATATCATTTGTCTGGGTCGTATAATAAAACGTGACTTCAAATCGCATTTAAACATGATGAGCGAAACCGGTAAAAATGAGCTCAGCACACAGGGGTGAAATAGCTCAGCAGCGAAAGGGTTAAAGGGGTTCCATTCTGACTCTACATGCAGTCACGACTCAAGGTGTGGGTAGCTCCAGATCTACAGCCATGGCTTATTCCTGGGGGATACTTGCAAGACTTTAAGGTGTGGCTAAGTTACTTGAGAAAGGTTTGAGTCCTGAGGAGAACACGGGTGTCCAGCAACAAAGCGGCATTGGCAGATATGACCCTGTCGGTGTACTGAGATCTGTCACAATCATCATCTAGAAATTTAAGCAATTCAAAATCTTTTGTACTTGAATAACAATTATTTTATGAGTAATGACATCATCTGTGATGATGATGATTATGTCAAAGGAGGATGTCAGATAATTCATAAAGTATTAAAGTATAACATCAAGAAATTGAAGTCACATTGTAGGTCACGTTTGGTGATATCAGCAGATGTTTGAATTGTAACCAGTAATGGCAACATAAATAGTTTTCCTTAACTAATATTTTCACTGACAAGCATCAAAGGATAATTGTGCAATAAACATACTAACATACTACTCGTGCTTTTTGATTCAGCCCGAATTGAAATTTGCCGAAACTGAAACACATCCGAATTGAATGTTACTGAAACGTTCTTAATATATTCGGATCAACATGACTACATTCAGACATTTGACCTTTATTATGTTCTTTGAAGTGAAGAAAAAGGCAGAACAAAGCAGAGAATACTTGTCAAAACACACAAAAAACTAATTAGCAGAGGTACATACAAATTCTTTGGGTAGAAATAAATGGTAGTTGCTGGGAGCTATTGTTAGAAACAAGGTGGCAACACCACGCTATGTTTGACAGCTCAAGTGACATCCCCTACTGGTAGGAAATAGTAGGTTGTCCTTTGTATCTGTGATGTAACAGTATTTTGAATGCATGGAAATGAGTTTTGAATGAGGTTTAGTGGACAAGAGGCACTTGGGGCAAACCCTTTGACATGAATGATGGAGGGAGTGGTGAGGCGTGCACAAGTTCCCAAGGTAGACACCCACTAAGTACCCGCATGGGTTCTACTTTACACAACACATGCCCTCACTGATGTCAAGGGAATGAAGGAATTCACCCCCTGGCATCTGTTGCCTGTCAAGCTGTCATTCAAAACTTGTTTTCACTCATTCAAAATACATTACAGAGGGGTTCCCCCACCCCTATTTTATCCTTTATAGAATCTTGTTAACATGAGTTGGTCACAATAAGGCAATAATAGGTGAGCATTATTGTAAGTGTAAGTATTATTTGTGGATGTTTGTGCTAAAAAAAGATTGATGTATTTGCATGAGGCCCAATGAAGGACTAAGTATAAAGTATAACACAACATACTGTATATTAAATTATGTGTAAATAATTTAAACAGCTTCTTCAAACATTTTTTGTGTACCTAGGATCAGGAGATCATTGTCACAATTATTGGGGTACAAGGAGTAGCTACTGACCAGGTTTTGGTAGATAGCCCTCATTTGGGCAGGTCCCAAGCCAAGGCCTTCTGTCCTCATGCTGTTGCTTTATATAGTAGAAACACAAATTCACCTCTGACCGCTAGTGATTTTGACGCCGTTCACTCGTAGGTCCTGTTATTTATAAGGATGCTCATTCCATGTCATTCTCTGAGCACTGTCATACATTCCTCATTTCGGTCACGCACCTTTTGGAGCACCTATGCGATGCTACCCAATCAGGTGGGGGAGAACACTATTTGAGAAAGACTTCGCAACTGCCCTTCTTAGACCAGTTAGTGCATTCTTTACTTTTTTTTCCATTCAAAATTTTTATTCAGTATTTAAACACATAGACAAGAACATAAAAACACGACAATAGCACACAAGGAGAAGATCATGGCAGGCAATACAAATCAGAGTGCATATCCAAGTGTCATTGAAATTAGACGTACAGTAATGAGAGGCCTCCCAATCAAGGGGCCGCAAGAGAGAATGTGGGGAGAGCGGGGAAATAAATTGAGCGAAGGGTGACACAAAACGAACAATCGACAACCAAACAGGAGGGAAGAATAACAAACAGACCACAGAGAACATGTAAAAGAGAAGGAAAATAAGAAGAAAAGAGAAAGAAATGAAAAAAAACAAGACAAGAAGAGGGAGCGGGGATAGAGGAGAGAATATACAGGGGGGAAAGCAGATTATCAGGGGACCCACAGTGACCAGAGCTATGTCGACGGGGAGGTGCAGGCAGTCTCCACCTTCAGAAAGAAAAGTGGGAGATGTCCCGAGGTGCCATATTTCAGGAAATCAGACTCTGTCAAGCTCGTGCCCGCACCTAACTCCTGGCAAACCCTTATTTACCCGCACTTTTGTTATTAACTTGCTATTGCTGTATACAGGTTACAGGATCCTCTGCCTGGATGTTCAGCTCCTGCTGTGGTGCCTTCACGCGTACTCTATTCCACCTAATGAAGCCTGCTTAAAAGAGGGATTCACCATTCCATCAGGGCTTCAACATTAATGTTTCTGGAAGGGCAAACAACCAGTCCTGTTCCTGAAGCTCCCCGCTACTGAACCTGAAGAATACCTCCTGTGATCCAGCAAAGTGGAACCCTGCTCCCAAGTGGAACCCCGCTCCCAAGAGGAACCTCGCTATCAAAGGTACCCCCGCTCTCAAGCATCCTCGCTATCTAATGTACCCCCGCTCTCAAGCATCCTTGCTATCAAGTGTACCCCCGCTCTCAAGCATCCTCGCTATCCAGGGTACATCCTCTCTCAAGTGGACCCCTGCTTTCCAGCAAATCCTGGAACCTGCATACACAGTCTGTTGCCTGCCTGATATTGACTCATATCAGTTTGCTTTTTGTTTTGGTTATCTTCTGTGCCCTGTAACTCATGTGACTCCTACAATCACTGCATTCGCCGCACTCCCAGCATGACACATATAGCTCAATCACTCAGGAGATGGGGACTCTGGGGCGTGAACAGTGCAAAGCCATTATGTGCAGTAAGAAGAAGAGAGAAACTCTGACCAGTAATACCAGGTGCGGGGAAAAACCACATCCTACTGCTCCCTGGGAAACAGCAGCTGTTCCGCCGACCTGCTGGTCTCCACTCTATTGAGAACTTCCTTTAATGGGGGTATTGAGTGAGACTTCCAAAGCAGGGGAAGAACAGACCTCACAGCCAGCAAAAGACATAGCAGAATAGACCGTTTAAGAGATTTATAGGGCAGGGCTGCCTGGCCGAGCAAAAATAGTTTAGGGTCTAAGATTAAGTCAAGAACAGTCAGATGGCAGGCCAGTCTCCAGACAGCATGCCAGAAAGGTTGAATGAGCGAGCAGGACCACCACATGTAGAGGTAAGTGCCTCTCGTAGAGTTACACCGCCAGCATAAATCCATAGAGAAGGGATAAAAATGTGTGATCTGTGAGGGGGAGGTGTACCAGAGTGAGAGCAATGTGTAGGAGGTCTCACAAAACCTGGAGATGGGGGAACTGGAAGCAACAAAATGAAGCGTTTTTGTCCAGTGTTTCTCAGGGATAATCTCCCCCAACATGTCATCCCCTGTCAGGTATGGGAGTGCGGCGGTGGGTGAAGTGAGCCCAGGATGCAGTGATCATAGGAGTCACACAGGTTGCTGGGTATTGAAGGTTTATTAAATAATAAACAAAACAAATAGTAAATAATAGCAGCACTAGCAGGCAGGCAACAGACTGTATGCAGGATTCAGCTTGACAACTGGGATTCTTGAAAGCAGGGTATGCTTGACAAACGAGGATTCTTGGAAGTGGGGTACACTCGAAGAACGAGGGTTCTTGAGAGCGGGGTACCTTGGTGGGGAGATTCTCCTTGGTAGCAGGGTTCCACTTGGGAGTATCACTGGAGGGATTCAGGTAACACGGTAGGGAGCTTCAGGGACAGGTCTGGTTGTCTGCACTTCCAGGGACGTTTATGTTGAAGCCCTGATGGAAGGGTGGATCCCTCTTTTAAGCAGGCTTCATTTAGGTGAAGTAGTATACACCTGTAGGTATCACAACAGAGGCTTAACAGCCAGATAGGGGAATCGAACCTGCATACAAACCTAGACAGGTGAATAAGGGTTTGCCACGGTTTAGGTGCGGGCATAGGCTTAATTCATGACAGTACCCCAACCCAAGGAGCGCCTTCCGGGCGCGAACAATCAGATATATATAGCAAGGGGGCCACCTATTTTTTCCTGCGCCGCCGTCGGTTGGGGCCAGGACCCGTCACCTCCAAGGATGAGGTTTGGGTGGTCAAGATGGACACAGGGTTTTCAAGGTCTGTTCGGCGTATCACGATACCTTGGACACTGTAGGGTATCGTGGGATCCATATCTGAGGTGCTATCGAGCACAGTGGGTTCGGAGTCGTCCTGATGTATGGGGTTGCTGGTGGCAACCAGATCGGGAGTAGAGAAATGTCCACGGGCTAATGCAACCTGTACCTGAGACTGCAGGAACTTGTGGTTCAGCTGCATGTCCTGTATGGTATGGGTAAGGGTATTCACCTGAGCTGCCATGGCAGAGACAAGTACCAGGACTTCACTAGACGGACTGGCTTTACCAGGAGTTGGCAGGGTAGCTGCAGCGGTATCAGTGTCCACAAATGTTTTGGTGGCAGCAGTCTGGGCTTGGACCTCGGTACAGCACGGCTCTTGGATCTGGACCTCGGTACAGCACGGCTCCTGGACCTGGGTACAGCGCGGCTCCTGGACCTGGGTACAGCGCGGCTCCTGGACCTGGACCTCGGTACAGCACGGCTCTTGGACCTGGACCTCGGTACAGCACGGCTCTTGGACCTGGACCTCGGTACAGCACGGCTCTTGGACCTGGACCTCGGTACAGCACGGCTCTTGGACCTGGACCTCGGTACAGCACGGCTCTTGGACCTGGACCTCGGTACAGCACGGCTCTTGGACCTGGACCTCGGTACAGCACGGCTCTTGGACCTGGACCTCGGTACAGCACGGCTCTTGGACCTCGGTACAGCACGGCTCTTGGACCTGGACCTCGGTACAGCACGGCTCTTGGACCTGGACCTCGGTACAGCACGGCTCTTGGACCTGGACCTCGGTACAGCACGGCTCTTGGACCTGGACCTCGGTACAGCACGGCTCTTGGACCTGGACCTCGGTACAGCACGGCTCTTGGACCTGGACCTCGTACAGCACGGCTCTTGGACCTGGACCTCGGTACAGCACGGCTCTTGGAATCCCGCGGGTTGCAGGGCAGCGACCTCTTGAGATCCCGCGGGTTGCAGGGCAGCGACCTCTTGAGATCCCGCGGGTTGCAGGGCAGCGACCTCTTGAGATCCCGCGGGTTGCAGGGCAGCGACCTCTTGAGATCCCGCGGGTTGCAGGGCAGCGACCTCTTGAGATCCCGCGGGTTGCAGGGCAGTGACCTCTTGAGATCCCGCGGGTTGCAGGGCAGCGACCTCTTGAGATCCCGCGGGTTGCAGGGCAGCGACCTCTTGAGATCCCGTGGGTTGCAGGGCAGCGACCTCTTGAGATCCCGCGGGTTGCAGGGCAGCGACAACTTTATTGTGGAGTGATCTCCAAGCGCTTTTGGGGTTCTGAAACACCTGCAGGTCTGCGCATCTGACCACAGTCCCATTGGAACCATACGTGAACCCAGGGGGCAAGGGTTCCATAGTAATGGTACCTTCAGGGGTAGAGACAGTGGTACCGATATATGCTTGGCATGGTTGTCCAGAAACCAGCCCGGATTTGCGGCTGTGAGGAGTGGGAGTCTCAACCTTTTTGAATCCAAGAGCCCTCCTTAGTATGGAGGCAGCTGGACTCTGCAGCAACAGTGATTCTTCTAGGTCATGGAGACAGGAGTTGGCTTCCAGATTTCGGGGTCCTGGTTTCACCGATGACTTGAAGACGGTTGCTGGGGCGTAGACAGCGACACCAAGGTACCTGGAAAGCTGGTTGAGAGTGGTGGGTGTCTGAGAAGGGGAGGCAGCAGCTAACTCCATGGGAATTTCAGGTTCATATTCTGGAGGTAGGGTGGACTCGAACTCCATGGTTTCGGCAGGATAGGGGTCTTCAAGGTCTGTGACCTCAGGATAGGTGTCCAGTGACACCATCCTATTTGGCTGGCACCTTTGGAGCTTATCCGAGTAGGCCTCCATAGACTTTTTATACACAGTCCTTGTTTTAGCAGGTGTGGGTTTTCTGGACAAGGACTTGGTAGGAACAATTTCCCTTTTTGGTCTGGTGGAAGCAGACTTGACAGGCACTGCCTTCTTGAACTTGGTGGGCAGTGCTTCACTAGGCATTGGGAACACAGGCGGAGTAGAAAAGGGTTCTCTGGCCTTGATAGAAAAAGACCTTTTTGATTTAACAGGTGCAGACTTGGGAGTAGCACCAGGTAGCACTGGGGATTGCAGGGTTTCGTTTGAAACTCCAGGGAAAGTGCGGGGCAGCTTGGGGGCCGCACTAAACATTCCGAGATGGAATGGGACGGTTCCCCGCAGTAGAAGCAGAGCTTCTGGGACCTTCTCCTAGCAATTTCTTCGGATGTTAGGGGTCCTCTACCCACTTTCTTTGGAGCTGGAGTGCACACCTTAGTAGAGGTGTCATTTAAACCCTGCTGCATACTTGCAAAAACGGAGTCCAAATGTTGCAGGATGTCTTGAATGGCTTTTCTGAGGTACTCCATAACGATTTGGATCACCGCGGACTCACTGTGTGAAGGCTTCAACATTCTGTCAGGTATGGGAGTGCGGCGGTGGGTGAAGTGAGCCCAGGATGCAGTGATCATAGGAGTCACACAGGTTGCTGGGTATTGAAGGTTTATTAAATAATAAACAAAACAAATAGTAAATAATAGCAGCACTAGCAGGCAGGCAACAGACTGTATGCAGGATTCAGCTTGACAACTGGGATTCTTGAAAGCAGGGTATGCTTGACAAACGAGGATTCTTGGAAGTGGGGTACACTCGAAGAACGAGAGTTCTTGAGAGCGGGGTACCTTGGTGGGGAGATTCTCCTTGGTAGCAGGGTTCCACTTGGAGTATCACTGGAGGGATTCAGGTAACACGGTAGGGAGCTTCAGGGACAGGTCTGGTTGTCTGCACTTCCAGGGACGTTTATGTTGAAGCCCTGATGGAAGGGTGGATCCCTCTTTTAAGCAGGCTTCATTTAGGTGAAGTAGTATACACCTGTAGGTATCACAACAGAGGCTTAACAGCCAGATAGGGGAATCGAACCTGCATACAAACCTAGACAGGTGAATAAGGGTTTGCCACGGTTTAGGTGCGGGCATAGGCTTAATTCATGACATCCCCCTTCAAAATTCGATAAATCTGCTGAGAAGGCCTGAAGTATCTGCGCTTATTCCCATTATACCATGTGAAACAAAATGCAATTAGAGGCTTTGGTTTCTGTTAATGGCCATTAAAAGAGTAAGCTCACCCGCCAAACTTCAAGGCACCTCTAGTGAGGGTGAGTCCTATCCAAAATTAAGCCACAGGCTGCTGTGTAGCAAACCATCACTGCCCACGCTGCTTTTCAGTCATGAGACAAACTGGTATGTCATATTTATGCCCTCCCAGAAAAAAATCCACCTTGGGATCAAAAAAACAAAGACACGGAGTGGAATCATGCTGCAAAGATGACCTGGCTGGAGGTACAATAAAACATACATAATACAGGAGGGGTGGGGTCGCGCCTATTCCCCGATGAGGCGGCTGCAACCACCAAATGTATCCAGCCCAGCAACATGTATAAAACATAGCAAGGAGAAAAATGGCATCTGCGCTTATTCCCATTATACCGTGTGAAACAAAACGCAATATTACTTACAATAATTACATCCCTCCAGTACAACTGTGGAGAAGTCTCGACTTTACGAGAAGCAGGTTCAACCTAACCACCAGGTCTCTGATCATCACTACAATCATGGAAAGACGACTTGATTCCACTCAGAAGACGCCACCAGCAGGTATCCTTGGGCAAGACACCTAACGATATGGATGCGCCTACCTCACAAAAATACTTGTACTTCTCATAGATTGTAAATTCTTTTGGGAACAGGGACCCCCTGAATCAGGCCATATCATCCATGTGTGGTATTCTAATGTATCAATACCTTGTACACTGATCTTGTAAAGTGCTGTGGAATATGTGGCGTTATATAAATAAAGGATAATAATAATAATAATTAAAGAACTTTGCAAACGTCGGTGCAGAGGACTCTCCCACTGTCAGTGGAATCCACTGTCCGTTCGCGAAAAGATGGTGTGCCCTCAGACAGGAGGACTTTGCAAAACGAAGACAGATCGAAGAAAGGACTCCACTCAGAAGTTCTGGTTTGTGCGACAAGGGCAGTAAAGGGGAGAGCGAAGGGGATAAGGGGAATTGCGGTCGGGCCCTAAGCCAGTACTGAAGTGTGCACACTGTCTAGAGGATTGAGGAACATGTAATGGGGTAAGCCATGGCAAGGCCTAGAGAGGGCACTCGGCGAGTGCCCACTCCAGGTTAAGCCACTGGTGGGAGGAACTGCATTTCATCCAGTCCAAAAGTCTGGTGAGGTGACTGGCATATAACTAAGATCCAACATCCGGCAATGTCAGACCACCAGACAAGACGGGGTTATGCATGGTAGAGAATTTAAGACAAAGCTGTTTACCCGCCCATGCGATATCCAGAAACAGTTTCCAAAACTCTGTTAGCCAACCTCTAGGCACCTGCGCGTTCATTACTTTTATTTTATTTCTTATTACGTTTGTCTTTCTGTGTTTGACCTCAGCTACATTTTTCGACTCTGTGATATTCTATTACCCTTTGACCTTGGCTATGTTTACTCGATTGTGCCATACTGCTCTCCCTTTTGTTGTGGGCTACATTTTCACATAACCTGGATCGGCTCAAGTATTGCTCTCTGGGGTCCTGGAATCTCGCATATATATATATAATAAAAAGGAGAACAATAATAGTGCAACACTGATATATACAAAATACTGTAGGTGTATATGATGTATATCCCACTCACAAATATAGAGCCGTAACACTGGCTCTAAGTGGGTCCAGGCATGTGGGTAATTATCTTCAGTTTCTTAGGTGACCCCCACCTTACAGCAAATTTTATTTTGAGGAGCTCACATAGCTCGTGGATGTATGCCCATAGGTTTTTTTAAGGTGGGAGAAAAACCCAGAGGAAAAACCACCAATGATCCGGGAAACAGCACCAATAATCCAGGAAACAGCAAAGCAGGAAACGGGATTAAAGATAGAAAATAAAATTTATTAAAATATAGTTAAAATAACCACCAGAACGCGTTTCGCCGCATCAGGTAGCGGCTTCATCAGCCGGCTGATGAAGCCGCTACCTGATGCGGCGAAACGCGTTCTGGTGGTTATTTTAACTATATTTTAATAAATTTTATTTTCTATCTTTAATCCTGTTTCCTGCTTTGCTGTTTCTTGGATTATTGGTGCTGTTTCCCGGATCATTGGTGGTTTTTCCTCTGGGTTTTTCTCCCACCTTAAAAAACCTATGGGCATACATCCACGAGCTATGTGAGCTCCTCAAAATAAAATTTGCTGTAAGGTGGGGGTCACCTAAGAAACTGAAGATAATTACCCACATGCCTGGACCCACTTAGAGCCAGTGTTACGGCTCTATATTTGTGAGTGGGATATACATCATATACACCTACAGTATTTTGTATATATCAGTGTTGCACTATTATTGTTCTCCTTTTTATTATATATATATATGCGAGATTCCAGGACCCCAGAGAGCAATACTTGCGCCGATCCAGGTTATTTATTCTATTATTGTGTGTAATGGTATAGGGGAAACCACTATATCCTGAGATTGGCTATCTGGGCACCCTGGTGGTGGATGCATGTTGTGTGGCGCTGCACCATTCCTTGTTTACATTGTCACATGTCTGCGGTTTTGCCTGTTTGGCATATTTATGCCTATTTCTCTCCATTCCATTTTTTTATCCGGCCACTCTAATGATTGTAGATTAGGATTTGGTGTGCGTTTTTATTCTCTGCGTGTTAGTCCTCTCCTCTGCCATCATCATTACGAAACACAGTCATTTATGGACTAGAAAAGCAATTGGTGAAAAGGTGTTTTGGTTTTGCTTTTTCCAGAGACATACCAAAACCATTACAATCATGATAATATCAAGCAACTGTAACGTCATATTTTTAATTCTTCTGTTTCCCTGTTTCTACACATTATTTCCCAGTTCATCAGAAAGTAAACTTTTACCATGAAGTGGAGATTTGTAGTCCTGTTCCAGCGCTCAATAGCTACTTTATTTTTTCCCATATCTTAATTGGTTTCATTTCAACTATCTATTCCTCTTTATTAAGATGCAATTCTAATTTCATCTTCAAACATATTATGCCACTATTAGAGGAAGCTCTCTCGTATATATTTAAAGTCTTTAAATAAATTCCATTAGTGTACAATTTAAAGAGCACTTCTTTGTAATCGGAGTGGAATTTGCTACTTAAATTGACACACACTTACTAAACATAACATAGTAGAAAATGACAAATTATGCACCTAGGCAATAAGTCATGTTATTTACCACGAGAGTTTGCAAAATCTGATATTTACTAGTTAAAAATCAACACTAGTCTATCATGGACATAAACAATCATTTAAGTAATAACAATCTCTTCCTGTCACTTGCTGACATGACGTACATTGTAATTCTAAAATTGCGTAACTTAAGGAAGTACCAATATTTATTTTGAATGACTCCTTACATGTTTTTTGTAACATTTTTATTCATTCAAGGCCTTATTTATATTATTTACTTAGTCACTTGTTTGTTTATTACTATTCTGAAGGAGGAAAGATTTTTTTACTGCTTATCAGGGTTATCCAAAGAGATCCGAATGGCTGGAGAAAGGGAACCGAACGCTGAAAATCAGCGTTCGGTTACCTTTCTTGGCCATTCGGCTATTCAGAGAGCAGGCAATTCGCCAAATCCTGGCGAATTGCCTGCACATATGGTGCCTGTTTGGTCCCTGTTCGAGGGCAGTGAAATCCCCATAAAAAAGCACTGCTTCGGCTATTCAGAGAACACAAATCAGCAGCGAAAGGTTCCCGAAATGCCCTGCCATTCTGTGGTTTAATTCGGCAGGTTTATTCAGGCGAATCCCATAGGCTTCTATGTTAAACATATTCCCGTTTTAATTCAATATCTAATAAACCGTCCATTATAATATTCTGCAGTAAAGAGTCTCTTTATTTATAGATTTTTAAGATATTTTAAGCATTTTTCAGGATTTTTTTTTTTTTTTTAAAAAGTCAGATTTTTTTTTCTGTAACAGCCCTTTTTATTATCATTCCTTGGACCTCATATGTAAATTTCAGACATTTTCGCTCAGTAGTTTCTTTAAAAACAGCGTTTCACTTTTCAAACATTCAAGCAAATTGTTTTGCTAATTTATTCGCTCCATTCGTCTGCAGTGTCGGCTTTTTCCAGCGGCTTCGCTGCGTGTGATTGGGTCCTGCTTGGATTTTTCCGGCATGTTCGGCGGGTTAATCCAGATGTTTTTGCGGGTTTTAGGCGGGCATTCGCCGGGTTTTGTGGTGAGTTTTCGGCGGGTTTGCGGCGGCCTTTCCCTGCAATTCGGGGACCCTGTGGTGCTTGCTGAATACACTGCAGGGTCACCGAAATGGGATCGGCAAAATGAACCGAATTGAAGAGAACGAAAAGTCACCGAACGTGCGGTGACTTTTCGATTCTCTTTGAATAACCCTGTATATCTTTTTCCACCCAATTATACAGGTCTACTCAAACATAGAAACATAGAAAATGTCGGCAGATAAGAACCTTTCGGCCCATCTAGTCTGCCCAATTACATGGATACTTTACCTGGCTTTATCTTTCGTTTAGGATAGCCTTATGCCTATCCCATGCCTGCTTAAATTCAATTACTGTTTTGGCCTCTACCACTTCAACTGGAAGGCTGTTCCATGTAGAAAGAAAGAAAGGTGAAACTCAGGAGAATGACTGGAGAAGTGAAAATTCTAGGTCAAAATAGCCAAACCAGAAATATTCTCCCATTTATCTCACTTTCCAAATCAGCTATTGGTCTAGATTTCTCTATTCTCCTGCCTTTTCTCCTGGTTTTCACCTTTCTCTGAATAATCCTGATAGTAAAGTAGCTTCCACAATTCCAACATAACCAAGAGGGTATCTCATGTCTCTCCCTAGATTTTGAAAACACTGCATAATAAAGTACAAAAGTACAGTTTAACCGAAATGTAAAAAGAAAAATTAAACAGGGTTTTAGTTGATATTCAAGCAGTCAGCTTGAAAAGGATACATTCATGTTCTTTTTGGAAGACAAAGTATGTATTTTATGCATATGAATGGCAGTGCCGTTGTTAATGTGTTTAGTTATTCAAGAAAAATAATAAATTAAACATTGAAAAAATATTGTCCTCTATAGAAATCTCTGCAGAGTCCTGCAAATGACCAAAACATTTGAGGAAAAGTACAGAATTTGATATTTTTAGCAATTATTTAAAGATTTTTGTATGTATAAATAAAAGAAAAACATACAAAGTGGTAGTGTAAAGTAGGGGCAAAATGGAGTAAGAAATGGGGAAATAATGGAGGGACGGAATGGGAATTGTCGGCTTTTTCTGCGGCTTATCGGCGTTGAGCTCGGGGGCTCATTGGCTGCATTCGGTGGCCCTCTGGCGGGTTTGGTGGCGGCACACGACAGGTTTGCGGCATATGTCCGGCAGGTTTATGGCGGCAGTCGTCGGCTTTGCGGCACGTTCGCAGCGGCATCTGGCGGCCGATTCCATGCACTTCAGGGATCCTGCAGTGAATGGTGAATTCACCACAGGGTGGGCAAATTTGATTCCCTGAAATGCGGAGACCGACAGAGCACCGAAATGTCGGCGACATTTTATTATTACAATATTATTATTGTCAACATTTAGATAACGACGACAGTTTCCGCAGCGCTTTACAATAACCAAAGGAAACAAGATACAGATAAGCGGACATAGGATGGAGACACTAGGGGCTATATTACAAAGTTGGTGCTAACTTAACCAGAGCTGTTGTAAGCTTACCAGAGCCATTATAGCCTATGGAGCTGTTAAGTTAACAACAGCTCTGGTTAAGTTAGCACCAACTTTGTAATACTGCCCTAGGTGTAGAGTGCCCTGCTCATAGGATCTTACAGTCTAGAGGGATTGGGGTTGAGGAAGACAAGGGGAATTTTACTGGACAGCAAGATCATTGGTGCCAGTAATTCAGAAATGGTGGGACCATTGAAGCAGCTTCAATCATGTGTGAGTAGGTGAGCAAAGGGATAAGCTCCATCAGTGATGTGGTACGCTAATCTGAAGAGATGGGTTTTGAGGGATTTCTTGAAGGCCCAAAGATCAGAGGAGAGTTTGGTAGGGCAAGGCAAGTCATTCCACAAGACCGGAGCTGCCCTTGAGTCTTGGAGGTGAGAGTTGGCCGTGCGGGTGTTGACAGATGACAGGTGGAGATCGCCCGCTGACCGGAGTTGTCTAGACAGGACATGTTTGAGTAGTAAGAAAGACATGTAGGGAGGTGTTGAGTTATCGAGTGATTTGAGCGTGAGCGTCAGTATTTTAAACTGTATCTTGAAACGTACAGGAAGCCAATGGAGGGACCGGCAGAGAAGGGAGATATGCGAGGTGTATCTAGCATCTAGTTAGTGAGAAAAATAAGTCTGGCACCTGCATTCATTACAGATTGAAAAGGGGCAATACAGGTGTTGGGGAGGCCAATAAGGACCGAGTTGCAGTAATCAAGTCGTGAAATGATAAGAGCATGAACCAGCAACTTCGCGTTATCTTGCGTCAGAAAGGGTTAAATGCGGGCGATGTTTTTGATGTGGATAGTAGCAAGATTTGGTCACTGTCTGAACGTGGGGAGAGAATGGTAGGTCAGAATCAAAAGTGACACCAAGATAGCGAGCTTGAGGTGTCAGGGTAATGAGAGTTCCATTTACTCATGCCCTAGATGTGTTCTTTATTTTGAACATTTTTAATGGAGTCTAAAATTTTAGTATATAGAAATAAATTTTCTTTATGTCAAACACAGTAACTGTGATAATGATAAATAATAAAAATGGTTAGAAATGCTTCCTGTGGGGATTAGTAGTGATCATACGGAGATTATTAGAAATGCAGTTTCCAAACAATGCAAAGAAAATATAAAAATATCTTCAACTTCCAAAAACGTGTACAATGTCGCATATGGAACTTATACATTGTGAGCCGTAATTCTTTAGGAGCGGTAATGTTTGATCTCAGACACGCAGAGTTACTGCTCCCTGTAACCAGCTTGCACACGTGGGGCACTGCGGCAATCCCAGTAGTAATGGAATGCATTTTGTATGAAGTGTTACTACATCCAATGGTGACATACACCGCTTGCAGGACAAACTCTGGAGTCCATAGGATTCCATTGAGTGTTCCTGCAAGAGCTGCATGAGATCTAATTTACCAGCAAATTCTGTTTGAAATTCTTAAGTGATTTTGCTTTTTGCAATATCATGTATCAAATGAAGAAAAGCCCACCAATAAATCCCTTATTGAGCATCTTCTTAGTACTGACAAGGTTCGAATATGGCCCGATGCTAATAATATACTAAGAATTTCTAAGTTGCTGGAAATGACTTCTTGTCTAGTGATCTAATCAGAATTATGTCATTATATAAAATATAAATTCTGGCTATATGAGTTCATAATAAGCAAGTAGTTCTATTTAATGAACGGTGGTGAGCCATGACTTTATTTATTGTCCCTCTCTTTTCCTCTCAGACGTGTTCTTATTTACAGTTTTTGTAGAAGAATCTCTATAGCCAAGTAAGAATAATTAAACATCTAGACAGTCCTACTTATAACCAGTAAAATTCCAATTGGGTTCTATATTATATAAAAATGACTACTTGTGTTATAAGATGAAGATGGATTTTCTTCTTACTTTGCAACGTGTAATTCGGTTGTTCTGAAACACCCTGACTTTTTCTTGGCATGGAGACCATGTTGGCAAAACCAAAAGGTATGTACTATATGCCCAAAGTTAATTAACATATTTGCACCACTTCATACTGAAATTGGATGGGAACATTGATAGCAAATGCCCTCTGTCATTTTTGAATGTACTCATTAGTGGCAAATCACGGCCAAAAAAGGAGAAAATTAAACAGCCTTGGTATTGGTTATAGCAGAGTACCACACAGCTGGAAATGAAATACTAACTACTTTATAATGATGCAACGCAGAAGAGGGAAAGACTCACTTATCACGTAGAAGGGTTTCAGATCACTTAAAAGTAAGGGAAGATACATCAAGCTTCAAGGAGCTTTTATCCCACACAAATGAACACCTTTGTATGGTAGCTATGAAAAATGTTATTTAAACAAGTAGACCCTGCAATTAGTTGATTCATAAATCATTCAGATCAAGTCATCTGGTGTCAAACGTCAGTGTTCTTACCTCTGAGAATTAACAGTGTTGTTTTAGTGAGCTAATGCATCTTAATGCGCTGATTGGCATCTCTAATGACATGTTGATGTAGAAATTCAACTGGATTCTGTACTGTGACATTTTCCATCTTTACCAATATAAAAAATCTTTGGAATAAATACACCATTAAATATAATTAATAAATATTATTTCTTAAAATATATTAAAATGTAACTCTTGTATCTTAAATTACAATATATTTAATGTTCTTGTAGTCTTAAATTAGTGGTACTTGTCGTGTGTGTAACATAAAATAAACATGTCTGTGGTCAGCATTAGCGGTGCAGCGAAATTAAAATTTCCAGCCGATACTGAAACTGAAATTCGGGATCAATTCGGCCAAAAACCGAAACCGAAAATCAGTCATCCGACCCTGGTCCTGGATGCCTGGCCAAGCAGGGGGCTCGCCTGAGCCAGGAGGCCATCCGAACAGGAGACTCGACCGGCCTTTGGGCTGACTTGGCCGGGCCTCCATACTCATCTACATCGGCCGTGAGCTCCTCCAGTGGTGGCAGTCCCATGGTGAGTGGTGACAGTCCTCTGGCATCCAGTTCACACACTCCGTCAGATGCTGGTCACAGGAATGATGTCACAGAGGCTCCGCCAATGTAGGTGAGTATGTGGATGCAGATGTAGGTGAGTATGTGAAACGCTATCTTACCCCCCATAGAAAAAAAAAATCAGTCACCTGGACCTGGGGACCCAATCAGTCGCCTGAGCCTGGAGGCCAGCCGAACAGGCAGCTCGGCTGGCCTCCAGCTTCAGGCGAGCCCCCGACTTGTTTCGGATGGCTGATATTCGGCTTTTTTTTTCTTCTGATTTTTCCTATCGGCCGAAAGCCTAAAACACCATTTTCGGACAATAATTCGGTGCATCCCTAGTCAGCATCTAATGTATATGCCCACATTTTCAAACCACTCTACTATTATCTACTGCTGGCTAGTGATGGGCCGAGCACCCCCGTGTTCGGTTCGCATTCGAACACGAACATTTGAAAAAGTTCGGATTCGAACGCGAACACGATTCGAACTCAATGCAAGTCAATGGGACTTGAACATGCGATTTTTAGAGTGCCCTCCAAGAGGGCATATATGCAAGATATTGGCCATAAAACGTATATGGAGGTCCGGGTAGTGCCCTGGGGACAGGAAACAAGGGAAAAAGTAAAAAAAATAAACGTTTTTAAAGGAACAGTGATTTTTCCATGACATAAAGGTTAAAGGTTAAAACGTTAAAAACGAAAAATTCCTTCAAATATCGTGCCTAGGAGGTCCCCATAACCTGCCCGTGAAGTGGCGGATTTGTAGGATGTATAGAAACATTTAAAAACAAAAAAATGACATTTGAATGACGGTAAATGGTTTTCCTTTAATCTATTCATAAACAACTGCTTGGGACGGCAGCCTGTATGAAAAGAGGAGACGTTTTAGGACACACAGAACAAGTTTAGTGATTTTTTGGCTAAATTATGGAGAAACTTATGCAGGCTTTGGATGAAAGTAACAACAGGTGCATTAAAATTGAACCTTTGGTGCCAGCTAGTGCCTTCACACCGTAACCCCTCTGAGGTATTGTGGAAGAGTGCAGGGGTGGGCTCTGCATTCAAATATCAAAATAATTGGAATCTGGTACACACGTCAGTGGCAGTGCACCCAAATATTACTGCGCTATAGTGTATGGCAGGATGGAAGCGCATCAGCAGTAACAAGCAGTGGAATATACCAGACAGGGGCACAGAGTGAGAGTAGTTGTTATAACAAAAACGGGTCAACAACGTTTAGGCACTAGTACTGCGCTACTGTATATGGTGAGAATTGGCGCACACCAGTAGCAACAGGAGGCAAACAGAACAGGCAGGGAGTACACAGAGAGAATAGTCAAATGGCAGGCAAAGCCGGCAACAGATCGGGTCCTCAGAACAAGCAGGGTCAGTAACAAGTATACAAACTGATTCGGTAAGCTAGCGATGCGGGAATGAAACTCCACGGCAAGGCAAGGTGTACAGCGCGCGCTCCTGATTTAAAGGTCCCGGCGGCTCTGCATCATCACGCCGCGCCCCGCCCACTGATCATCCACAGCTACGCCGGGTGCCGCCGGAGCTCCTGACATGGGCCAGCTGGCGGCACCATGTGTCCGGGGCCCCCCCGATAGCCACCCGGGGCCCTGGATGTCACAATATTACAATCCAAACGCAAACGGGTTAAGTAACCAAATTTGTAAGAAGAATAATTAATGCAGCATATGATTCCGCACACTGCCGCGCAGCACCTCTACAGTATAATAATGCAGCATATGAATCCTCACACTGTCGGGCAGCACCTCTACAGTATAATAATGCAGCATATGAATCCTCACACTGCCGGGTAGCACCTTTACAATATAATAATGCAGCATATGAATCCTCACACTGCCGGGCAGCACCTCTACAGTCTGATGCTAGCTTTAACAACAAGATATGCTATTAGTATAGCGGGGAAGCCGGCTGTGCATTTTGCATCGCTAACTAAAGAGATTGGAGTATTGCTTGTAGTGTTAAGCTCGAGTAGCTACGAAATTGTGAGGTGCGTTCACTGGGGACAGTTGGTTAAGCGAGCGAGTGGTGGATTGTTGTCTGCGTAGTCATTATCTGGGTCTGGATAGACGAATAGTGGGTTGCTTAGCCCTGCATCTTTCGCTGCAACGCGCGTAGTGTTCGGGGGAACTGGTGGCAGCGTAACTAATAGAATAAGAGAGTGGGCACAGGGATTGTGGGAAACGAAGTCAATACCCAATTCAAGAGAAGATGGGTACTGCGTTGCAATCCTGGGACCACTTTATTGCGATGTACGTGCCTGTTGCGAGAGAAAGTGTGCGGGGACGGATAGGTAAGCGAGGGCGCAGAGATTGTTGTCCACGCAGTCATTATCTGGGTCTAGGATAGACAGATAGTGAGTGGTTTAACCCGGCGTCTTTCGCAGCAGCGCGCATAGTTGCCTTGACAGGAGGCTGCGCTTGTTTGTGGATCCAGGAATCAGGTGAGTAATAGAAAGAAAAAAAAGGTTTTATTTTATTTTCCAGGGGAAATTTAAAGATGTCCTCGGATTTTATTTTTCTTAAAAATGTGTCGCCTTACCTTAGCCTGGTGGTCAGTGGGGGCTCCCTGGATCCTGGTTGTGGAGGGGGTCTGCCGTGGCTCCCTCCCTGCGCCACCTCTCTACCACATGCACACGGCTGGCCAGCCCGCACAGCCGCAGCTCTGTCATCTTGCGGCCGCATGTTCCTCAAGGGGTCCTTGGGAGGTCCGGCGGGCTGCCCTCTACAGTGCCTGATTAGAGGGCCTCATCTGCCTGATGTTTTATCAACAAGAATGTTTTATCCCATAGGCTTCAATGTTAAAAATATTCCCGTTTTAATTCAATATCGAATAAACCAAGGCTTATAATATTCTGCAGTAAAGAGTCTCTTTATTTTTAGATTTTTAAGGATTTTTTAAGCATTTTTTGAAAACAAATTCAAATATTTTCTTTTAGAACTTTTGGCGAACGTCCCAAAAACTTCGATGTTCGAGAACTTTCGAACGGCCAATGTTCGAATCGAACTCATGTTCGGATCGAACCGCTAGCCCATCCCTAATAATGAGGAATCCAGCCACTTAGAATGAATTCTCCATTCAATTACCAACTGTCCTAGGCCGCAGAAGCTTATGCATTTGTTCACCACCATTTAATCACCTTGTTAATTTACACTGCTGCATCTGTGTTGACCTTGGCCTGAATCTTGGACGGCGCATGCATTATGCCATTCTCAACCTCTTGCTGTGTTTGCTTATGCCTTTGGATTGCCTCTTGCATATACATGTATCTACAGTATACTTACTCTGTTTGCTTTCTGAGCACCCTTCCTAAAGCACTGAGGTCTTATTGCTGTCAACCAGCCACATGTTCTAAGAGCCACCTGCTCCAGCCTCTGTGCCTCTGGGTAAATTCTGTCTCCACTAACAGGATTGTTTGTGGTTCATAAAATATATATATATATATACTGTATATATACACACACACACAATATATTGCTTTTTATGATATGTCTGTCTACAATTATTATAAATAGTGATGTGGACATTGCTACACAGATCTGGTCATCCATTACTACCTGTCTACAGGAACTACCTGGGTCCCCGGTCAATGTTCGTTTTGTGAAACAAGTGGTGGAGTGAAAAGTACTGGACAACAAATAGTATATATATATGGGTTTGGGTCAAAATCCCTACAACCGGGGGCGTGGCTTGGCGGCCGATGCGGACGGCTGCTTGAACCCGGAGCTCCGGCGGCACACACCATTGAGGGGTGATAGCGCACAATAGAGAGCCAAGATGGCCCACAAAAAGAAGGGATTGGGGGGAGGGAAGCTCCAGGGCACCCCCAGACCCACCAGATCGGAGGACATCTCCTCCTTTTTTACGGAGCACGCGGCGGAGCAGAGCGATCGGCGCCATTCCAAGATGGCGCCGGCATCAGACGGCACACCAGCATCCTCTCCCTCCCGCAGCTCTTGTCCCCCAGAGACTGAGGAAGCCTCGATTAGAGACATTTTGAGATCTCTACCGACCAGGGATGATCTGGAGACCTTGATGCAACGAATGGAGACAGCATGGGAATCACGCTGGGAACACATGTCACAAGATATCCTCCATCTTGGATCCAGAGTTCAAGGCCTTGAAGATTCTACAGACCAGACTGAAAACAGAGTGCTAGCTCTTGAGCAACAGGTCAGTGCACATTCCAAATACTTCACTCAGCTACGCAGAGACCTGGATGATGTCGATAACAGGGGTCGGCGAAATAATTTACGAATTCGAGGACTCCCCGAACCTCAGGGCCCCTCGGAGGATATTCCAACCTTATTAAGCTCTTTGTTTAATCCTCTCCTGCAACGCCCGCTTGATGCACCGCTATTATTTGACCGAGCTCATAGGGCATTGAGAGCGAAAGGAGCTCCGTCCTCAGCACCAAGGGACATAATCTGCAGACTCCATTATTATGTGGACAAGGAACGTATTCTGATGGCGAGCAGGAAATCAACTCTCCAGGACCGGTTAGGTAACCCGCTTCAGGTCTTTCCAGACTTATCCTGGTCCACATTGCAAGCCCGGAAGGCATTGCGCCCGCTCACCCAAATTCTCCAGGACCGACAGATTAGATATCGCTGGGGGTACCCCTTCTCACTTACCACCGTGATTGATGGGGAGCCCTTTTTTGTGTCCTCTCCGGAAGATATACCACCATTAACTTCCGCTTTGGGTGTTGCACCTTTAACTGTTCCAGACTGGTTTGCCATTCCTAACACGACTCAACACACAGGCCAGGTTAGGCCACAACGCTCCAGATGGCAGACTCCGGTGAAACGAAAGAAACCACCTCAAAGATCTTCTGACTCCCCGCTTACCCCTCTGCCCAATACGCCGTCCTCCTGTGGCTGAATCAGCGGGACAAATTTCTATTCGCATTTTGTTATCAGCCCTCAGAACTTCACCCTCATTTTTTGTCTTCACGTGACTTTTTCACATTTTCCCGCCTGCCCGACTCGAACTCTGAGTAATTTTGCTATTCCTGAGCATGACTCCGCTTCCCGCGCCCCCGCCAGCAGCGGTGACCGTGATATTGTATCTGATGTGCCCTCTTCCGGGTCATAGCCAAGCGATGGCAGACCGGTTGAGGGATCATTTTAATCCAGAATTGCAATTTCCCACGGGGCCCAGATACCCCCGAGGAGGAATTCTCACTGCCTCTATGTATATAAGTTTATTACTGTGTTATTGATTGACTTTTTCTTGTTTGCATTGATCTTTTCCCCTCTCCCCCTAGACGCATTCAGGTTTCCTTTCCCAGACAGGTACTCAGGACTGGTCTCCCCCTCGGTTCTTAAATGGCGTCGGTACGATTGATCACCATTAATGCACGGGGACTGAACACCCCAGTGAAACGACGGATGGCCCTCACTGATGCTCATAGCCAGGGTGGAGACATCGTCTTTGTGCAAGAGACGCACTTTCGAGCTGACTCCGCGCCGACACTTTCGTCACCGCATTACCCCTCTAGTTATGTGAGTAACTATACGGTTTCCAAATCACGAGGCGTCGCAATATTGCTTGCCGACATGTTCCATTTGTATATGAATCTCATGTCACCGATCCGGGGGGCAGGTTTTTGTTTCTTAAAGGGACCCTGGGCCTCTCCCGCTGCACCCTGGTTAACATTTATCTTCCCAATCGTAATCAATGCCAGACACTCCGTTCTATCCTCACCAAACTGTCCCGCTACAGTGAAGGCATCGTAATCTGTGGCGGGGACTTCAACGTCCACCTGGACACCCCTGGGGAAGGCAATCCCGCTTCCTGTAAACCTGACCCCTCCTTACGACGGCGATTTCTCCAACTGCTACACAGCCAGCAGTTGGTAGATGGCTGGAGGGTACTTCACCCGCATGGGAGGGACTTTACTTTTTTCTCCTCTGCAGCGGGCTCATATTCCCGACTAGACACTTTTTTGATCTCACATCATGGCCTGCACTTATTGCAGTCCGCTACTATTAAGCCCATCACATGGTCCGATCACGCCCCAGTTCACTTAGTGCTCACCCTCCCTACGGTCCCGGAACGCGACAGGACTTGGAGACTTAACGAGACCCTCCTCAAAGACACAATGAATAGGACGGACATTGACACGGCCATATCTGACTACTTCAGTAATAACTTAACTCCAGACGTTTCCCTACCTATGGTATGGGAAGCTCATAAATGTGTTCTGAGGGGCAAATTTATTCAAATTGGGGCCCGGTTGAAGAGACTTCGGACGGGACAGATCAAAGACCTCCTACGTAATATTCACACTCTTGAGACATCCCATAAATTACAGGGGTCATTAGACACGTTCAAAGAATTGACACTTCAGAGGGCGGCTCTCAACGACCTGCTCACAAGTAATACCCTACGCTCCCTACAAATCACTAAGCTTAAATATTACACTCAGGGAGACCGTTGCGGTCGTTTATTGGCTAATGCAGTCCGCCAGCGACACATGACAACATACATTCCTAAAATACGCCGGGCAGATGGGTCGATAGCACATTCGTCCCCTGACATCTCCACAGCCTTCCTTTCCTACTATAAATCCCTGTACAACTTAAATGACACTCCACCACCCTCAGAGGCTATTGGAAACTATCTACGCGACTCCTATGACTCCACTATCTCAAGGGAAACACGGGAAGCATTGGATGCTCCCTTCACCATGGAAGAACTTGCCTTGGCGGTTAAATCTATGAAATCGGGCAAAAGCCCAGGCCCGGATGGGTTTACGATGGGCTATTATAAGACCTTTCTCCCTTCCTTAGGCCCTCATTTCTTACAAGCCTTTAACTCCCTAGATGAGCGCTCTACTATTCCCCAGTCAGCCCTCCTCGCCACGATAACTCTCATACCTAAACCCGATAAAGACCATACTTTGGTCCCAAATTACCGCCCAATCTCCCTTATTAATACGGACGTAAAATTGTTTGCCAAATTGCTAGCCACCCGCCTTAACCCCTTATTGCCAGCCCTGATTCACCCGGACCAATCAGGCTTTGTGACCTCTCGTGAAGCGCGTGACAACACTATTCGTACTATTAATCTCATTCACCGAGCTCAGACACAGGGACTCCCTACCATATTCCTATCGGTCGATGCCGAAAAGGCATTTGACCGGGTGGAGTGGCATTATCTCTTTGGAGTTCTTAGACATATAGGCTTTGGCTCTAAGTGGATGGCGTGGATCCACGCGCTATATTCCTCCCCTACAGCGCGGATTAGAATTAATGGCACACACTCGACCCCCTTCGGCATTAGAAACGGGACAAGACAGGGATGCCCTTTATCCCCACTGCTCTTTGTCCTTGCCCTGGAACCCTTTATGCAAAGGGTTAGGGATAATGACAACATCCAAGGGTTTCGTCTTCCATTTCATCACTATAAAATATCAGCATACGCGGATGATGTCCTCTTCACCCTCACTGACCCCATAAAATCCCTCCCACATGTACTAACAGAATTACGAACTTTCCAGGCGCTATCTAACTTTTTAATCAATGACTCTAAGAGCGAGGCCATGGGGGTGGGGGTGACCGCGGAGGTTTATCACGCCCTGACAGAAATTTGCCCCTTTCAATGGACGAGGAACTCCCTACGTTATCTAGGTACTACACTCACTCGTAGTCCCAGAGACCTGTTCGCAGCTAATTATACGCCACTCCTGAACACCACGTTAAGTGAGCTTCGTAAATGGCACAAGCCACATATTTCATGGCTTGGCCGCATTAACTATCTGAAAATGACTGTTCTACCAAAGTTTTTATATGTGTTTCAGGCGGTTCCGGTTAAGATCCCTCGAGATTATTTTCGGGAGCTGAAATCTGGCTTTTTGAAATTTATATGGGGCACTACGTGCCCTCGGATACCCTATGGAGACCTGACTCGCCCCAGGGATAAGGGAGGACTGGGTCTACCCCATCTCGAATCTTATTACCAAGCAGCCCTGCTGACGCGAATCTGTGATTGGTCGGTATCTCCTCCTGTTAAGTTGTGGGTGGCATTGGAGCAATTTGCCTTCCAGGTACCGATCGCATCTGTGCCATGGCAGCTAGCCCCCATCCGCACTTTGATCTCGTCTTTAGACCACCCCACGGCTCCGCAGCTTCTAAGGCTGTGGAGGGAAGTTCGCTCTCGACCTGACCTCTCCCCAGACATCTCCCCCCTGTACCCGGTTTCACATAACCCTGACTTCCCACCGGGTAGGCAGCGGTCTTTTCTAGATATTGATTCAGACGGACCATACTTACATATTGCACGTTGTTATACGGAGAAAGCCTTGTCTCCATTGTCGCTATTAACACCGCGAAGCGTCCATACCCCCTCGAACACTATAAGTATAGCCAGTTGACTCACTTTGTCACCAGACTGACTTCGGCCTTGCCACTCCGTTCCACTTTGACTGTATTTGAGACTTTATGTACAATGGATCCTCCACCGACACATGTGCTCTCGTCCCTCTACACCCTACTCCTTTCCTCATCTCAACCTAGGTTGCCCTCATATGTGATCAAATGGCATAATGAACTCCCTGAGCCCATCTCGGAGGAGGACTGGGGAAAAAATTTTTCAATCAATAAATACTCCTCCATGAGCCTCTCGGTACAGCTTGCTAATTTTAAACTCCTATCACGTTGGTATCTTACCCCAGTACGCTTACATCGAATGTTTCCACAAACCTCCTCCCAGTGTTGGAGATGCCTCGCAGCTACTGGCACCTATCTGCACCTATGGTGGAGTTGTCCGGCCCTCACGGCTTATTGGACCGCGATATTGGCACATATTACTGACATTACGGGTTTCACATCAGGGGACTCCCATAACTTGATACTCTTTCATCTGGTTCCACTCCCAGTCAATACATACAAAGCCTCTTTATTGCTGCATCTCTTAAACGCGGCCAAATCCCTCATCCCTCGGAAATGGAAACAAACTGCCGCTCCCACTGTTACGGAATGGATAGAAGCGGTAGAGCGCATTCGTACCTTAGAAGAACTCCACTACTCCTTAGAGAACCAGTATCAAAAATATTTTAAAACATGGTATTGGTGGTCAGATTTTCTCCATAAACGTTCCTCTCCCCCGGTGCAAAAAGCTGAGCCCAGCTTGAACCCTACACCAACGTTGCCCCCTCCTCCCCTCTGAGATCAATGGATCTATTACTTGACTTATGGGTACTGTCTATTAAGGTCCTGGTACCCAGCCTGGATCCTACAAGATACAGCACACATCACAATGCGTCTTCCCTGTTGATTCTTTTCTTTTTGTTGTTTTATGATATTTGTCCAATCGAATGGTTTATATGACTCATCTGAATCCCATTCTCTATGTATTACTATTGAATGTAATACCACCATGCGCAACGCTGTGTCTAACGTAAACCTATATTGCTGTTGCACTGGTGGCTTTTTTGTCATATTTTGTCATGTTTTGTATTGTTTTGAAACTAATAAAATATATACTTAAAAAAAAAAAAAAAATCCCTACAACCAGGTTCCCTAATGCCAAAATCCCGACGGCCAACTTCCCTACGCAGACAACTCCCTGATGGCCAACTTCCCTACACGGCCAACTCCATGACGGCCAACTTCCCTACATGGCCAACTTCCCTACACAGACAACTCCCTGACGGCCAACTTCCCTACACGGCACACTTCCCTACACAGACAACTCCATGACGGCCAACTTCCCTACATGGCCAACTTCCCTACACAGACAACTCCCTGACGGCCAACTTCCCTTCACGGCCACCTTCCCTACACAGACAACTCCCTGAGAGCCAACTTCCAGACATTCAAAATTCTGGCGGCTAACACTAACCCTACTCCCTAAACCTAGCCCTAACCCTAACCCCCTAAACCTACCCTAACCCCCTAACTCTAACCCCAACCCCCTAAACTTATCCCTAACCCCCCTAAACCTAGCCCTAACCCTAACCCCCTAAATCTAGCCCATACCCTATCCCCCTAACCATAACCCCCTAAACCTAGTCCTAACCCCCTAAACATAGCCTTAACCCTGGCCCCTAAACCTAGCCCTAACCCCCCCTAAATCTAGCCCTAACCCATACCCCTAACCCAGCCCTAACTCTAACCCCCTAAACCTAGCCCTAACCCCTTAAACCTAGCCCTAACCCCCTAAACCTAGCCCTAACACTAACCCCCCCAACCTAGCCCTAACCCTAACCCCCCCAACCTAGCCCTAACCCTAACACCCCTAAACCTAGCCCTAACCCCCCTAAACCTAGTCCTAACCCCCTTTAACCTAGGGTTAGGGCGTTCGTATTAGGGTTAGCCGCTGGGATTATGAATGTCTGGAAGTTGGCCGTGTAGGGAACTTAGAAACATAGAAACATAGAAAAATGTCGGCAGATAAGAACCTTTCGGCCCATCTAGTCTGCCCATTACATGAATACTTAACCTGGATTTATCTTTTGTTTAGGATAGCCTTATGCCTATCCCATGCTTGCTTAAATTCAATTACTGTTTTGGCCTCAACCACTTCAACTGGAAGGCTGTTCCATGTATCCACCACCCTCTCAGTAAAATAATGCTTCCTGATGTTACTTTTAAACCTTTGCCTCTCTAATCTAAGACTATGTCCTCTTGTTTTGCTACTTTGTTTCCGTTTAAATATACTCCCTTCCTCTACCTTGTGGATTCCCTTTACGTATTTAAATGTTTCTATCATATCTCCTCTGTCTCGTCTTTTTTCCAAGCTGTACATGTTAAGATCATTAAGCCTTTCCTGGTAACTTTTCTCCTTCAAGCCGTACACCATTTTAGTAGCCCTTCTCTGAACTCTCTCTAAGATGTCTATATCCTTCTGGATATACGGTCTCCAGTACTGCACACAGTACTCCAAGTGAGGTCTCACCAGTGCTCTGTACAGTGGCATGAGCACTTCCCTTTTCCTACTGCTAATACCGCTCCCTACACAACCAAGCATTCTGCTAGCATTTCCTGCTGCTCTATTACATTGACTACTTACCCTTAGATCCTCTGAAATAATAACCCCTAAATCCCTTTCCTCAGATGTTAAGGTTAGGACTGTATCAAATATTCTATATTCAGCCCTTGGGTTTTTACGTCCCAGGTGCATTATCTTGCACTTATCCACATTAAAACTCAATTGCCACAGCTCTGACCATTTTTTTAGTTTACCTAAATCATTTGTCATTTGGCTGATCCCTCCAGGAACGTCAACCCTGTTGAAAATCTTTGTGACATCAGCAAAAAGACATACTTTACCATTAATACCTTCTGCAATATCACTAATAAAAATATTAAAGAGAATGGGTCCAAGTACTGACCAGTACCCCACTGGTAACAAGACCTTGCGCCGAATAAACTCCATTTACCACAACCCTCTGTTGCCTGTCACTCAGCCACTGCCTAATCCATTCAACAATATTGGAATCCAAGCTCAAAGATTGCAATTTATTGATAAGCCTTCTATGCGGAACAGTATCAAAAGCCTTACTGAAATCTAAATAAGCAATGTCTACTGCACCACCTGTGTCTATTATTTTTGTTACCCAGCATTTTTGTTGGTATGTCCAGCACTTGTTCTTTCTGGAAGTTGGCCGTCCGGATGTTGGCATTAGGGAACCTGGCTGTAGGGATTTTGTCCGGCGCAATATACATATATATATATATATATATATATATATAGTTTCTATGTAAATGGAAAACCAGGAAAAATCCTTGCTTTGCCAGCATTTTTAGATGAAACAATAAGGGACTTGTGAGTGAAAAAAAGCACTAAACCAATTGTCCACTTCTGATAACTAATTAGTTTGAACCCCTTCACTACCTTCACTAACCTTCACTAAGTTGTTTCAAGTGGTTTTCCATAAAACAAATGGTAGGATGCAGTTGTTTTAATAAAAATACTTACATTACCCACACAGTAAAAAGGCACTCTAGAGCCCATATTGCAGGTGTAATTTAGCTGGGACTCCATTATTTTCCTCAGGGGACATGGAAGCCCCAACTCTTCAAAGAGCTTAAGTACGTCTACTAGACATGTGCACAGCACAAAATTTCATTCTGAACTAATGGATTAGTCCTAAAATGCAATTTATTTAGTTGCTAAAGAAATTTGTTTTCTGTTCTTTAGTATGAAAACTAATTTCATTCATCCGAAAATCAAAAAATACAATTACTATTGTAGTGGCTCCTCAGAGGGCTGAGAAAGCTGCTTGTTACAGTATCTCTCACTCTCAGCACAATGTGTCAGGCAAAGCTGTTACAGTAACTGACTGCTGCGCATCACAGCGCTCAGAGTTTCAGCCAAACTAGTAAATAATATTTTTATATATAAGAGGTTATAACAATATTATTTCCTTGTTTTACTGAAACTCTGAGCACTGTGATGAGCAGCAGTCAGTTACTGTATCAGCTGAGCCTGATACATTGTACTGAGAGATAATATAACAAGCAGCCGATCTCAGCGCTCACAGACACTGGATTTAAAGGGCTAAAAAAAATGCTCCTCTCTGTATATTGTATAGAACATCCTCCTGCATTAATTAATTGCTTAGAACATCCTCCAGCATTAATCATTGCTGGTCTCCTTCACTCATCAATGTAATATTACAAAAAGGACTGAAACTAAAATGTAGTGCATTTTATTTTAGTTTCTTTCGTTTTTTGTACTTAGCAGTTTCGTATCTTTTGAGCCATACGAAAACTAAATTATCCCAAAATTCTGACTAAATCGTTTTAGTACTAAAACGAATGCACATGTCTAACGTCTACTGTCATATCCAATGTACTGGATCTATAGGAGCATATTCTGGAGCCCATTTTCAAATGAATTGTCTTTGCAATTAATGAATTTGGCTCACTTTACTAGAGAATAAGACCAGATGGACTTAACTCGATCTCGGGCACCTGCAGATGCTTTTGAAGATTGTGTTAACTTGATCATGGTAGTGACTGGGTTAAGCAAAGCTTAACATATAATTTTTATTAACTTTTATACCCCCAGAGAAAGAATTGAATCAATCAACAAAATGTTTTGAGTTATTATAATTAACCCATCCTTTTTCATCAACCTTGTCAATTGGATTCTACATTGAATGAAGATTAAATGTGACTGAATGTGAGATGTTTTTAGGTCTTTGTGTTTCTGAGTGGTGTTTTTAAGAGATTTGGTTTAAAGTCATAGTAGACTCTCATATGAAATAAGGCACCTTTGCTATACTGTATCTGCTTTTTGGTGTAAAAGTGCATTTTGTTCTTAACGTATAATTGCATTATTCATATCAATGCCTCTGTTTTTGGGGCTTGTTCTTTGCTGGTTATGTTTTTCAGATTCTATCTATTCCTGTACATATTTATTAAGCAAATGTCTACAATTCCAAGATACGATTTTTAACGAATTTTACCAGATACTCCAAATCCTTCCATGCATTTTTTTTTACATTTCTATTACTCTGGTTTTCAGTTACTGTCATACGATTAGTTATTACAATTATGGTAACAAAGAATTAAAAAAACATATCTGACGTTGAAGAAAAGAAGTTGCGATGTTCCTAACATTACATCGCTTTGGGTGATTGGCTCCCAGACAATGCCAGCTTTCCTCTCGGTCCCTTTGATGCACTTCTATGTTTACAATGAAAACTTACCCCTGAGAAAATTCTGTTCGTGACCCCTTTCATGTGCTTCAAAGTACACGCAATTAGGATGTGATAGCCTTTCAAGCCTGAGTGAAATTAAACTGTAGTTCAAACCATTAGAACAGGAAAATGTTTCCAAAGCAGGGACGTTCAATTATAACATTATCCCATTTGAAACTGGTAGCAGAAATGCATGTTCCCTTCAAGTCTTTTAAATCAATTTAGTGGTGCAACAAAAATAGAGTTCTCATAAATTTGCACAGTACCTTCTAATTTAATTAAAAGTGTAAAAACAAATGTTAGGTAATACTACCGAAAACAAACTATTTAAAGGGACACTGTCGCTTACATAAGCTATAACTAGATTACTTGAGCATTACAAATAAAAGCACATTATAAAACACATGCTGCTGTTTTTCCTTTGTCTGAAGTAATTGCATGTAAAAAGGTATAATAATGTTAGGTATTTTATCTCTTGGATTTTTCCCTTGATGCAATATTTTCCAAAAGCTTTGCTTTGTGGCTCTTGCTTATTTAACCACTTGGCTGCTATGGACGCGCTCAGTGCGTCCAGCCAAGTGGTTCTACTGTGCTATGGACACGCTGAGCGCGTCCATGCACAGGAGGCAGCAATCCGCGGGATTCCGGCGGATTGCTGTGCCCCCGTGGTGCGGGCTGACATCTTGGATGTCAGCCCAGAACTCGGGACCCCGGCGGAGCAATTAGATGTCATCGCGGCGGCGCGATGACATCTAATTCAGGCGCCCCCTCGCTTGTGCGGAGGAGGCGCCTGAAAGGGAGGGGGAGGTCCTTCGGTCCGATCGCCGGGGGGCAGAGGGTTAATCCAGGCACCGTTTGGAAAGGCAGCCTGCCCTTCCAAACGGTGGCTGCCATTAACCCCTGGGGAGCCGGATCACGAATCGGCGCTGAAAAGCGCCAGTTCGTGATCCTTTCCCGGAGCTGGCCGACATCTTGGATGTCAGCCAAGCCTCCGGGAACTCCCCCTGAGGACTGGCATCATCGTGCATAGCACGATGACGCCAGTCCTGGAGTTAACCCCTAGCTGCCACCAATGCTGGAGATAGGGGGTTCCAATGAACCCCCATCTCCCGATCCGTGGCAGCTAGGGGTTAATGTTTGATATCGTTGGATCGGCCAGAGCATGGCCTTTCCAACGATATCAAACATGATAATGAAAAAAGTTTTTTTTAAAAAATAAAACTTAAAAATAAAAAAATATATATATTTTAAAAGAAAATTCTAAAAAAAACAACTTTTTTTTTCATTTTGTTTTGTTAATGCAGCAATATTGTTCCCATTTCAATTATAATGTGAACAATAATGCTGCACTAATGATTTTTGTATGCGGTGCGTTTGTTAAAAATAGCGACATCCCCCAAAAAAAATGTAACGGGTCCCCATTTCTAATTTTTTTAACAAGCGCACCCCATACAAAATATAACCGCAAATGATCGCATGTTAAAATGTGAAAAAAAACACTTTACACATAATAAATTATTGAAAATTCAAATTTTATTGCATTTTTTGTTATAATATACAGACATGACATAACGTATACATATAATAATGACATATTATGAATCTGCCGAGTCTGCCGGAAAGAACGATATATAATATGTCTGGGTCATATATCAAAATATGGCTACAAAACGCGGTTAAACATGATGAGCGAAAGCGGTAAAAATGACCTCAACACAGAGGTGTGAAAAGCCTCAGTAGCGAAAGGGTTAATCTACAACATCTACCATTTAATGAGGTGGAGGAGGGAATGTTTAGATGGTGTAGACTACCTGAGATAAGAGATGGCAGCTGAATGAGGTATGACAGGGAGCTTAAAAGACTTTTAATCTACCCCCTGATGATGTCCATTGAATATATCCCACACAATACAATTATTTGAGTCGGCTGCCTGACCCATAGACTCCATTCTATGGCCAAAACAACATAGTGAGGACCAAATAAGGTAAAATACTGTGGGGGGGAGCAGTTTACAAAACAAAAGATCACATAATGGATGCACACAGTGACACATATAGTGTCAAATATTTTCTTAACTAAACATACAACAGAAAATCAAAGCACATGTATAATATCAGCAACATCAAGCAAACACAATAAGGGCATTTAATTTTCTGGTGGTAGTGGACCTTTAAAAATCACTTATTTTCCGTCCATGAATAAAGAGACTGGATTCATGATGCAAAGAAACACAAGTAATATTTTTGTACATTATAGTACCTTACACCACTTCAACATACAGAGCAGCAGTTTTATTTACAGTAATTGTGTTTTATGTCTGAGAAATCAGGTTCCAAAAATCACCATTGCTAGAAGTGCAAATTAGATTTTTTTGTTTCTTTTAAATGCTAGTGTGTCATAGTGGAATAATTCTATAATAAGTTCCTCTAATTTTCTCCTTTGCCTGCTCCCTTTTACCAGCTAAATTGAAATCAGGCCCCAGGATACCAACATGCCACACAGCAAACAGATAATGAAAAAAGGAATGTGTCTGCATATCACCAAACAAATCGGATATCAGAGATTAACCACTTCAATGCTGAGGACGCGCGCGCGTCCTCAGCATTACCGCTGGTATGCGGAGGACGCGCTGAGCGCGTCCTCCCATTGGGGTCAGCGTTCAGCCGGGTTCCGGCCGATCGCTGGCCCCCCCGGTGCGGGCTGACATCCTCGATGTCAGCCCGGCATCCGGAACCGCAGCAGCCGGAATTAGGTGTCATCGCGGCAGCGCGATGACACCTAATTCAGGCGCCCCCCCCCGCATGTGCGGAGGAGGCGCCTGAAAGGGAGGGGGGGAGGTCCTTCGGACCTCTCTCCCTCCCGATCGGCGGCTCTGCGGGGGTTAACCCAGGCATCATTTGGAAGGACACAGCCTGCCCTTCCAAATGGTGCCTGGCATTAACCCCTGGGGAGCTGGATCGCGAATCGGCGCTGAAAAGCGCCGGTTCGCAATCCTTTCCCGGAGCTGGCCGACATCTTGGATGTCGGCCAAGCCTCCGGGAACTCCCCCTGAGGACTGGCGTCATCGTGCGTAGCACGATGACGCCAGTCCTGGACTTAACCCCTAACTGCCACCAACGGTGGAGATAGGGAGTTCCAATTAACTCCCTATCTCCCGATCCGTGGCAGCTAGGGGTTAAAGTTTGGTATGGTTGGATCGGCCAGAGCATGGCCGTTCCAACGATACCAAACACTACTGTGAAAAATTTTGTCAAAAAAAAAAAAGAAAAATAAAAATAAAAACATTTTTAAAAAAAATTGCAAAAAAAAAAATAAACACTTTTTTTTTATTTTTTTTGGTTTGTTAATGCAGCAATATTGTTCCCATTTCAATTATAATGTGAACAATGATGCTGCACTAACGATTTTTGTATGCGGTGCGTTTGTTAAAAATAGTGTAATTTTCCCCAAAAAAAAATGTAACGAGACCCCATCTCTAATTTTTTTAACAAGCGCACCCCATACAAAATATAACCGCAATTGCTCGCATGTTAAAATGTGAAAAAAAACACTTTACACATTGTAAATTATTGAAAATACATATTTTATTGCATTTTTTGTTATAATATACAGACATGACATAACGTATACATATAATAATGACATATTATGAATCTACCGAGTCTGACGGAAAGAACGATATATAATATGTCTGGGTCATATACTAAAATAAGCCTTCAAAACACGTTTAAACATGATGAGCAAAACCGGTAAAAATGACCTCAGCACAGGGGCGGGAAAAGCCTCAGCAGCGAAAGGGTTAAATAACAGTAAAGGCACACCAATTGCCATCTCTTAAAGCCTAAAGATGATATTATTTGTAATGATATTCATAATAACCCAAAAAAGAAAAAGCATACAAAAAACAATGTTAACAATTATAAGAATGATACTGAAAATGACCGCTGTAGTTGAGATTACTCACATTTTCAAGCCCCTTAACCCTTCACTACCAAGTGATTTTACAAAAACCATTGTCAGAAACCAGTTTATTTAGAAAAAAAAATTGAATTAATTATACAGTAAGACCCTCCCCTCCTATTTCTATTATATGTATGGATACATGAAAATATTGCACCATATATTGCTCTTTTCCTGAGGTACACCTTGCTCACTGACTCCATCTGGGACACCAATACATCGATTGAGGGAAGAAGCCCCCCATAGAGGCTTACAGGCGTTAATTACGAGCCAAATCCAGGCTCCAGGCTTGTGAATGTATATTCTACAGTCTGTGAAAGCATCGGCCAAATTGATATTTTGATATTGCACAATTGGTCTCTATTTTTGTTTTATAGGATATGTTACAAGTTTGTGACATCCTGCATTTTGGTATATAAGATGAGTATCTAAAGTTTGATACCACTTATTCACATGGTGTTGTGCATGATTTAGTGGTTCTTCCACTAAGAAGAGGAGCTCGCTATTATACATTTTGTGTATTTTTCTTGTCTATACATTGTGACGGGTGAGGGATACACCCATTGGTGAGCTGCATGTTTATATAATTATCTAATATATTGTTTAGTGCCAAGTTACATCCACAAACCCCTAGAGGGCAGAAATCAATCATAATTGGTAATATTCCCAGTGTATTTCTTACTGTAATAGTTGATACAGTTTTAGCCTGTGTCCAGAAGAGGAGCAGAGCCCACAACCCATTCAGGCCCCCCATCAAGGCAAGGTACTTGAGGGACACGCAGGCCCCCGATATCGTCACCATCTCCCCCAGCAGGGCCAGATCCCATTCCGCTCATTCCGAGAGCCAAGAAGCACCTAGGCAGCTGAAGGTCCGTGCTAGCCTTCAAAAAATGTACTTCCGTAACCTTGTAACGGTACAACTCAGCAGGGGCCACCAGCGTCACTGGAACTGGCTCCTGAACAGAAACTCTGTGATCGGCGGGTTTGTCTTCGGAAAGCGGCAGTGGGAGCACCAGGAGGGAACAGCAGACCGACGACAGCACAACAGGCTGATTGCCTCCATAGGTAAGTCATCCTGTCACAGCTCCACACTATGGTTCGCATTCCCAGGACACCTCTCCGCATCCTGCTCCAAGGTCGGGCGACCAAGAGTACCGCCCGCCAGCACAACTCTGCCGGATAGGTCACCACAGGGAGCCGCCACTCCTCGGAGACTCTGCAACGCTGCCAACAATCCATTCAGGATACCCTTCGTGAGCAGCCGGTCATCCTCCCCAAGCAGCAATGCCAAACATTCTTCCGGACCCACATACAAGGCCCCGAAACCTCTGAAAGGGGAAACTGGGTCGATTCAGCTCCGGATACCAGGCGCTCCAACCGCCTCCATTGCCATATCATCTCCAGCCGTCGTCAGAAGGGGGACCTCCATTATCACAGCCCAGACCCTGCAGGAAGCAGACAAGGGAGTGCTGGTACAAGGGTCAGCAGGGCACCACACTGGAGCAGCAGGGCATGTAGTAGGCGCCAACCCAGGGGGAAGGCCTCCAAGACACCCCAGGCAGCGTCCAATAGGCAGCATCCGATAGACAGCGGAAAGGCACTGGCACGGGGCAGCAAGTCTGCCACAGCAGTCTCCCCTCAAAAACTTACGGAAGCCGATGGTGGGCCGCTGCAGTAAAGAAAATATCCAAAGAGCTCCTCAAAGTGTGACTGCACAAGCCGGCTGTCAGCTCTGCCCCCTCACATTTGTATCTTTTACAGGCGCACCCATCCACCTATTCTGTGTATCATCAAGGAGCAAAGTACAACAGAGGGGAGATGGACACCAGATGGCATCCTTTAAAACAGGAGATGGTACATATATTAGTGTAGAAAATTAAGAAAAATTAGCAGAGTATTTAAAGGCTACTCACGCATAGATGAGTCTCCCTAGGCTCTTTTTCCTGGCTCAAAAGTTATTTCTAGGGCCCAGACTCAACAAAGCCCCAACAGTATGGATTATCCAGATATCAGTGGAAGTGAACTAAAAAGATAAACTGTTTTAGTAAAACAGGTAACAATAAAATAAATAAAGACACACCAGTAAAGTAATATATGCCAAGACTTGTTTTGACAGTTTTCTCTGCCTTCCTCAGTTTGGTGATTAGCTTCCAGAAAATACCTACAGAACGTAAAAATAATATCTGTATGCAGCATAACGTATCTGTATAGAAATTACAGTAACACCCTGTATCTGTATTGTACATGGATTTTCAATCATTATAACCCCCTGAATCTTATCCCTTTACAGCAGTGAGTGACCCCAGAATGTTACCTGCAGCAGTAAGACTTTTGAACATTTTATTACATTGAGGGTAGGAGCTGGTCTTTTTGACTTTTTAAGTAATACAAAGTAACAGGAGTGAGATCCGAGAATTTAATTTTTCCACAGGGGCAAACTAATTTTGCTTTAGAAAGTATGCAAAAATGGTTTTATATGCTAGCTATTGCTTTTCAACATATTACACTGCAAAATTGAGTTCACACGTGTTTGGTAGTGTCAGGGTTAAGAAAAATTAATTTTCTATTAAGTATAGAAAAATATCCTGAAAACCTCAGCCTGGAAAAGTTGCATTGCTATAGAAAGAAATAATAAAATGATAACTTAAAGACTTGAAGCACAGTATATTAATTTATCATAATAATGTCACTATTGTTTACAATGTTACTTAAACATCACATCTTTTTTAAAAGATATAAGCCATTTTACCGTCTCCAAAACTAGAGGTATCATAATAATTTTGACAGAACTAATGGGTTCCCTGGTTACTATCACCACTGATCACAATGTTTTAAATTTTCTCTGCGTACGATCTCAGTTGTAAAGAGCTTTTTGGTTGAACATAATAAAGTAGCCAAAGTGTGACATAAAAGAAACTACTTTCTTGCTGAATTCTGTTGAAATAAAACACTTTTTAAGCACAAAAAATGAAATATCATAAAATTTTCCCCAATTGGGTGGACCTCTAGATAATAATTCTGGATTGTATGTTTAGGAACCTATAAAACATTTGTTCCAATATGTGTAAAGTACAAATAATAAGAGCGTAAAATATCATTTAGATGGTTACTCACATGTACCATTTTTTACTACATAAAACAACCACATTTCTTGCAGGGAACCAGTAATATACACTGATGTTTGGTGGATGTGCCTTAAAGTTAACCACAGTGGATGCAGGTTAATCTCCTGATGAATGCTTTCTGGACATTCAAGGTTTGCATGAGCCAAGAACTTCCTTCTTTCAAACGTTTTAGACTATTTTACTGTAGTGTTTTGTTATGATGCTGCTCAGACATACACTATATTGCCAAAAGTATTTGTTCACCCATCCAAATAATCAGAATCAGGTGTTCCAATCACTTCCATGGCCACAGGTATATAAAATCAAGCACCTAGGCATGCAGACTGTTTTTACAAACATTTGTGAAAGAATGGGTCGCTCTCAGGAGCTCAGTGAATTCCAGCGTGGAACTGTGATAGGATGCCACCTGTGCAACAAATCCAGTCGTGAAATTTCCTCGCTCCTAAATATTCCACAGTCAGCTGTCAGCTGTATTATAAGAATGTGGAAGTGTTTGGGAACGACAGCAACTCAACCACGAAGTGGTAATCCACGTAAACTGATGGAGCGGGGTCAGCGGATGCTGAGGCGCATAGTAGGAAGAGGTCGCCAACTTTCTGCAGAGTCAATCGCTACAGACCTCCAAACTGTTACGATGGCCCCCCTCAGGAGCCAAAGGGGGGTCCTCACTGCTGAGTGTATTTAGCCCTTTAGGCACGTATGTGTCTCTCTTCATACTGCAGAACCCTGGACACAGGATTAAACAGAACCAGACAAGACACACGAGGAAATCCCTGCACTGGGGAAAGGTCCTTGGATGGCCTACTAACTATACAGAGTCCAGGATGGGAGTGAACACTAGAAAACGTACACAAAGAAATAACGGGGTTAAACCAGACTTGACAAGGAATATCAACAACGGAACAAGAAAGAGATCCTTGAAGTGGTCTCTATACACAGAACAATGAGCTGCTGCACTAGATAAACACACATAAACCAGAAAAACAGACTGGACAGAAATGAATTCAGCAGCAAGCAGGGCAGGACTTAAATAGAACTCGAGGTTATGCTGCAACCATCAAAACCAACAGGATACCTAGCAATTAGGTTTCATACCAGAATGAGAGAACCTAAGCATGAAAGAAAACATGAAAATCAAGAAAACATAAGCATGAAAACAAAAACTGCTCAGACAACAAACAATGGACATAAGCATGAGATTAGTCAGAATATGTAGCCAGGAGTCTTGAACCAATATATATCAAACACGGTACCAGGGGTAATCACAAGAATCGTCAGAATACAGAGCTTGAAGTCAAAAACCAGGAAGTCAAAATGCAATATACAGAATTCCGGAACTCAGCAATGGATGTCTATACTGGATCAGGAAACCATTTCACTGATTGCCATTATATAGGGCAGTGCAGGTCATGTGACCACAGGTCTGGTCAGACGCTGAGACTCCAGGGGTGGAGAGCCAGACAGATTAACTGTAAAATCCAAAAGACAGAGAAGAGCTCTCAGCATCAGTGGGCTTGGCTGGGGGAACGTAACACAAACTTCATGTGGCCTTCAGATTAGCTCAAGAACAGTGCGCAGAGAGCTTCATGGAATGGGTTTCAATGGCCTAGCAGCTTCATCCAAGCCATACATCACCAAATGCAATGAAAAGCGTCGGATGCAGTGGTGTACGCCGCCACTGGACATGTTCTCTGGAGTGACGAATCGCGCTTCTCCATCTGTCAATCTGATGGACGAGTCTGGGTTTGGCGGTTGCCAGGAGAACGGTACTTGTCTGCATTGTGCCAAGTGTAAAGTTTGGAAGGGGGATTATGGTGTGTTTTTTTTTCCAGGAGATGGGCTTGGCCCCTTAGTTCCAGTGAAAGGAACTCTGAATGCTTCAGCATACCAAGACATTTTGGACAATTCCATGCTCCCAACTTTGTGGGAACAGTTTGGAGCTGGCCACTTCCTCTTCCAACATGACTGTGCACCAGTGCACAAAGCAAGGTCCATAAAGGCATGGATGACAGAGTCTGGTGTGGGTGAACTTGACTGGCCTGCACAGAGTCCTGACCTCAACCCGATAGAACACCTTTGGGATGAATTAGAGTGGAGACTGAGAGCCAGGCCTTCTCATCCAACATCAGTGTGTGACCTCACAAATGCGCTTCTGGAACAATGGTCAAAAATTTGCATAAACACACTCCTAAACCTTGTGGACAGCCTTCCCAGAAGAGTTGAAGCTGTTATAGCTGCAAAGGGTGGACCAACGTCATATTGAACCCTATGGATTAGGAATGGGATGTCACTTAAGTTCATATGCGAGCCAAGGCAGGTGAGCGAATACTTTTTGGCAATATAGTGTATGAGCTCAGATGCGAAATGATGCGAAAAGTATGAGCTCAGATGCGAAATGAGCAAATGGATGACACTTTATTAACCACTTCGCTGTGGTGGACGCGGTCAGCGCGTCCAACCGCATGTCACGTTCCATGTGGTGGACGCGCTGAGCGCGTCCAGCCTTTGGGGTCAGCGTTCGGCCGGGTTCCGGCCGATCGCTGGCCCCCCCGGTGCGGGCTGACATCCTCAATGTCAGCCCAGCATCCGGAACCGCCGCCGGGCTAATTAGGTGTCATTGCGGGGGCGCGATGACACCTAATTCAGGCGTCCCCCCCGCATGTGCGGAGGAGGCGCCTAAAAGGGAGGGGGGGAGGTCCTTCGGACCTCTCTCCCTCCCGATCGGCGGTGTTGCGGGGGTTAACCCAGGCACCATTTGGAAGGGCACAGCCTGCCCTTCCAAATGGTACCTGGCATTAACCCCTGGGGAGCCGGATCACGAATCGGCGCTTAAAAGCGCCGGTTCGTGATCTTTCCCGGAGCTGGCCGACATCTTGGATGTCGGCCAAGCCTCTGGGAACTCCCCCTGAGGACTGGCGTCATCGTGCATAGCACGATGACGCCAGTCCTGGAGTTAACCCCTAGCTGCCACCAATGGTGGAGATAGGGAGATCATTGGAACTCCCTATCTCCCGATCCGTGGCAGCTAGGGGTTAAAGTTTAGTATTGTTGGATCGGCCAGAGCATGGTCGTTCCAACGATACCAAACACGAAAGTGAAAAAGTTTGTAAAAAAAAAAATATTTAAAAATAAAATTATAAAAAAAAATAAACAAGTTTTTTTCTTTTTTTTGGTCTGTTAATGCAGCAATATTGTTCCCATTTCAATTGTAATGTGAACAATGATGCTGCACTAACGATTTTTGTATGCGGTGCGTTTGTTAAAAATCGTGTAATTTTCCCCAAAAAAAAATGTAACGAGACCCCATCTCTAATTTTTTCAACAAGCGCACCCCATACAAAATATAACCGCAATTGCTCGCATGATAAAATGTGAAAAAAAACACTTTACACATTGTAAATTATTGAAAAATCATATTTTATTGCATTTTTTGTTATAATATACAGACAGGTCATGACGTATACATATAATAATGACACATTATGAATCTGCCGAGTCTGCCGGAAAGAACGATATATAATATGTCTGGGTCATATACTAAAATAAGCCTTCAAAACACGTTTAAACATGATGAGCAAAACCAGTAAAAATGACCTCAGCACAGGGGCGGGAAAAGCCTCAGCAGCGAAAGGGTTAAAAAAACAGCAGAGGTGGAAAGCCACAGTTACTCACAGAGTGGTTGCACAACAGTCAACTGCCTCAACTGAAGATAGAGAAGGCAAAGGTTATCCTGCAACACTAACAGTGCTATTTGATTGGTTGGAATCTATACGTGCAAATATTACATGTCACCAAAGCACAAAAAAGTTGATTGCTAACTTTGCTTTAGGCACTCTCGGACTGTAAACTTCCCTTTGGAAAATCTCTGCGAGTTCTTTGTGATGGATATTGACAGGCTTACAGAGTATGGGCTGGATTCTTAACAGCTTGTATATTGAAAAATGAGAGTTGTGATATCTCGCAGCTATATCACCACAAGAAATCCACCGGAATCCAATAGAATTAAGTGTGCCCATTTGAGCCGCAATATAGTACAAGCTTGACTTTGTGAAGTAAATCCCGCTGGTGAGTTTTACTGTAAAGTATTAACTCACTCTGGGTTTACAGTAAATAAAGATAGCTTGAAATTGTGCAGTAAATCCTGCTGGTGAGTTTTACTGTATAGTATTACCTAGGCTTGTGCACCGATTTTTTTTCGGTTCGATTCGTTCGGATGTTTAAAATTTTAGATTCGGCTCGTTTCGACCGATTTCTGTTTCGATTCGGTTCGGCTCGTTTTTCGTGTACATTTTTTTTCGGAATATCGACCATTTTTCGTGTTTTCGGGTCACTTTGCTCGTTTTTTGTATCGACTTTTCGTGATTTCGGAATTATTTTTTTTTCGGAATGTCTGTTCTCCTCTTTTCAAAGTGTCTAACTCTATTCATTTTGAAGTAAACTACTATGGTTTACTTTTTTTATACTTTATATATTTTTTTATAATAAATTTTTGGTTTGTTTTTCGGATCCGATAATTCATTCTGTCGATAAGATAATTCTGGCGATTCTATCGTGTTTTTTTTTTATTAAATAAAGATCCTTTTTTTCTTATGAATATACATTTCACAACTTTATTTAATCATATTAAAATGGTATGAAAGCCAAGGAACAAAAAAAATGAACAAAACGTTTTAAAAAAACGCTAAACTGACCCGAATGGTCTGACTTTAAAAATAAAAACCAGAACAAAAGGTTTTAAAACGGAAAAATAGTTGATCAAAATGATCTGAAACGAAAAAAAAAACCAACAAATAAAATGATTTAAAACAGACAAAAAAAAATTAACCCTTTCGCTGCTGAGGCATTTCACGGCTTCCCTTCACGCCTGTGTGCGGCACTGCGGTCTGCTGCTGAGCTAATTTTTAACAGTTTCGCTCCTCTTGTTTAAACGCGTTTTGAAGCCTTATTTTATAATATGACCCAGACATGTTATATATCGTTCTTTCCGGCAGACTCGGCAGATGATTCATAATATATCATTATCATATGTATGCGTCATGTCCTGTCTGTATATTATAACAAAAAATGCAATAAAATTTGAATTTTCAATGTTTGTTTTACAAGGTGTAAAGTATTTTTTTCACATTTTAACATGCGAGTGTTTGCGGTTATATTTTATGAGTTGCGTTTGTTAAAAAAAATTGAAATGGGGACTTGTTATATTTTTTTGGGTGAAAATTACACTATTTTTAACAAACGCACCCCATACAAAAATCCTTAGTGCAGCATCATTGTTCACATTATAATTGAAATGGCAACAATATTGCTGCATTAACAAAACAAAACAAAAAAAACCTGTTTATTTTGTTTTATATTTTATTATATTTTAATTTTTTATAATTTTTAACATTGTCATGTTTGGTATTGTTGGAAAGGCCATGCTCTGGTCGATCCAAAGGTACCAAACATTAACCGATAGCTGCCGCGGATCGGGAGATAGGGGGTTCATTGGAACCCCCTATCTCCACCATTGGTCGCAGTTAGGGGTTAACTCCAGAACTGACGTCATTGTGACGAGGTCTTGGGACTGTTGGCAGCTGCCGTTCCCCCACGCTGTTGTCTTCCTGCAAAGACGTGACCATGTTGGCGGGCAGCGTCTTAGCGGCCAGAGGTGGGAGAGAGAGAGCTCATAGCTGGGAGGAGGTGTTGCGTGAAGCTGCAAACAGGGACAAATAAACTAGACCTGAGCCGCACTGAGGATCTTTGGGTTGTGTCGGAGAAGACTTCACGCAGTGCTGCCATCAATATTTTTTGATAAATTCTTGGTTATACAATGAATATGACTGTGGACAAAAATCCGTGTTGTTGCGACATCGCCTAAGCTTAACAAAACCATGCCACGGTAATCAAATCTGAAGGCAGTACAACAAGGTTGTGTTAGTGTGTGACATTTTTTGGCCAGGCAGGAAGTGTAGAATGTGCACAGTCACATTCATGGCCACAAATATGTTGACAAATTTATGACAAAGGGTCCATAGAAATGTCAATAAATTTATGTACATTTAATTTTAACAGTGTGGAAAAGAAACCAAGCAATACATATTAACTTATTAAGTAAGGAAAAGCAACGGACACAAACAGGAAAATATAGAAAAAATATAAAATTTATTTACAACATGCCACATGGCATTGGCAAACTGCCCAAAAGGGGCACAAACATAGGGGAGGAGGAGGCTGGTCTCTCTCTACTGCCGCTCCAGGATTTCAACGGCGTTGTTAATATGCTGCCTGAATTCCTGGAGCAACTCCTGGATGGCTTCGAAGTTGGCGCCAGCCAGGCGTAGCTCGCCGATCGCCATCCTGACGCTGGACCTGTCAGTGTCCGGTCTGGCTTCTCCTTCTATATCTAATAAATTAAAGAAGGAAAATACAGTAAGTAAAGCAGGTTTCTATTTTTGACTGAAAGTCTTGAAAAAATATAACAGTAGTATATACCAGTGCTGGCGGCCTCCTGAGGCTCCGACTCCTCCGACTCCTCCGACTCCTCCGACTCCTCCGACTCCACCACCACCGTCAGCATCTCTTCCGGTGCTATATCTAAGAAATTAAAGAAATAAAAAATACAGTAAACAACAAAACTGATTTATTTTTGAACAAAAGTCGATGCAAAATACAACAGTAAAAAAAAACCTGGACTCGCGGCCTCCTGCTCCAGCTCCGGCTCCCTCTCTCCATCATCGCCCTGCTCCTCCTCTTCCTCCTCCTGCTCCTCTTGTGCTATATATAAAAAAATTAAATGAAAATACAGTAAACAAAAAATGTTTCTGTTTTTGACCAAAAGTCGTTGCAAAATAAAACAGTATATACCAGCGCTGGTGGTCGCCCGTGGCTCCCCCTCCTCCTCCACTGGGGCACTGGTGCCCGCCGGGGTAGATGCTGCCTTTGCCTTCCTGTCTTCTGCCAAATCCAAAAAATAACACGTAAATAATGCAGACTGGAAAAAATGGTATATCTCTACAATATATTGCCGAAAGTATTGCGACACCCCTCCACTACCCACTAGCACTACCAGCTTGACCCACCACTACTCCCATCTCATAGTTCTAAAGTCACAAAATATTTATTTATTTCCTCTGCACATAGACATATATTACCGTTCAATTATATATTTTTTTCAGAAGTAAACATTACGTTTATTCAATAAAAACTATTATTTGTGTTGTGTGCATACAAAACGCATTGTGCTGACTGCTTTTAGTTATTTTATAGATGGCCTCAGCCTCAGTTTCACTTTCAGTTTCTGCGAATAAAACTGTGGATATTGCAGAAACAACAGAAACCCTGCCATTTTGTTTTGAAATTTGCATCTAAAGCGTTCAATGACACTGCTGTAGCAAACTGAATTGCTGCGCTGCAACAATTCAGCAGCTGCTGAGGACGTATTGAACGCGGCTCTGTTTGGATGCACTTTCAGAAGAACTACATGTCCCATCCTACCACTTAGCAGAGACGCAGAGAATTTTGTTGATGCGCAGGTGGGAGCCAATATTGGGCAAGCTGCTGGTCTTCTCGTATGCATCACTCAATCACAACAACCTCCCCCCCAGCACACTACAGTACACAGTGCCAAAAGAAATCCAGCATTGTAATTTCATCTACATACATCAAATATCACAATTTTCACGAATACGTAAAATCACAAAAAAGAAGAGCTATGGCAAAAATGCATGTATGACGAGTTGTGAAAACGCAAAGCTATACACAATCACATTGCATGAAAAAAGGACTAGATAAATCAACGTATTTCTGTGCACATTAGCACATGCAAGCACATTATTATTATTATCCAGGATTTATATAGCGCCAACAGTTTGCGCAGTGCTTTATAATATAACATTACACTTACGTTTGGCTATGACGCGACGGATGTGCCTCAGCTGCTCCTGCTCGCGTGCCTTCAGATCGGACCAGCGTTTTCGGAGCTGGTCCTTCATCTGGTCTTTCCCAAACAACTCCAGGATGGTGGTTCGGAGCTTGTCAAGGATACGGTCCTTGCGCGCATTATTCTTTCTGCCGTAAGGGCCCTTACGGCAGTCGTAATCTTTTTTGTCAAAGATGCGGACCAGCTCCAACATCTCCTCAAATGCCATGTTGCTGGCCCGCTTCTTCCTGGGTGGTGTCTCTGGGGTGGAAGCAGATGAGGACGAGGAGGTGTCCAAATGGGACTCTCTGTCTCGTCTTTCAGCCATGTTAAATTATAAATAATTTCTATTTTTTTGGCCTGTTAAAAAATTGTCAAAACTGGCTCAATAAAGTTATGACATCCGCGCATGCTCGACCCGCGGACGAATCGGATCCAACCCGATTACGAAAGAATTATCGTATCGCCAGAATTATCGGATCATTGGAAACAAGAAACAAGTGATACGCATTTACAAATACAAAATTTACAGAATCAGCGATATAACCGATAATAGTTAAATATACGATGTCCAGAATTACCGAAATGAAACCGAAATCACGAATGGAACCGAAATCATGAATAGAGCAAAAATAAATTTCGATTTGACACATTTCAAGTCCATTCGAAAACTCCAAAAATTTTTCGTTTCGGCTCGGAAAACTTTTCGGATCTGTCAGTTTTCGGGTCCGACCCGATTTCGGAAAATCGGCCGAATCCGAAGACACGAATCGGGAAATTTCGTGAAAATTCCGAAATTCCGAAACCCGAAACGCACATCCCTAATTACCTCACTCTGGGTTTACTGTCAATAAAAATCCTGCTGGTGAGTTCCCTGCATTGCTAGAATACTGTACATTAGTAAAATGCTTGGAATGGTTGTATACTATCACATGCACAATGTTATATCACATTATTACACATTTGAAATTGCAATTCAAAACACAAATGGTGGTTAAATATGAATTCGAATCATAGTGTTGAAATATTGTCATTTTGGTCATCAGCAAGAGTGAAACCTTGATATAGGCATAATTAAAAGCAGTTGGCAGAAAACATAAATATGTGAAATATTGATTTTTCCTTGTCAGAGGCTTTTATTACCCCCGTATTAGACATTGAAGTGTAAGCTCATCTGCCAACATCATAGTAAAAACTATGTTCAAGAAAAGTAAAAGTTTCTTAAATAAATGGAATATTGTTATTTCAAATAAAGTATAAAATATACTTTCAACACAAAACAATATAATATGAAGATGCTCCAAAAACATAATGCAGTCAACTTTTAGATATGACATTCCAAGTATGAGACATAATACTGGTATGTGGCCCAAAATGGATTTGTGTGTCCTTGGTTCAAAACGTTTGGCCAAAATAGGGAAATATCTAGAGAATAAATCAGTGATTTCATTGCAGCACAAATTCCAAGAAAGAAACTAAAGAATGAATGCGTGAAACACACAGCTATAGTGCACACAAAAAGGTTTACGATGAATGATTTATAGGGACACTGAAAGAATTTGATTGTTTATTTTCAAGTTAGTATTATAGCTGATCTAATTGGATAACCATCAAATCGACGGTATCTCATGTGATAAGTGTATCAGTATTGGAAACCTAGGATGGGAATAATTAACAATCATCTAGTTTTAATAAAAGTTAAATGAAATTGCAGTTGGCTAATAATCACATTTATACATCAAATTAAATAACATTAAAATCAAAATCATTATCAGGATTATTCAGAGAGCGTGAAAAGCAGGAGAATGACTGGAGAATGAAAAATTCTAGGGTAAAATAGCCAAACCAGAAGAATTCTCCCTTTCATCTCACTTTCCAAATCGGCTATTTTGACCTAGAATTTTTCATTCTCCAGTCATTCTCCAGACATTCTCCTGCTTTTCACGCTCTCTGAATAACCCTGTAAATCTTATCTATGTGTTGAGAATTACACAGAGCTGAGCAGAAGTTCTGGGATGGGAGCTGGCTGGGCTAGAAGTGCATATCTCCATTCCAAGCTTGAACACACCTCAAGGACATGACTGTTATTATCCCAATTATTAGTTAAGTTTTGTTTTCTGTATTTTCCTTCACTTCTGGGAATCTTATGAATATATAATTATAAGTGCCTTGTATGTCATTTCCACTGTATTTTGATTGCTGCCTCCTGTGAACTGTTTGTCTATGATCCGCTGAAAAGTGCCATAGTGAGACGCGTAATCTGCTCGGTATAAATTCTTTGTTTTTGATTGTAGCCCTTCAATAGAATTCTATCCTGCACCTTGTGTTGTGAGCTATTTGAGTTCTATTCCTGTGGTATTTGAAACTGGTTAAGACCATACTTACTTATTGCCCATTATGCTTATTGGCATGTAGGGCAGCAACAAATGTTTGCCACTCCTGTTTATTCTGGGCCAGCTTTTGTATGGTAACCCACCATTGAGACCATGATTGGAGTCAAAGGTAGATAAGTCCATATATATATGGCAGGTTGAAGAGTGATCACTCGAGAAGGAAAAGCGGCAAACACCACTTCTCAAAAATTAAATCTGAAATAAAATATGTGCATTTTTATTGTGACTTGCTTGTCTTGTTTTAGAAAATGTGTTGAGGTGACATATGCAAATTTTTACTGAGTCAGGGTTATTTGTAAGCCATGTTTAACGGTGACCCGTATTTTGAATAGAAGTGTTCAGAATTGTAACGGTTTTTGATTTTGTATGTAGAGAAACCTGAAAATAAAGGATTAAAAAAAATATATGTGCATCATGTGTAAGCTTTTAACCACTTCGCAGCTGATGGGGCAATGCCGGGAGATCGCCTGAAAGGGAGGGGGGATCCGTTCGGATCCCTCTCCCTCCCAATCGGGAAGGAGCAGTGCCAAAATTCGGGCACCACTTAAAAGGGGAGTGTCTCCCCTTTTAAGCGGTGCCTGGCTTTAACCCCTCAGGCACGGGTCGCACTTTGGCACCTTGCGGCGCCGAATTGCTGCCTAACTCCAGTGGGTGCCGCCATCATGGATGGCGGCTCCACCCCCAGGTCCCCCCTCGCTGCCCGACGTCATTGTGCATAGCGTGATGATGTCAGATAGCCGGAGAACCCCTAGCTGCCCGGGGATTTCGCAAGGAAATCCCCTGGTGGAGATAGGGGGTTCCTTTGAACCCAGATATCTCCAGAATCATGGCAGCTAGGGGTCACAGAGGATGTCATTCGAAAGGCCTGAACATGACCTTTCGAATGATACCCAACATGACAATGTTCAAAGTAAAATAAAATTTAAGAAAATAAAAATAAATTTAAAAAAATAAAAACATGGGTTTTTTTTGTGTGTTGTTTCTATTAATGCAGCAATATTAATATTAAAGGCCTGAACATGACCTTTCGAATGATACCCAACATGACCATGTTCAAAGTAAAATAAAATTTAAGAAAATAAAAATAAATTTAAAAAATAAAAACATGGGTTTTTTTTGTGTGTTGTTTCTATTAATGCAGCAATATTGTTCACATTTCAATTATAATGTGAACAATGATGCTGCACTAATGATTTTTTTCTATGGAGTGCGTTTGCTAAACATCACGTAATTCCCCCCAAAAAATGTAACAAGTCCCCATTTCTAATTTTTGTACAACGCACCCCATAGAAAATATAACCGCAAATGCTCATGTGATAAAATGTGAAAAAAACACTTTACACGCTGTAGATGATTAAAATTTTTAATTTTATTGCATTTTTTATTATAATATACAGGCAGGAGATGACGTATACATATAAAAATTATATATTATGAATCTGCCGAGTCTACCGGAAAGAACGATATATAATATGTCTGGGTCATTTAATAAAATGTGGCTTCAAATCGCATTTAAACATGATGAGTGAAAGCGGTAAAAATGAGCTCAGCACATAGCGGTGAAATGTCACAGCAGTGAAGGGGTTAAAATAGACTACATTATAAAGTCCATCAGGGCCATAATCGGGAAGGGGGTGTGACAGCCCAAGATATGCTCAGGGGCCCTGTCGCTCCAGGGGGACTTGGTCCTTTCCAAGGCCTGCGCAAGTTGTCTAAGTGCTACAGGTGTATAGGTCCCCAACTGATCAACTCAGATACCAACAAATTTCCCAGTGGACTGCAACAACTGGGACTGGTAAGAGTTCTGAGTGATCACCGAGGGAGTGATTATTATGGTCTGCAGCAACTCTGCTTCAGGGAGAGTTGCAGACCGAATGTTCTCTCACAAGGAACAATTTTTACCCCTTGCTGGACCACAAAGGATTTAGCCAACTCCCTGTAAAACATGGTAAGCAGAAGAGGAGACCAAATGTATTTTATTAATGAGTTGACTTTAATGGGCAGCAGACAGAAGTGGGCCCCAACCAACGGTTCATTAAGGGGCCAGAAGATTTCTGATAGCAGCTCTGACGTCCTTTAAGAAAACAAATATTGAAAGAAAATTAAATTACTTAGCTCCCCTCATACTTGCCAGATCTATATATTTCAATTTTGCATGTTTTGCAGAATTATAATGTGTCGTACTTGCATTACATTTTAAAAGAAGTGTACTCTTATTTGTGTGCATTCAAATGCCCTCATGGTTTATTTTTTGCCTTCTCGATGCATCATAAACTCAGCCACAGAATCATTTTTGAAAAAACAGAAGAGCCCTTAACCCCATGTTCACACTTCTATAATTACTTTTTTATGGCAATTTCTTCAAATCTCCAATTCAAGCATTTCCCTATTTTTATCCATATGCCTCAATAGTATTCTTCTGGTAAATGTACTGAACACTTAGTACCCATTGATAAAAAACAGAAACATAAATATGCCTAAGGGAAATGAAAAAACACAGAAACAATTGTGTCTTACGAAGAGGTGCCAGAAACAGTCCAATTAAAATTTGGACACATTTTGACATGACTAATGCGAATTTCTAGGCTAGCCATTTGTTTATCACAACCACCTGCACTCAGGATAAGCTGTGACACTTCACAGCTTATACATTATAACAATAAATACAACAACTGATAAACCCAATTCTGTGTCAACCATTGCATTTTAATATAGATGTTAAAAATTTGATTCATAAACAGCGTGCGCAAAGTTCAAAAGTTAGCACGTGGCGCTAAATGTTAGCACCTGCCCTCTGCCAAGCAGATTACAAATCTCGTGCAAAACCATTGGTTAGCGCACACGTGCAAAGCGTTAACTTTACATAGCCGTATGCTACAGGTAGCACAGCCTGGCGCTACCGAGGTTGCCAGTGCAGAATAGAACTGTTTTGTTTCCATTACAATTGCCCGGCCACACCTGTCCCCTGGTAACCATACTGTCTGCAAACGCAATGCCCTGACTGTGATCATGATTTCCCAAGTCAGACACAGTGCCCCGGGCATTTGGAGGTGAATCGTGAGTATAGAGGAAGTGGAGTGCAGTTGCAGAGTCAGGAAGGATTCCTCTTGTCTTACCTGTCATTTGTGTTAACCCATTCATCACACATAGCATTCAACCATGATTACACATAAATACTTAGGGACATCAACATTCCCATTGATGATTCTTCTGTCCCTGCTGCTTCCAAACTTCTTTCACTCACATCATCCCTTGGACTTACAGAATCCCCCGTTCTCCCTACTCACCGTGAAGGTCACTCTCTTGACCTTGTTTTTTCCAACCTCTGCTCCATTCCTGAGTTCACTTGTCACTCACCATTTCCCCATCTCTGGCCACCATCTTCCCTCTTTCAACCTATCTGGATTATCTAAACACCCATCCCGCACAAGCACTCACAGAAATCTGCATACTGTGGATCCCCATCAACTCTCCAAACTAATTCAACATCTCCTGCACACATCAATCTTCACCTGCCCTGACGCTGCCACTGACCACTATAACGCTACTCTTATGTCTGCTTTAGACACACTTGCTCATCCTCAACACTTTAAGGCCCCACCTGCTAGCTTCAGCCCTGGCACACCCTGCAGACACGGTACCTGCAAAGATGCTCACGCACTGCAGAGCGTGCCTGGAGAAAATCCCGCTCTGAAGCTGATTTCATTAATTTCAAGTTCATTCTATGGTCATACAACTCTGCCCTTCACTTGGCCAAACAAGGCTACTTCTCATCTTTGATATCTACTCTGTCATTCAACCCTAAATGACTCTGGTCCACTTTCAACTCTCTCCTCCACCCACTTGCACCTCTCCCTTCATCTGCCTTTAGTGCGCAGGACCTGGCAGATTACTTCTTAAATAAAACTTTCACAATCAGAAGCAACACTCCTGACACAAACCAGTAATCCACCACCTCCGCTCCCAGAAGCCCCCACTGCTACCCTCTGCCGCTCCCAGTGCCTCTCCCAGCCACTGAGGAGGAAGTCAATTCCTTACTGTCTCCTCACATCTCTCTACATGCTCCCTTGACCCATTCCCTCACATCTAATACCTCCACTCTCCTCCTCCCTCACCCCTGCTCTCACACATCTACAACCTATCTCTCTCACCGGCTCCTTCCCATCCACCTTCAAACACGCACAGGTTACCCCTATAATAAAGAAACCCTCCCTCTATCCAAACTCTCCATCCAACTATTGTCCTGTATCCCTGCTTCCGTTTACCTCTAAGCTCATGGAAAAACTAGCTTTCAACCGCCTCTCCCTTTTCCAGTCCTCCAATTCCCTACTTGACTCCTGCAATCAGGCTTCTGTCCCCTACACTCAGCAGAAACTGCCCACAATGTCACCAATGAACTCAAGTAAAGACCACGGCCACTAGTCTATTCTCATCCTGCTTGCAATTTAGCTTCTTTTGACACTGTTAATCACCCCACCTTCTACAGACTCTCAACTCTCTCGGTCTCTGTGCCAATGCAATGTCTTGGATTGACTCTTTTCTGTCTAACAGTTCCTTCTCTGTGTCATTTGCTCGTAACTCCTCCTCTTCAATGCCTTTATCAGTTGGCGTAACTCAACGCTCTGTCCTAGGTCCTCTGCTCTTCTCTATCTATACCTCCCTGGGTAAAATCATTAACAGCTTTGGTTTTAATTGCCATCTCTATGGTGATGATACTCAGATCTACCTCCCCTCCCCTGATCTCTTTCCTCTTGTCCTTTCCAAAGTCAATGACTGTCTATCTGGCATTTCCTCCTGGATGGCCTCTCAACACCTAAAGATTAACATGTCAAAGACTGAGCCCCTACTAATTCCTCCCTCTAATGCCTCTCCACCTCCTGACTTCTCTTTCATGGTTGGTGGTATCACCCCATCAAACCAGGTTCTGTGTCTTGGAGTTACACTCAACTCCCTTGTAATCTCCCAACTTGACTATTGTAATAATCTTCTAGCTGGCCTCCCTCTCTCCCACATCGCCACCCTCACCTCACTGCCCCAACCTGTCCATCACTCTCACCTTGCAGTCCTCTCCTCCTGTTTCCACCCCCAATCCTTCTAGAGTATAAATTCTCATGGTAATAGGGCTATGAGTATGCTCAGAGGGAAGAAATTCTGAAAGGCTGAATATCCAAAGTCAGCGTTTGTGGATTTGAGGGAGCAGTGGAGACCAGACCAAGGCCAGCAACCCCTGGGCGTGTGTAATGCTGTCATTAAGATTTTTAAATGTGTTTTTTTCAAAATTCTAGCTCATGTTTCATGCAACCTTGCATATCCATATGTTTTGGACTACATCTCACATGAAGCTCAGTCACTCAGCGTGGGGTTGTAAAATCCTATCCATCATCCTCTGGAACGTGGCAGGGGCCCCATGCAAACCAAATGGCAACACTGTGTATTGGAACAAGCCATCTGGGGTTGAAAAGGCTGTTTTCTCCCTCGCTTGGTCAGTGAGTGGCACCTGCCAATACCCCTTAGTCAGATCAAGGGTTGTGAGATAGCGTGCTTTCCCAAGCCTCTCAATCAGCTCGTCAACCCTAGGCATGGGGTAGGTGTCAAATTTAGAAATGCAATTCAATTTACGGAAGTCATTACAAAATCTAATGGACCCATCCGGTTTAGGGACAAGCACAATGGGACTGTTCCACTCACTGTGCGATTCCTCAATCACCCCAAGTTTTAGCATTTTCTCTACTTCAGTCTTTATAGCTTGCCTACGGGCCTCAGGTACTCTGTACGGCTTCAGACAGACCTTTTTCCCTGGCTCGGTTATTATGTCATGTCTGATTATTTGTGTCCTCCCCGGTATCGCTGAGAACACTTCTCTGTTTTGCCTAAGAAACACCTTAACCTCCGCTTTCTGGTATACAGAGAGGGTGTCAGAGATGTTTACCTCGGGGTCCGTGATAGGGAGGTCCGTAGGCTTCAGGGCCACTAAGACCTCTCTATCCTTCCATGGCTTTAACAGGTTTATATGGTAGGTTTGCTCAGGTTTCCTCCTTCCCGGCTGGCTTACCTTATAATTTACCTCTCCTATTTTTCCCATCACCTCATAGGGACCCTGCCAGGTAGCCAAAAATTTATTTTCCACCGTGGGGACTAGAACCAATACCCTATCTCCCGGTTGAAACACTCTGACCCGGGCATTCTTATTGTAGCTATACCTTTGGGCCTCCTGGGCTTTCCTCATATAGTCTCTAACGAGGGGCATGACCGCCTCCATGCGGTCCTGCATTTGGGATATGTGCTCCACGACACTATGGTAGGGTGTCGTTTCCTGTTCCCATGTCTCCTTAACGACATCCAGCAGTCCCCTGGGATGCCGGCCATATAACAGCTCAAACGGGGAAAAACCTGTAGAGGCCTGAGGGACCTCTCGGATGGAGAACATTAAGTAGGGCAAAAGAAGGTCCCAATTCCTGCCATCTTTATCAATAGCCTCCCTTAGCATACTCTTAAGCGTTTTGTTAAACCGCTCTACTAAGCCATCGGTTTGCGGGTGATATACTGAGGTTTTTAGCTGCTTGATGCCTAGCAATTTACACAACTCTTTCATAACCCTGGACATGAATGGAGTCCCCTGGTCTGTTAGGACCTCTTTTGGTATTCCCACCCTGCTAAACATCAGCATGAGTTCTTTTGCTATGGACTTGGCAGTGCCATTGCGGAGGGGAATCGCTTCAGGGTAGCGTGTTGCATAATCGAGGACAACGAGTATGTACTGGTGCCCCCTCGCAGATTTAACCAGGGGACCCACCAGGTCCATAGCAATCCTTTCGAACGGGACATCGAGTATGGGCAAGGGCACTAACGGGCTCCGGAATCCTGGAGCCGGTGCAGTAAGCTGACATTTAGGGCAAGAAGTACAATATCTATTGATGGCAGCAAACACCCCTGGCCAATAGAACCTCCTGAGGATCCTCTCCTTTGTTTTATCGATTCCTAAATGTCCCCCCAGGATATGGTTATGGGCAAGGTTTAACACCGTATTCCTAAAGTTTTGCGGTACCAATAACTGTTTGACAATGTCCGACCCTTTCTTTTCCACACGATACAACAGATTGTCAGACATTTCAAAGTGGGGGTACAGCAACAACCTCCCAGGCTGGGTCACATTTCCATCCACAACCTGGATATCATTTCTCACTGCCCCTAGGGTGGGGTCCTCCCATTGGGCCCCTTTAAAGTTTACTGGGCCACCCGCTAAACCCAATAACTCCGCCTGGTCAGAGTTAGCACCTGGCTCATTACTCTGAGGCGGTTGGGTGCCCACTAATACTGGCATAGGACCACAGGTCGTTTCGTTGAACTCATCATCTAGATCAACATCAGAAAAAGGAAAGACATAGCCCTCCTTGATTTGCCTCAGTTCAGGGAGTTCCCATAGTTCCAAGAAGTATGGAAAATCTCTCCCAATCACAACGTCATGGGCCAAGTTTGGTACCACCCCCACACAATACTTCAGGGTACCACACTGGGTTTCGATATCCACTTCAGTAGTGGGGTACTCTCGTTTGTCTCCATGCACACAGACAACCCCAAGTTTTTTCACATGGTTAAACACCACCTTAGATAGAATGGCTTTAGTCACCAGGGTGACCATACTCCCCGAATCCAGCAAGGCGTTACACCGTCTGCCATTAACCTTCACGGTACACCAATGCGGATTATCAACTTTACCAGCAATGTCATACCCAGAGTACAGTGAATGTGCTTCATTATAGTCCATGGGCTCATCGTTCATACAGTCTCTGGCTATGTGGCCCACTCTATGGTATTTAAAGCACCGGATTATAGGATTAGATTTAGGTACTCCCTGTACCCCGGGAAACATGTCAGAGGGGTTTTCTGCATGTCCTTGCTCTTCTACACCCCGCACCCGCTGAACAGTCTTACCAGTTCGTGTGGCGTTCTGGGATTTAGGGCTGCGGGACTGAGTCCCGAAGCTATAAATCTTTCTACCAAGGTGATCAACTGGTCTGCGGTTTGGGGGTCTCCTTGGTTTACCCAGCGGCGCAGAGAAGCAGGTAATCCACGCTGATAGCGATCCATAACTAGGGTCTCCACTATTTTAGTAGCGGAGTTGATTTCCGGCTGTAGCCACTTCCTGGCAAGATGAATCAAGTCAAACATCTGGGAGCGTGCAGCCTTGTTAGAAGAGTACGCCCAGGATTGGAATCTTTGCGCCCGCACTGCGGTGGTCACCCCCAGGCGCGCCATGATCTCTGTTTTTAATTTCACATAATCACTGGCCTGGGTTGGCTCCAGATCGTAGTAGGCCTTCTGAGGTTCCCCACTCAAAAAAGGGGCAAGTATGCTCGCCCACTCAGCCGCCGGCCATTCTTCCCTTGCTGCAGTTCGCTCAAAGGCCAACAGGTACGCCTCCACATCATCTGCTGCGGTCATTTTTTGCAGGTAATGGCTGGCCCGGATCACCTTGGTACCCTGGTAGCCATTTGCAGAATCAGACTCCAGTTTGTCTGATATGGCACGAATCTCCTTGCGTAGAGTACTGGTGGTAGTTCGCTGTTCCTCCTGGACCATGCCGATCGCCTCCACTTGGGATGTCATAAGCTGTCGCACTAGGACCTCTGTGCTTTCCTTCTGAGCTCTAGCCATAGCCAAAGCATTCTCCGCCTGGGCCAAAATTAGTCGCTGCAGGGTTTCCTGGGTCTCAGCAGTTCTCCTGTTTGCCTCCTGCTGTGCCGCAGTAGACTGAACCAGGGCTTTTACGATGTCGTCCATGCTGCTCGTGGTTTATATTGCCCTCAGACTTGGTGTGGTTATCCTCACACAGGGCACCATATGTGACACAGTCCAGTTTTAACCACGTCTTCTAGGGCAACATAAATATGCAGAGCCACAGTCTTTTTTTGTTCTTAAGCAAGACTTTTATTTACCTCCACCTTTCACAGGCAATCAGTGGGAGAATCAGTGGATCACAGCAAACATTTCTTTCAGCAACAGAGGAATAACTTGGTTCTTTTTCCCTGTCTCTCCAGCTCTCTCTCCTGGAAGGACAGACACCCACACTCCTCAGCTACAAAGGAAAACCTTCCCTTAATAAAGCCCAACTAAATGGGACCACACCTGTATGCCATCGTTGGCTTTATTCTCCAAAACCTGGCCTGGCTAGTGAGCCGGGCTGCTGGGATAGTGGCCCGCCCTTCTCTCCACTATCCCGACCCCAGGGACCCATACCACATTTTACTGGACGCTCTCCATTGCACCAGCGAAACACAAAATATATTTTAACCATCTCCCTGGGGTTATTTTTAAACACAGTGCACAAGGTCTGGTCTCACATATCGCCCATTCAGGACCATACCCTGCTTCCTGTCACAGTACCTTTGTCAAACTCTAGCTTTCTCCAAGCTGGAACCCAAAATCCAGCATTTGCAGAACCAAATCTCCCTAAAATCACCAGGCAAGACCAATATTTGGGGTCACAGCAAAAGACTATAAGGGCCACATTACAATCTAGGTGCTAACGTTAACGCTCACCTGCGTGAGCATTAACATTAGCCGCAGTGGCTACCGCATACTACAATCCAAATGCTAATGAGTTAAGTAACCCGTTTGCATTTGGTACCTTGCGCTTTTCAGCGCGAGGGTACTGTACTTTGCGCTCCCTATATTTAACATGGGGAGCGCAAAGTGTTAATCAGTGTTAGGATTACAATCTACTAGTGCTGATTAACGTCTGGCCGCAGTTAACAGAAAGTTAACCAGAGCCAGGACTTGGTGTTAACGGATTCCGCTTCTGCAGAATCCGTTAACACCATCCAAAAAAAATAAATCAAAATACTCACCTCCTGTCCCGTGGCGAGGACCGCCGCTCTGTCCACCTCCTCAGTCCGGCGGGGAGCAGGGAGAGACTGGGGGAAAAAGTTCCTCAGTCTCCCCCTGTGTATCACTACGCCGACTGGCCGGATCTCACGAGGCGAGATCCGGCAGGTCATGTGACCGCCGGCGTCTGGCTCAATGGAGTCCTATGGACTCCATCGAGTGGATGCTCATGGCAGAGCTCAGCGCTGCTGCAAGAATCCCGGAGCGTAGAGCGCGGTAACAAGGCAGGCAGCTTTTTAAGCGCCAGCATTGTAATCCAAAGTTAAACGGGGGCGGTAGGGAGAAAACTACAGGTGCAGTTTTTTCTCCCTAGCGCCCCCGTTTTAACATCAGGAATGTAATGTGGCCTTAACTGTTCAGTCAAACAGACGAACATCTATGTGCATATAGGGACAATCCCCCTTCATGAATAAATCACAGATAATATCAACAGATCCAGTAACAGGACAATGGAAAGGAACATTCAAAACAATCGACAGTTTACACAGGAAACCTTTATCTTAAACTACCTGCTAGTTCCTGGGAGGAAGGGGGGTGGGAGCAGAGCATGTGAAAACAAAGGAATATATTCTTACAGCGGGTGAACACTCTACAAAGAGAGGATAGATAATACAAAGGTGTGTATACTATACAAAGAGAGGATAGTAATACAGAGGTGTACGCTATACAGTGAGAGGATAGTAATACAGAGGGAGTTCTTCCTCACCTCCTGGGGGATGAAGAGTAGATCACCTTCCTTGAGGTGCCCCAAATGTCACCGCAGCACTCAGAGTTCTACTTCTCCCTGTGTGCCACAAACAGCCCACCACTAGAGACACCTTATTTTTTTTACATGATTATATGTTTAACCCCTTCACTGCTTAATCAATTCTATGTGCTGAGCTCATTTTAACCATTTTTGCTCCTCATGTTTAAACGTGATTTGAAGTCATGTCTTATTATAATACCCAGACAAATTATATGTCCTTTTCTCGGCAGATTCATAATATATCCTTATTATATGTATACATCATGCCCTGACGAAATGCGTTACAAAAATATAAAAAAAATGTGAATTTCCAAACATCTACAATGTGTAAAATATATATTTTTTTCACATTTTATCATCCAAGCCTTTGCGGTTATGTATTTTATGGGGTATGTTTGTTAAAAAAAAATAGAAATGCATATCCGTTACTTTATTTTTCTGAGAAAATACGCGATTTTAGCTAAACTGAAAAAAATTAGCTAGTGCAGCATCATTGTGCATATTATAATTGGAACGTGAACAATATTGCTGCATTAATAAAGGAAAAAAAATACTTTCAATCCAAAGGACCACCCTATCTCCACCTTAGGTTTTCCATAGGGTAACCCCTTGGCAGCTAGTGTTAATTTCCTAACAGTGGGTGGGGAGAGGAGCCAGAGGCTTGGCTGACATCCATGATGTCAGTTACCTTCGGGGACATTCCGCGATCCAGCGCCGATTGGTGCCGGATCACAGAACAGCACCAAAGGGGTTAAAGAAAGACATCGCTGGAAAGGTTATATTGTGACTGTTAGGTGGTGGTTCCAGGGTGGCCGGTTCGAGCCCAATCTGCAGTGATCAAAGCAGATAGTCAGGTATATTTGAATAAAGGTTTATTTTATAGATACAGGGGGAATGAAACAAAGGCAATAAGTATAATAAGTGGTATGGTGAGACAGAAAACAGAGAAAACACTGGTTAAGTAATAAACAGAGTAATGGACAGAAGGGCAATGCCAGAAAAAGGATTAACTAAGAGCACTGAGGAATAGACGGGACTGGAAAAGGGCTGACTAAGTTATACACTAAACCTAGGATAAGGACAGTGGAACAATATAGGAATAAAACTGATTACTGACACTGGAAGGACTCCACAGAGAGGCAAATAAGAAGGGTAACTAAATAACACATACAGGGTAATTCAAAGAGAACGGAAAAGTCACCGCACGTTCGGTGACTTTTCAGTTTTCTTTAATTCGGTTCGTTTTGCCGATCCGATTTCTGCGATCCTGCGGTGTATTCAGCAAGCACCACAGGGTCCCCAAATTGCAGGGAAAGGCCGCCGCAAACCCGACGAAAACTAACTGCAAAACCCGGCGAATGCACGCCGAAAACCTGCAAAAACATCTGGATTATCCCGCCGAAAACGCCGGAAAAACATGAAAAAAGCCGATCACACGCAGCGAAGCCGCCGGAAAAAGCCGACACCGCAGACGAAGGCAGTGAATAAATTAGCAAAACAGTTTGCTTGAATGTTTAAAAAGTGAAACACTGTTTGCAAAGAAACTACTTAGCGAAAATGGCTGAAATTTACTTATGAGGTCCAAGGAATGATAATATAGGGCTGTTACAGAAAAATAAGTAATCTTAAAAAAATCTGACTTTTTTAAAAAAAAATCCAGAAAAATGCTTAAAATATCCTAAAAAATCTATAAATAAAGAGACTCTTTACTGCAGAATTTTATAATGAACGGTTTATTAGATATTGAATTACAACGGGAATATTTTTAACAATGAAGCCTATGGGATTCGCCTGAATAAATCTACCACATGAAACCACCGAATGGCAGGGCATTCGGGAACCTTTCACTGCTGGTTTGTGCTCTCTAAATAGCCAAAGCAGTGCTTTTTTATGGGGATTTCACTGCCCTCGAACAGGCACCGAACAGGCACCATATGTGCAGGCAATTCGCCAGGATTTGGCGGATTGCCTGCTCTCTGGATAGCCGAATGGCCAGGAAAGGTAACCGAACGCTGATTTTCAGCGTTCGGTTCCCTTTCTCCAGCCATTCGGATCTCTTTGGATAACCCTGATAGTATAATAATAGACAGGAGTATGGGTCAGGAATAGTATTGAAATCTTAAATACTAGTGTGCAGGGATATAGCGAAAGTTCACGTGTGCTGAGTGAGGAGTCTGAGGAGATGGTAGATGCAGGGGTCCTAGGGAGTCACAGAGAGTTCTTAGTAACAACAGTAGGTTTCCTTAAGGCATAGGCAGGGTTCATGTAACAAAGGCAGGTTTGGTGAAACAAAAGCAAAGTTCCCAAGCGCGGTATCCAAGGGGCAAATCCAGGTACAGTTCCAGAGGTCGTGGGTCGATAGCAGGCAAGTAAAGTCCACGTAAATAAAGCCAAAAGTCTAGAGGACAGGTTTCAGGATACAGGCTTCTCTGAGAACAGGCGACACACTGAATCAGTGAAAATGCAGAAGCATTGAGGCCTAGGCGTAGCTTCCTTTTGTAGAGCAAGCATTAGCTGTTTTAGCTAACACTTGTTTACTGGACAGGCAGAGAATGCTGGGAAGGATATTGCCAGTCTCATTACTGTGAGGTAGCGTTGGTTTTAGCCTTTTTTATGGTGCTGGCAACTAGGAACGTGACAGTGGCCTTTCTAGTGATGCCTTTTGTTTTGCACTAATGTGTCCCAATCAGGAGGGAGAGAACCCCCTGTCTTTCAAACACTCTCCTGGCTCTGCTGGGGAGCACCTGAAAGTTATACGAGTCATATGGGACGGTCTGACTTCAAGGAAGACAGATTTCCCCCGGTACTCCGTCCTGAGTGGGCGGGATCTCCCCTGTCCCTGCGTAAACCCATGACGTGTGTGGGATGTCCTCTGCATGCAATTGGTGAAGCCGAGGACCTCCCCCACATGTCATCCACAGGGAAATGGTTTATGTTATTTTTATGTTTTTTCAATATTGGTTTAGTCCCGGTTTATAATGTTCTATTGAATACATATGTATGTAGCATATTATATTTTTCACTTGCTCAGATGCCTTTTACATTTTTATTTATCACATTTTTGGAATAGTTCTCTTGAGTTTTGCCTTTAACTTTTTATAATTTGTAGGACTGTCCCTATTCATTTTTTGCTAATAATTCTGTCACACACCTGTACAACATGCTGCCAGACCACTGAGACAATTGGGAAGTATTCTACTCAAATAACTAAGTATGACCCATCATACTCAAATGTACAATATGTCCCATTATGACATGCCCAATGCAAAATACACAATGTATAGTGCACGTGTATCTCCTATTATATGTCAGATCAACAATTGCCAATAGGGGGTCATTCACAATACATCTAATACTTTCCTATGGTAGCGCCATTATCCATCCCTTTGGATTCCAGTTTGACACATACATAACAGTATGCCGATTATTTTCCTGCAACTAAGATGCACATCATCCCGGCATTGGGGGTCTAATATCACATCTCCACACTCATGGAAATGCATACAATTAAGTCCCACTGTACTGTGGCAATTACAAACACAGGTGTCTATTGTTTCAAAATAGTTTATTTTCCTCAAAAGGAAAGTTTTTCTTCTTAATTGTCATGTTATTTTTCACATGCACAGTAACCTGTAAAAAGTAATGTACAGTTGTTTCAAAAGTCCTTGAAGTGACGAATCAATCATTTTTGTGTCCCCATCCATCTTCTGCTTTCCTTATCAATTCCCTGCCTGTCTTCTACTTTTGTTTTTTCCCTCCCCTTCTCCCACACCACCTTTCTCTAGAACTGTTTTTCCCTCTCTTCCCCCTCTTGCTGCTTCTTTCTACTATTTCCCTTCTCTCTAAATCTACCCTCCCTCCCTATACACCCTACAAATTACAGCAACCTGGTAAAGAAATCCAAATACACCATAGCCTGCTCAGCTCCTTTAATTTATCAGCTGAGAGCTGGTGGAGAGTGTTAAAATCCAGCCCTCCCACCCCCACACAACAGAGCTTTAAAACCCTTCAATCACTATTTTCCAAAAAGAAACATATGTCCAAATTCGTTTTTATTCTGCTGCTTGCTCTGGCAAATGATGTTGAATCCAACCCTGGTCCAATAGCTGAAACCATATTTAATCTCCCCACTAAAAAAGGCCTCTCCTTTGTGCATTGCAACATTCGCAGTTTACTCCCTAAACTGGATGAGCTTAAAGCTTGGTGCTTCTATTACAAACCTAAAGTCATTGTGCTGACAGAATCATGGTTAACCCCTAAAGTGCCAGACTCTGCCATAGCAATACAAGGGTATTCATGCTCTAGAAAGGACAGAGCTAAGAGAGGAGGGGGAATTGTTATCTATGTTGACAACTCCATAAAGTTCACCCCGTTGCAGAATCCTAGCTCCCCGGCCACATTTGATTTCCTTTCTGGTACTATTGAGATCCCGTTCAGTAAAACAATTATTGTTGCTGGATTCTACCGCCCACCGAGTTCCCCAGTGCACTCCCTTTCTGACATAACCCAAATCCTTAGTAAATTAGTAGCTCAAAACCAAAAAAATGAACTGCTGGTCCTCGGCGACTTTAATGTTGATTAGCTGAATCCTAAAAACAATAAACACTGCTCACTGTTTTAGGCTTTGCAGCTAACACAATTAGTCTCCTCCCCCACTCGCATTAATATGAAAAGCCCTAACCACACCTTGCTGGACTGGATTCTCTCCTCATGTCCTGATCGAATACAGGAAGCAGGTGTTCTCGCTAACAGTTTCAGTGATCACTGCCTAGTGTACTGTGTGCGCAAAATAAGGGCCACAAATTTTCCACCAAAGGTAATAATCACCAGGTCTTTCAAGAAATTTAATCTTGAATCCTTCCTAAATGATCTCAAATGGCTCCCATGGTACAGACTAAACCTAATCCCAGACCTGGACTGTGCAATTGAATACTTTCAATCCGCGCTCCTGAAAGTCTGGAACACCCATACCCCACTGCGTAAAGTGCGAGTAAAAGGGGCCCACCTCCCCTGGGTTACAGCTGACCTCACACATATGTACCAGTTTAGAGACTCCCTGTGGTCAAATTTCAAGAGTACTGGATCCATGAACGATCACTGTGAATACCGAAAATACCGGAATGCATGCAAAAAACAAACAAAAATGGCAAAAGCCCCATACTTCAGTGAAAACTTAAACAATAACATATCAAACCCTAGAAATTTTTGGAAAATCATAAGTAACATACAAGCACTCCCCGTTTACTCCCAACCGGCTGCTGTCAAAGTAAACAACCAAACTGTACAACACCCCCTAGATGTAACAAATGCTTTTAATAATTATTTTGTTGCATGCGCCACCACCCTGATTGCTAAGCTAGGAAATGACACGCAATCAGAAAGGCTGCACGCAGGTCAGGCCCCACCAACTGTGCAAAGACCCTGTAACGCAGAGAAATTCAGTTTTAGACCAGTGCCTGTCAGTGTTATCACTAAACTTCTCAGTAATCAAAAAATGAAATACCAATCTGGACCTGATCAAATCCCAGCAATGTTGCTGAAAATCAGCGCGCCAGCAATTGCAAAACCTGTCGCAACCCTAATCAATGATTCACTGGCGACTGGATACATACCCAAACTCTGGAAGACTGCAAGGGTGGTACCTATCCATAAAAGTGGAGACAATACTTTGGTATCCAACTACCGCCCGATATCACTGCTCCCTGTAATGTCAAAAATTCTGGAAAAATGTGTCTACACTCAATTACGTGATTATTATCAGTATCGGAACTATTTAACCCCAGATCAATCAGGCTTTCATCCAAACCATTCAACTACAACCGCCCTTTTAAAAGTTTGTAATGATATCCAAGTGGGCATGGAACAAGGAAACCTAACTAGAGCCATCTTCCTTGATTTTGCCAAGGCCATGGCATCCTATTACAAAAACTTAAAAACTCTGGTATTGGTGATAGCACGCTAACCTGGTTCCAATCATATGTGTCTGATCGGTCGCAATATGTGTCCATTTCTGACAGCACTTTCCTTCCCCTCCCAGTCACGTGCGGTGTACCCCAAGGCTTGATACTCGGCCCCCTGCTATTCACAATATTCATAAATGATCTGCCCAATGTCTGCAAAGCGTCAACTGTACACATGTACGCAGACGACACTGTAATATATACCAGCCAACCAAATCTCCCGCAGCTGGAGGCCGTGTTGCAAGACCAATTCACAGGGGTAGAAAAGTGGATCGCAGATAACAAACTTTTTCTAAATACTGACAAAACTGTTACAATGCTCTTTGGAACCGCACCTAAACGACACAAATTGCAAACACCCCATTTATGTATGGGGACAAGATCAAATGACACACTGACTACAGTCACTTCTCTCAAATATCTAGGTATGTGGTTAGACCCAAATCTATCTTTTGGCCCCCACATTGAAAAACTCTTATCTAAACTCTACCCCAAACTAGGTGCCCTGTACAGAAACAAATCCTGCCTGAGCCCCACGGTAAGAAAGCAGATTGTGCAACAAATGCTTATGCCAGCCATTGAATACGGAGATGTAGTGTATGCAGCTGCCCCTCAATCACACCTCCAGAAACTTACTACATTGTATAACTCATTCTGCCGCTTTGTGCTACAATGTAACTACATGACCCACCATTGTGACATGTTAAAAGAACTAAACTGGCCATCGCTGGAATCTAGACGCACCCTTCAAATTTCCAACCTGGTGTTTAAGAGCTTTTCTGGGAAGCTACCACCCTACCTGAATAGGCTGATTGCCCAAGCAGTTCCTTCATCCTATAACCTCAGATCCAGGACCAGCACCTTACTTGCAATACCGCAATACAAAACGAAAGTGGCTCAATCCTCATTTTCCTACAGAGCACCGCAAATATGGAATAACCTCCCAGACGCCATAAAATCTTCCCCCAGTCTAAAGTCCCTTAAGAGTTCCCTATTAACATAGCTCCATACGGAATGCACCTGTAAACATGTAACATAATGACTTTATTTCCTACATATTTATTTTTCTGTTAATCTGTATATTTGGTTTTGTGTTAATATCTTGCATTTTACTATTTTGTATTTCTGTAACCATTCAATGTTCTTGAACCCAGGACATACTTGAAAACGAGAGAAATCTCAATGTATCCTTCCTGGTAAAATCCTTTATATATAAATAAAATAAATAAATAAATCTGCAAAAAAAAGTATGTTTAGTGAGGGAATGGCTGGAATAATACTGTTACAAGTGTCATGGCTGACAGTTCCTTGCTCCATTACTAATGCTGCCTATTCTAATTGTTGCATGGATTTCTATCTATATGTCACATTATTTGTCACAATAGTATTTTATTGTTACAGCATTGCGCAAATGTACTCACGGGGTTAATAGCGAGATGGATCTTAATGGAAGAGTCCAGCAGGTCATTGTCCAACAGGATCTACAGTGTAAAATGCACATTAGTCACATTTTTCTCTGAGGTACCTACACAAATTTAAGCTTGTTGTTCTTTCAGCAGATCCTTCTCTTGTCGACAATAATTTCAATGTGAACATTTTCGGAAATATGGAAAAAGTTTCCATAGTATATGCAATAAAATCGGGAATGCGTGAGTTGTTTCCAAAGATGGCATCCTAAAATTAACAAGGTCCCCCATTTTTACTGTATCATCCTGGTTAAGCTATAAGGGTTATTGAGAGCCGTATTGGCCACCGGTGAATTTCCCCGTACGGTGCAATTTCGTGGCCATTCGGCTATTCAAAAATCTGGCAATTCGGCAAATACTGGCAAATTGCCAGTGAAATACAGTGACCTTTGGTGGCAGTGACAACCCCCATAGAGAAGTAAAGGTTAATCTATTCAGAGAATGCCTAACAACTGTGAAGAGTTGTCGAAATGCCCTGATTTTCAGTGGTTACATTCAACAGGTTTAAGCAGGCGAATCCCATCACAATTTCAATGTAAAAAAAAATCCCTGTTTTTCTTAAATATTTATTTAACCATTAATTCTTTTCATTTGCAGCAAAAGTCTCTTTATTTATTTATTTTTCTAAATGATCTGAATCTGTTGTCAAGCGTCAAATAATTACACAGAATTATAGAAATTAAATTAGTCGTGCAGCAAGTAATACAATTTGTCTTGTTAATATCTCCAGAGCCTTTAAATTATATAATTTGGCTGAGTAAAATCCATCTCGCGTCGTAAGACAGATCTGAGGATAATAAGGATTTTTGGCAATAAAAACATAAGAGTAAATTTGAAACTTGATTGGTGGGAACACCCACGGATTGTAAAGTTCCTGAATCTTTGTGCCTTATTCCAACTGAGCCATCAATAGCAGCTCACAAATGAAGAAACTACACATAAGCCTTAATCCATTAGTGACTTTCTGCAAGTGGCTCTATTCCAATTGAGCCACAGTATGGGTGTCTCAAGATATTTGAAAGTCACTCATAGGAACGCACCAGCTTAGCCACTGGAATTGGCCCCTAAAATATAGGAGTCAATAATTTACAGAAAACAGTGACAATGTCCAAACTGCAGGCTTTACTTGATGATCTGTCGGAATAGTGTCCGGAGCCATTTTGTATAAAAACTCAAGCCAACATCTTGGGTGGAGTCAAACCCTTTGTTTCCTTTGAACATTGGTTGGACCCGCAGGATCCGCTTCTTCCACTGACCCCCCGGCATGGTGCAGAACCTAACATCTGCTTTCCGGAGCAGCGTTTGAGGGGGCAGGTCAACAAGGGGTGTGGCTGTCTCCCTCGCCATGTGTCTTCCTGGTGGTATCTGATGCAGGAGGTTTGGCAGGCATTGGGGAGTGGCAACTCCATGTCAGAACCCTGGGAGGGAGTGTGCCAGGGACCCTAGCACCACCTGATTGCTGGAGATAGCGAGGAAGACATAGAGGGGATGTGACCACACCTGGGTGCTCTATTTAAACCCCTTGGATCAGCATGGAAGTTCTGACACATTCTTTGCTTCCTATGGAACATTTCCTGCTGGATATGAATTCCTGGATTGCCTTTTCTGCTAAATGACCCTTGTTTGAACTCTGATTAATCCTTGCCTGGTAGGAAGTGAACCATGAAAGAACAGTACTTTGAAGTCCTATAATGCTAAGAGTTTGCAGGAGGATTGAGTGATCAACTGTATCAAAGGCAGCAGTTTGCTTTGCAGCTCCTAAGAATTTCTCTGTTGAGCCCCACCCCGTGCTGACTTTATTGTGACTCTATGTTGTACTTTGGTTGCCCACTGTTTGCTGGACTTGGAATGCACTCCCCCCTTTTTTCTATCTTTTTTTCCCTCTAATGGGGCCATGGTGACAGGGGTTTGCATTGGGTGAGCTTGGACGGCACCTACCATGGGTCTGCTTGCCACACTCGACCCTGGTGCTCCTCAGCCTTGTGACCTATACTGTGGCCTCTTGCTGATCTGCGGGTCCCCGGGAGTGTGCTGGGTATGTCACTTTTTTGGTGGTCCTTTGAGCCCCTTCTTCCACTCCCTTCCTCTTTTTTTTCTGCGCTTCTTTGTTTTTCCTGCCATGTGGTTTGTGTGGTTTGAGGCGACCCCCCTTGCTTATCTTTCCAATGATTCTGTTTGTTGCTTTCTTTTCGTATATTGCTTTGCTGTATATTATTGTCTATTATCAAAATAAAAACTTTTAATTACAAAAATAAATTGAAAAATGCGTAGGATGAGTGCTGGCTTTATGTCTACATTATTTTATACTATAGTGCAGTGCTGGAGATTTACTTACAGTATAATGTCTGCATTATTCTATAATTAGGTTTTAGTGCTTGTAATTTAGATGCTGTCTTACATATACATAATATGTGAATACGATTAGGGATGGGCCGAACACCCCCGTGTTCGGTTCGCATTTGAACTCTGAAAAAGTTTGAATTCAAACGCGAACACGATTCGAACACAATGCAAGTCAATGGGGCTCGAACGTTCGAAAATTAAGGTGCCCTCCAAGAGGGCATATATGCAAGATATTGGCCATAAATGGTGTATGGGGGTCCGGGTAGTGCCCTGGGGGACAGGAAACAATGAAAAAAAAGTAAAAAAAAGGTTTTAACCCTCTCACTGCTGAGTGCTGAGCCATTTCACCACTGTGCACTGAGCTCATTTTTACTGCCTTTGCTCATGTTTAAACGCGATTTGAAGCCATGGGAAATGTTTGAGCAACAACAAGTAGGAAAAATGACGATCTTAACGCAAACGTTAACGCTCACTTGCGTGAGCATTAACGTTTGCTGCGGTGTTCACCGCATATTTGTAACAATTCCCCAGGACAGTCCTGGTAGGATCCCTAGTAACAGGCCTCTAACCCTCCGATCCTTAGGATGGTCGGACCACTAAACCTAACTACATAGGCCAGGGTCACAGCACCAGCAATATACACCACAGACTGAGATCAATATAAGTTTGTACTGCGCTATAGTGTATGGCAGGATGGAAGCGCACCAGCAGTAACAAGCAGCAGAATATACCAAACAGGGACACAGAGCGAGAGTAGTCATTATAACAAAACCGGGTCAACAACGTTTAGGCACTAGTACTGCGCTGCTGTATATGGTGGGAATCGGCACACACCAGTAGCAACAGGAGGCAAACAAGTTGAGTAAGTAATGAATATTCATAAGGGTCAGGGAACAGGAAGTGAGCTGTGCCCCAGGAAGAGTCAGTGTGGAGGAGAACCAGCTCAGAGTCAGGAAACCAGCACTCATCTCATGTATCAACATAACAAAGAAGTTGCTGTAAACAGAACCTCGTGGATCATTTCAGTACATTAAAAAGCTGAACAACAGAGTCGCAGCTCTGTCATCCGGCGGCCGCATGCTCCTCAAGGGGTCCTTGGGAGGCCCCGGCGGGCAGCCCTTTACAGTGCCTGATTAGAGGGCCGTGTCTGCCTGATGTTTTAGCAACATGAATGTTTTATCTCTTTGGCTTCAATGTTAAAAATATTCCCGTTTTAATTCAATATCTAATAAACCGTTGCTTATAATATTCTGCAGTAAAGATTCTCTTTATTTGTAGATTTTTTAGGATTTTTTAAGCATTTTTTTTAAAAAAATTAAATTTTTTTCAAACTTTTGGCGAACATCGCAAAAAGTATGACGTTCGTCAAACTGTCGAACGGCCGATGTTCGATTCGAACTTCGAACAGATTCGAACCGGCAGCCCATCCCTAAATAAGATGCGGTATTGTTAATTTATATACAGCAGCAAAGGTGTGCGCACAGGGTGTGCCTGGTGTGCCCAGGCACACCCTAATGTTAGGTGAAGGGTTCATCTTTGACTCCCTACATTGATATTTTGGATATTCCTTATCTGGTTCATGATAAATAGCATGTACATTGACTGTATCATTGCATAAACACTGGTTATTCCTAACTAAAAATAACCGTTCTGTACAAAATTACCCAAGCATAGATATGTAATTAATAAATGTGACATGGGTGCACACCCTAATGAAATGGGCTGCATAAGCCATTGTACAGCAGATATACATATTTAATGAGCATGGGACACAAATACAGATAAGGTCAATTTCTATGGGTTTAGGCAACTGTTCCCCCCAGGTTTAGAAAAGAGAAACCGCATTAGAAAGAGAAGTAATATTCAGAAGGTAGGATAAAAAGAAAATAAATTTTTGTGGCTAAAAAATAAGAAGATTTTTAAAAGAAGATTCATATAAGGATTTGAGGAGGAGACAAGCCGAGGAAAGAGGAAAGGTAAAGTCTCAAGTCTGGTCGACCTGTACAAGATTTTAATTGCAGATTACTGTACATAGCATGTATTAGGATAATAGTAGCAAATTAAGAGTATGGGATAAATCTAGCTTGCAATCAAATGCAAAAAAAATATCTGAATCTTTGGACAAAGTTTTCCAACATCTACACTGTTACTACTCATGAATTACATGTTAAATAACTTACTACACTTTAATTATATAGAAAAGGAAAATAAATAGTATAATTAATAGAACATGTAAAATGTAATTAGAGTTTACGATTGTTTGGATATGCATGAGTTCATACCAGTATTCCTTTCCATTGAATGCTCATTTGGTAATGGCATTGATTAAAACAGCCATTGAACTAAAACCCAAGCGAATTCTACGTCAACAAAAGAGCTATACAAGTATAAAACTGCGTGACTGAGAATCTGTTTAGAACAATTAAATTTAAAACATAAAATTAAACTTTTTTTTAATGAAACCTTTTTTATGTTGTTTGTGTTTAATATGAATTGGAAAAAAGTTAACCATCTTTTTTTTAAAATATGTATATATACACGAAACTAGGTTTTTTTGTGAGCTTGTGAACATGCAACAAACCAACAGCTGAGATGCATTACACAAATCAGGGGCCTGTTCAACCTATGCATTAAAGACAGTGGCGACTCTAGGAACAATATTTAGGGGGGCACAGAAGATACCGCAGTCAAAACTGGGGGGGCACTAATAATTTTCAAGGGCCCTATCACCAGGTGTGAGCTAAAAGACCATTGCTAAAGGAAAAGTTTAGCGCGAGTCGCTAAAACTTAGTGCCTGACAACCTACTAACAGATAACCTTGTCCACGGTAGTCCACGAACAAGGTCGTTTGGCGCATGCTAGAAAAACTCTAAGACCCAGGCTGAGACCCAGCGCTAATGCGGTTGTGTACAGGATAGAACTGTTTTTTTTCCAGTGCGGAGTGCCGGGCCATACCTATCCCCCGCCCTCACAAGCTTGAATATGAACACATCCAGTGAATAACCTCACATCCCTGCATTATTAAAATCCTCCAAAGTGGCCGTATCATCCATGTTTTGATGCACATATATATATTAAGGCTGAAGGGCATTGCATGATAAATGCCTCCCGACAGCATGTAGAATCATTACAATGCATTTAATAGATCCAAAAGGAAGACCAGGTGAGCTACATTAACCCTTTCACTGCTGAAGACGTGTGGGGCACATCCTCATTGATGCACGTTACATGCTGAGGACGTGCCCCACACGTCATCAGCTGTGCGGGACCCCCGGCGGAGATACTCACCTCTCTGTCCGGGGTCCCGCGGCGTTCTGACTTCAGCGTCCTCAGACGCTGAAGTCAAACTCCTCCCGGCGTAAATGACGTCATCGCGGCAAGTGCGATGACGTCATTTCCAGGCGACCCCCCGGCAATGCCGGGAGATAGCCTGGAAGGGAGGGGGGGATCCGTTCGGATCCCTCTCCCTCCCGATCGGAAAGGAGCAGTGCCAAAAGCCAGGCACCACTTAAAAGGGGAGAGTCTCCCCTTTTAACCCTTTCGCTGCTGAGGCATTTCCCGCCCCTGTGCTGAGGTCATTTTTACCGATTTTGCTCATCATGTTTAAACGTGTTTTGAAGGCTTATTTTAGTATATGACCCAGACATATTATATATCATTCTTTCCGTCAGACTTGGCAGATTCATAATATGTCATTATTATATGTATACGTCATGACCTGTCTGTATATTATAACAAAAAATTCAATAAAATATGAATTTTCAATAATTTACAACGTGTAAAGTGTTTTTTTTTCACATTTTAACATGCGTGCAATTGCGGTTATATTTTGTATGGGGTGCGCTTGTTAAAAAACTTAGAGATGGGGACTCATTACATTTTTTTTGGGGGAAAATTACGCGATTTTTAACAAAAGCACCGCATACAAAAATCGTTGGTGCAGCATTATTGTTCACATTATAATTGAAATGGGAAGAATATTGCTGCATTAACGAACCAAAAAAAGAAAAAAAAAATTGTTTATTTTTTTTATAATTCTTTTTTATATTTTTTTATTTTTATTTATTTTTTTATTTTTTTTAAAACTTTTTTCATAGTCAAGTTTGGTATTGTTGGAACGGCCATGCTCTGGCCGATCCAACAATACCAAACATTAACCCCTAACTGCCACGGATCGGGAGATAGGGGGTTCATTGGAACCCCCTATCTCCACCATTGGTGGCAGTTAGGGGTTAACTCCAGGACTGGCGTCATCGTGCTATGCTATGCACGATGATGCCAGTCCTCAGGGGGCATTCCCGGAAGCTTGGCCGACATCTTGGATGTCGGCCAGCTCCGGGAAAGGATCACGAACCTGCGCTTTTCGGCGCCGATTCGTGATCCGGCCCCCATGAGGTTAATGCCAGGTACCATTTGGAAGGGCAGGCTGCGCCCTTCCAAACGGTGCCTGGGTTAACCCCCTGCACGCCGCCGATTGGGAGGGAGAGAGGTCCGAAGGACCTCCCCCCTCCCTTTCAGGCGCCTCCTCTGCACATGCGGGGGGGGCGCCTGAATTAGGTGTCATCGCGCCCCCGCGATGACACCTAATTATTCCGGTGGTGGTTCCGGCTGCTGGGCTGACATTGAGGATCGAGGATGTCAGCCCGCACCGGGGGGCCAGCGATCGGCCGGAACCCGGCCGAACGCTGGCCCCAAAGTGAGGACGCAAGGAACGTACCTGCGGGTGGACGCGCTGAGCGCGTCCTCCGCAGTGAAAGGGTTAAGCGGTGCCTGGATTTAACCCATCAAGCGCCGGGTTGCACTTCAGAGCCTTGCGGTGCTGAAGTGCAGCCTAGCTCCGGTGGGGGCCGCCATCTTGGATGGCAGCTCCACCCCCGGGTCTCCCCTCGCTGCCTGATGTCATCATGCATAGCGTGATGATGTCAGATAGCCGGGGAACCCCTAGCTGCTAGGGGATTTCCCAAGGAAATCCCCTGGTGGAGATAGGGGGTTCTTGTGAACCCCGATATCTCCAGAACCGTGGCAGCTAGGGGGTCATGGAGGGGGTCATTTGAAAGGCCTGAGCATGAGAATGATACCCAACATGACTAGGTACAAAGTAAAAAAAAAAAAAATTATAATAAAAATAATAAATAAATTTAAAAAAAAAAAAAAACATGTGTTTTTTTGTGTGTTGTTTTTATTAATGCAGCAATATTGTTCACATTTCAATTATAATGTGAACAATGATGCTACACTAATGATATTTTTCTATGGGGTGCGTTTGCTAAAAATCACGTAATTCCCCCCACAAAATGTAACAAGTCCCTAGTTCAAATTTTTGTACAAGCGCACCCCATAGAAAACATAACCGCAAACGCTCATGTGATAAAATGTGAAAAAAACACTTTACACACTGCAGATGATTAAAAATTCAATTTTTATTGTATTTTTTGTTATAATATACAGACAGGACATGACTTATACATATAAAAATGATATATTATGAATCTGCGGAGTCTGCCGGAAAGAACGATATATAATATGTCTTGGTCATTTATTAAAATGTGGCTTCAAATTGCGTTTAAACATGATGAGCGAAAGCGGTAAAAATTAGCTCAGCACACAGCAGTGAAATGCCTCAGCAGTGAAGGGGTTAACTTCCCTGCTGCAGCATATAAATAATACATGTTTCAGGGCAAGACTTATTCACGTGTCCCTTTAAACAAGGTCCACACGGTCACCCTAATAGTCAACCGCTTCCATACTATGAATAACCCCCAGCATATAATGTTTAACATTAGGCAATATATTAGGATTAGGATATATGTGGATAAAGGATACATCTATATCATAATAGAGATCACTGCAACAGCAACGACAATGCGGACCAGATCCATTGCTATGGTGTATGGGGCCAAGAGAACACCTGTGTTCAATTACCTGTTAATTTTGGGCGAGGATCTGTTTTTTCAGTTTTTTTGGAGTTAGTACCAGGGTTGAGCAGTAGGTAAAATGATGCAATTAGTTTCCCTCAAAAAATTAGCGCCGGCACCAAGTGATCTGTTAGCTGCAAAAGCGCTAGAGATCTCTAGCGCTCCCCATTTTAAGTAAAGGACGCGGAAAGTACAGTAAGCTCGCGGTACAAATTGCTAATAGAACCGCACTAAGTGATTTTTCTCGTTTGTAGCGAGAGGCGAACAATCTGTTGGTCCGGCGCTAGACTCGATTAACCCGGCACTAACGCAAAACCATGCCGACGCAAGGGTTAGCTCACACCAGGTAATAGTGCCCTAAATAAGTATATATAAATAAGATTCCAAACCCCAGAGTAATGTGATGCAAAGATACCTTTTTATTGTACTAACCTGATACTTAAATTCAATATTTTATTTGCCGCAATTCGGCAGTTTTCGCTGAATGTCTGATAGCTGCTTCAGTGACTCCACTTTTAACAAATTACAGTGACCATTCACTAAATAGGGAATTCACTATTTTTGGCGAAATGAATTCCCCGAAATGTGACGAAAAGCAGAGGATCTAAAGATAAATAGACCCTTTAGATTCTAACTTCCATAGTAACCCCTAAAATGCCATAAACCCAGGGAAATACAATAAAATAATAAACAATGTGGCATTTAGCCTACCCCTTAACCCCTAAAATGCCATTAACCCCTTAACGCCGCAGGACGTACATTTACGCCCTGCATTAGGCGGGCTTTGCCGCCGCAGGACGTAAATGTACGTCCTCGGCGTTTAGAGCCCCCCCGGGAGATACTCACCTTCTCCGGTCGCTTCCCACGCTGTTCTGACTCCCCCGGAGTCAGATCAGTGTGATCCCTCCTCCGGCGTTGTGACGTCATCGCGCCGGTGGCGCGATGACGTCAGTTTCAGGCGTCCCCCCCGCCGGAGCAGGGGAAGCGCCTGGAGGGGAGGGGAGGGATCCTTTGGATCCCTCTATCTCCCGATCGCTTGGTCCCCGGCGGCTGTGGCCAGCATCGCTGGAAGGGTCACAGCCTGACCTTTCCAGCGATGTATGGGGGGTTAACCCCTTAGTTGCCAGGTCGCGACCGGTCACTAATTTGTGCCCGATCGCGGCCTATTTCCGGTGGGGGCCGCCATCTTGGATGGCAGCCCCCACCTCTGGGTCACCCCCCGGTCAACTGACTCATCGCGCCATGCGCGATGATGTCAGTTAACCGGAAACCCCCTAGCTGCAAAGGGATTTCCTATGGAAATCCCTTGCAGGAGATAGGGGGGTTCTTTGAACCCCTTTATCTCCTGATCGGTGGCAGCTAGGGGGTCATGGTTGATATTGCTGGAAAGGCCAGAGCATGGCCTTTCCAATGATATCAAACATGACCATGTTATATGTAAAATAAAAGTGTAAAAAAAGTAAAAATAAAAATAATAAATTAAATAATAAAAAAATAATAAATATAATAATAAAAAAAAATTAGTTTTTTTTAATGCAGCACTATTGTTCACATTTCAATTATAATGTGAACAATGATGCTTCACTAATGATTTTTTTTTTTTGGGGGTTTAGCTAAAATCACGCAATTTCTCCCCAAAAAAAAAATGGGTTCCCCGTCCTAATTTTTTTAACAAATCTACCCAATAGAATATGACCGCAGAGCCTCGGATAATAAAATTAAAAAAAAAAAACACTTTACACACTGTGGAAGATTGAAATTTTATTGAAAATTCACATTTTTTTACATTTTTTGTTATAGCATTTTGGCAGGGCATGACATATACATTTAATAATGATATATTATTAATCTGCCGAGTCTGACGGAAAGAACGATATATAATTTGTCTGGGTGGTATAAGAATACGTGACTTAAAAATGGTCAAAATGCGCTCAGCAAACTTCTACTTCCGAAACAGCGCCGAAGTTGTAAAATTACTCCCGTCCTTAAGGGGTTAATCAAGGTAAAACATGAAATTAATACACTGTGAGGCATGTAGCCTACCCATTAATGCCCACAATGCCATTAATCAAGGAAAAAATAAAATGTATACTGTGAGGGATGAAGCATACCCATTAACCCTTAATATACAACTAAACCAAGGCAAAAACGTAATACACAATGTAATGTATAGTCTGAACATTAACCTCATCACTGCTGAGCCATTTCAACCCTGTGAAAATTTATACTTTAAGTGCCCGTTATTATTTAATGTTTTATGACTTTTACTTCAAACTGAATATGGTCAGGTTGGGTTTCATTGGAAAGGCCAGAATCTGCCCTAACCAATGACACCTAGATCGTCCATATACGATGCACAGAGACGGAGATACAGCGGTCCGAATACGTGGAAGAAGCTGGATGCTGATTTTTGGTGGGGGGCACATGGGGGGCAAGGAATAACCTAGGGGGGCAATTGCCCCCCTTGCCCCCCTTGTAGAGTCACCTATGATTAAAGGCAAGACACAAATGCCTTTTTGCGAGGCCATTTTCAATTTGCTGCTTGCCTTTAATGTCTGTATTATGATGGACCACTTCCTCAGCAGTCATAATAGCATTACACATACTCACCTACATCCGCATCCACATACTCCCCTACATCGGCCCTGAGCTCCTCCGGCGGAGGAGCCCCATGGTGAGTGGTGACAGTCCTCCGGCATCCAGTTCCCGCTCTCCGTCAAACGCTGGTCGCAGGGATGATGTCACGGAGGCTCTCAATAATTAACCAAATTTATATTACATGTCATAACTAGACTTGCGAGGGGATACACAGATATATTCCTGGGGCATTTTCTATTTTCTCTTTAGTCATGCTTTTCAAGTGAATTTAGCTTTTCAAACATTCCTTATTGGTTTTCAGATAAGTACTGAGAATACTCAGAATCTGAGCAGTTTCAACTTTTTACATTTCATTGTTTATGATTGTCAGCACATTTATTTTTTATTAGAATAGTTTTAAACTTTTATGTTTATTTTGCAAGTGAAATTGTTATAGTGCAGCTTCAAATTGCTTTTATAACTTTCACAATTGGCTGCTCTTGCAGAAAGGAGATGAAACCCTCACATCAATCCCTCATAATGGGGAGAATCACACATTTGTCACTCAAGGAAGTGAATATTAGTGAATTTAACATATTCTGAGACAATGGAATTTGTGAATTTATTTGGTTTATGCTAATTATTGTAATATGAAAAGTACCTTGTAGATTCCAGACATATAAAGATGTTCTGAAATAGCCCCGACTATAAAAAAAATAATGCAATAGTCCTCTTTTTTATGTGACATATTTATTATATAGACTGGTTCCAGAAGCAATTTTCTATAGTAAATGTGAATCATCTATACAGAACATGCAAATTTATTGCTGTGGAGCTTAAACATTAGATATAAGTGCAGACAGAAGACAAGGGGAGCTCAAGACTGATTTATATCATAAACCAGCAAGACATAAAAGCTTACCTTTCTCAGCATCCACAAGCCAGTATCCATTAAGGCCCTCCCCAGGGTATGATTTCTAACAGCAATAAAACAAAAAATTGGGCAGACGTAGTACATACATACTTAAATTTATTGAGAGGATACAGCATGGAAATCAGCTGGAAAAAATCATAGGGAAACAGGAAAGAAATCCTTATAAAAGATTTGCATATACTCTTTTGCAATAGGGAAAATTATTAACAAGGGTTTGGAGTGAAGAGGATGCTAGTCCTTAAATTTGCCCATATTGTCCCAAAATCATAGCTGTAACACACCATCTCATTGGCTGAGATTCACTATTGATTGGTAATGGATCAATACGATCCGTGACTTCCTGCAAGGAAATCACAAATTAAATAACATGATAAAAACAAAATACAAATCATAAGAGGAAATTTATAAGTTTAGGCACATTGTGATAAAAAGGTATATAATTTCAAAATTTGACAAGCCATTTCAAAACTCTAAAAGGGATTGTAATGCAGTTAGAAGTTGATAGAACAACACACTGCTGGAATATCCCTCTTTCAGAATTAAACATGAGGATGTATTTAAAAAAAGAGCATTTAAAACTGTACCACTTTGTTTGACACAGGCATATTGCTGAGTTTGTAAGACAAGATTTACAGGGTCTTTGTAATTAAGGTGACAGAATTTGAAGGTTTTAGGCTCAGCTTATGATGTCTTTGGTTATAGGATGACGTAAGCTTAAAGGGACAATCAAAACACCCAGACCACTTTAGCTTATTATGTGGTCAGACTGCATGAAGTGCTTCCTCCTCCCACTCCCCCTGTAGCCCCGTTTGTCAAGTACATCTGTGTGAAGTGGAGGGTTTCCACTGTCCACCCTTGTGTCACTCAGCAGATGTGATTTAAATATCTTGTCTGCCAGGGACCCAATAATGGACCAATACTTTGGGACATGTTTAGGTGCAACCAATTATGTGAGCGTAAGCTAAGCAAATAAAAACTTGTTAGGTGTGGGGAGACTTCATTTTAACAAGTGAGAGTGTTGCCTCTTCCTCGATGGAAGCTGAGGATACCTGCTTAGGCATGTGCAACTCACCTCATCAGGGTCTTTCATTATCATCTTCTTAGAGAGAGCTCAGAGAAGGGCTATTAAAATGGTGTACGGCTTGAAGGAGAAAAGTTACCAGGAAAGGCTTAATGATCTTAACATGTACAGCTTGGAATAAAGACGAGACAGAGGAGATATGATAGAAACATTTAATTACGTAAAGGGAATCCACAAGGTAGAGGAAGGGAGTATATTTAAACGGAAACAAAGTAGCAAAACAAGAGGACATAGTCTTAGATTAGAGGGGCAAAGATTTAAAAGTAACATCAGGAAGCATTATTTTACTGAGAGGGTGGTGGATACATGGAACAGCCTTCCAGTTGAAGTGGTGGAGGCCAAAACAGTAATTGAATTTAAGCAGCCATGGGATAGGCATAAGGCTATCCTAAACAAAAGATAAATCCAGGTAAAGTATCCATGTAATTGGGCAGACTAGATGGGCCGAAAGGTTCTTATCTGCCGACATTTTTCTATGTTTCTATGTTCCTATAAGGAGCATCCAGTTATCCGAGTTGGAGGATGAAAAAAGGCATGAAAGCAGGACTCACCTAGGGCCCCCCTCTCACTTGTGCACACCTATGGTTGGCCACACACTAAGGTCAAGGTCATACGAGTTTGGAAGTAACATACTTGAGAACGGACATTCGTCCTGCTCGGATGCCCATGTGGCCACCTCGCTGAGTGCATGTCAGTGCGCTCAGCTGTCACGTACCTCCTGGATATAATGTCTGACCCCTGTACATAGAACAACTAATCTACAATGCCAGTCCTTGCAATGGACGGTAATGCTACCTATTTCCACAAATAAGCAAAACCAGAGGTATATATGAACAAAACAGAACAGACACCAAGGGTTACTACCAGGGATGCTCATGAGCCAGATACCAGTAGTTAATACCAGTCTGGTTGTCAGCCAAATGCCAGGGGTCGTTATGCCAGAAGGGTAGTCAGACAGATGCCAAAGGATTTATTTATTTATTTATAAAGGATTTTGACAGGAAGGATACATTGAGATTTCTCTCATTTTCAAGTATGCCCTGGGTTCAAGAACATTGCCACAGAAATACAAAGTAGTAAAATGCAAGATATTAACACAAAACAAATATACAGATTAACAGAAAATAAATATGTAGGAAATATAGTCACTATGTTACATGTTTACAGGTGCATTCCGTATTGAGGTTTGTTAATAGGGAGCTTTTAGGGGACTTTAGACTGGGGGAAGATTTGATGGTGTCTGGGAGGTTATTCCATAATTGTGGTGCTCTGTAGGAAAATGAGGTTCGAGACACTTTCTTTTTGTATTGTGGTATTGCAAGTAAGGTGCAGGTCCTGGATCGGAGATTATAGGATGAGGGAACTGCTAAGGGAAGCAGCCTATTCAGGTAGGGTGGTAGCTTCCCAGAAAAGCTTTTAAATATCAAGTTGGAAAGGTGAAGAGTACGTCTAGATTCCAGCGACTGCCAGTTTAGTTCTTTTAACATGTCACAATGGTGGGTCATGTAGTTACATTGTAGCACAAAGCGACAGAACGAGTTATACAATGTAGTAAGTTTCTGGAGGTGCGTTTGCGGGGCGGCTGCATACACCACATCTCCGTATTCAATAGCTGGCATAAGCATTTGTTGTACAATCTGCTTTCTTACCGCGGGGCTCAGGCAGGATTTGTTTCTGTTTCTAGTTTGGGGTAAAGTTTAGATAAAAGTTTTTCGATTTGGGGGCCAAAATATAGATTTGGGTCTATCCACATACCTAGATATTTGAGAGAAGTGACTGTGGTCAATGTACCATTTGATTTTGTCCTGACACATAGATGGGGTGTTTGCAATTTGTGTAGTTTAGGTGCTGTTCCAAAGAGCATTGTAACAGTTTTGTCAGCATTTAGAAAATGTTTGTTATCTTTGATCCACTTTTCTAACTCTGTGAATTGTTTTTGCAGCACGGCCTCCAGCTGTGGGAGATCTGGTTTGCTGGTATAGCTTACAGTGTCGTCTGCGTACATGTGTACAGTTGAGGCTGTGCAGACATTGGGCAGATCATTTATGAATATTGTGAATAGCAGGGGGCCGAGTATGGAGCCTTGGGGTACAACGCACGTGACTGGGAGGGGGAGGGAAGTGCTGTCAGAAATGGACACATATTGCGACCGATCAGACACATATGATTGAAACCAGGTTAGAGTGCAATCACCAGAGTTTTTAAGTTTTTGGATTAACAGCCAGGAGGCAACGTAAGCCAAGCCAGAAGTCATACACAGGTGATCCAATAGGTTATTATTAAGAACGCACTGAGAGGAGTGAAAACCACGTCAGGGCATTGAATATGTCTCAAGTGTCTGATTTTAAACCTGGCAGGCGCTGCGTCATCACGTCGTGCCCCACCTGCGACCTCGACTCATGACCATGTCCGTCACTTTTCTCGGCGGCTGGCCAATGAGCAGCGAGGAAGGCGCTGCTTGTCATCAAGCTACCAGGATGGCGCGAGATGTGACATCAGCTCTAGAAAGTGCCAGGCTCCTATGGAGGATTGCACTTTGTAGACCCGTACAATGTCTGTCGTAGCGGGTTGACGGGGAGGAAAATTTCACGTTCGTTGCAATGTATGATACTAGTACGCATGTTAAACCATGTGGCTCTCCCAGTCGAGCCTTCATAATACTACGAGGGATGCTGGGAGGGGGGGACACTACGGACGAACATGGTGCGCTCATGTAACCCTGCCTTAAGCAAACTTCACGTTCCTTACAATGTGTGATACTAGTATGCACGTTAAATCGTGTGGCTCTCCCAGTCGAGCCATCATAACGCTACGAGGGATGCTGGGAGGGGTGGTCACTATGGACGAACATAGTGCGCTCGTGTAACCCTGGCTTAAGCTAGCAGCAAGCTCTGTGGGAGGCTGAGCTCAGGGTAAAACCATGCTCTGAGCAGATTTAGTACACTGTGGCCACAGTTAATGCTTCAGGTACACTTTTGATGTGGATTCTTCCATAGTGTTTCTTCTATGAAACTCTAAATTCGAAACCTGGAAAGCATACAAAACACATTACATATTTGGGAACTGAAATTCTCTCTTCATTCTAACCATTACTCATACAGATGGAGAAATCATACATGATCTGCCCTAACCTACTACTGAACAATAACGATTTGTAAGTTTACTTGCTCTCATGACTTCCCAGAGCAAAAAAAAAAGCCCAAATATAAGTAAAATATATCCTTTAATTTTTGTTTGCATAATTAGAAGCAAAAGGGCGATCATAGATTTATAGATTTATTTTAAGCAAATGTTAGAATTAGTTGTAAAAATTAAAACCTTCTGTTGGAAAATATATAAATCATGGTTCAACAGCTTTTAACATAGTTTACAGAGCGGGGAGCTGAAGGGAATGCTGAATCCCAGAGAACAAATGTTCTTGAAGCCATGGACTCCTTTTATAAACCATTTGGCACAGTATGAATAAAAACTAACAACAGAAAAAAAACTATGCTAGATCAAACTGGTAATGCGGTCTGTCTTATCCACTGTAAAATGTCATATATTGAGGTATGATTTACAAAATATATAATGGTCATAAGCATTGTGCTCTGTGCTGTATGCATGTGCAGCCCTGGGACTTGATATATATTCTCCAAGAAATATAAGGATAGTCATAATACTTTGAATAGTAGTTGTGTTACTATGTGGCATAATATAGGTATCATATGTACACAATTGTACTTAAATGGTATATGATCCAATCTCTTAGTGATGGCTCGCAATACTTTATTCATTTCTATTTTAATATATGAAACTGAAACTCTGGTCCAAATAAATGGTATTTACTGCATTAAAGTCCTAACTAAGATTTACAGGTTTATTTTGATGAATAGTAAGTAAAATTTCTCTACACAAATAGAAACAGGCTGAGAGCTAACTTTTGGGCAATAACTCACATAATTAGTACAAACGTAACCAGTTGGCAGAGCATGGGAGGGCAGAATGATATTTGGCCCATCGAAATGTTAATTATTATAGTACTCAGTGCATATAAACCTGTGATGGACAGGACAAAGGCATAATGTGTGTGATAAGGCAAAGCCATTGTGGTAGTTTAAGTGGTAAATCAAAAGCACAATTGGGATGAAAGAGATAAGGACATGTCCTAGCAATTGGCCATCTCCAAGCCTATTAAGCCCTTAATCCATTTTTGCAATGTGATGTTCTAAGCAATGCACTAAGCAGTGATGTCACTAATGATTTACTCTTCGGAGTCATAGGTGCAAGTCACACCCTCTGGTGGTTCATAAAGAGTGGTTGAACTGCACTCCCAAGTTTATCTGCTCACCTTGACCCCTGGTGATACCTACATCATTTTGAAAATCAGTTTGATCAATTTGCATGATATGGTAGTTTAGCTTGTCAGAATAATAATGATATATTGAACATAGTGATTTTGAGAGCCTGTAGTACTGAAATTATTATTTCAAGGTGCATTCTGTAGTATCTTGAACATTTACTTTATTCTATGCTCCCCAATCCAGGGTAGTAATAAAGCCTCCTGACTCACCTCTGAACTTGAGAAAACTTCCAGTCAAGGAGCAAAATGCATAGCGCTGTATGCTAGACATTAGAGCAATGAGAAATACCATTGTTTATACTGGTGGAGGAATAGAGGACATATTTGAAAGGATATCACTATCTGGACACTCCATATACCAGGTTTATATGTGCCTCAGGCATTATTTTATGTCTGGTTTTTTAATGCACTCAATAAATTAAGACTGTGGAACACTTTTAAATTAACCGAGCAGTACAAGTGGCACGTGCTGATTTCCAAATTTGTGTGTTCTCTTCTGCTTAGAGACCTTTAATATATGTATTTTATATATTCCTTTTTGTGCTTTCTTAATATCTATGGCAATAAAGGGCCCTATTCCAAAGTTATGCTTTATATTTACATTCACCTTTTGGTGACAAAAGTGGTAATCGATGAACAAAAGAAAACTATTGTCATTTTTCAACTGCTCTGATGCCATTCATATATTTATTACAAAAACAAGGTGTGAATACATAATGTCTGTACACAGTATTATTCTCCTCAATCTCTGACACAGAAAAAATACAACATTTTGTTAAAACAGCAAACATCGTCTTTGTAGTCTTCAACAGGACCAGAAGAGTGAATAATATGCATTTGCCAAAGCACTTACAGTATATCAATAAAACAGATTATAATCTAACCTACATTTGCATTTGTTATCTTTTTTTGTAAACCATATGTCAGATTGTATCCAAACATTTGCGTATACATTCTTTGCATGGATTAGCATATGACTAAATATTTGCTCACCTCAAAAAGTGTCATAGAAACTGTTGTATCCTTTGACAGATGTAGAATGTTGCAAAGAATGAAGACAGTGGTATTTTTCTCAATTTAGCGAAAAAGAATAAAACTATATTTAATGCACACAGAATATACACAGTATTACTGGAATCACTAATTTCTGTAGATGGAAAATCATCTGTAGTTCAAATATTGCATAAATAATAATTAAATTAAAATAGAGTAACTAGCGTTAGGATCACTTATTCCTAATGCTAGTTACGAAGAGCTGGCGCTACCTAAAAAAGTTACCACCAGCACAGAGCTTTAGGTAACAGATTCTGCTGCTGCAGAATCCATTACCTGCAGCTCAAACCTCCCCAAAAAAAACAAATACTCACCTCTTATCCTGCAGCGAGAACAGCAGCCCGATCTGCTGCTTCTGACTGCCTAGAGCAGAGAGAGACTGGGGGAAGAAAGTTCCCTGTCTCCCTCTGCGATCACTCCGCCGACCAGCAGGATCTCCCAAGAGGCAAGATCCTGCCGGTCCTATGACCTGGAAGCACAATCCTCCATAGAGTCCTATGGACGCCATGGAGGGGATGCTGAGGATGGCACTGTAGCACTGCCCCAGCATCCACAAGCTTAGTGATCACTAAGGGGCAGGCTGCCGGACTCAGCGCCTGCCCCAAGATCTTCTGGGGAATCTGGGATGCTAAGGGGAAGTTAGCAAATGCTAGTTTTACCCCTTAGCACCCGGTTTTAGCTCAGGACAGCTGATAGTGCCCTTAGAGGGCCAAAGTTGTTGACCCCTGATTAGAGAAATCTATTTGATTGCTATGAGCTCCTGAGAAGAAAGTAACATACCCATATGCATAAATATCTGATGCCACCAAATGGGGCTTTCTGATCTGAATAGGGAGAAAAGTTGCCCCACCTCAATAGTTTTCCCACCCCACCAGGCACTGTGAGCAGGTGGTTCGGTTTTACATAGATACGCTTAAGGAAATTCCAAAACGAACCAACCTACACACTCAACCTCTGACATCTCCTTAAGTGAAAATACAAGCTAAACTTTCTGTGGCTTGGTCAGATGGAAATTGCAGCCATATACAGTATGTGCATCATTATTTTAGATTGGTTAATGGGGAGAATATTTCTTGAGGCGGCACAACTTATGTGAATTTATGAAACCATTCACTTAACAAAAAACTTTTACCAATAATCCATAATAAACATGCTTGTGTCACAGCAGGAGATAACAATGATCATAAACTAGTCTTCCTTTAAAATAATTGCTCTATGGAATTCAGCCCTAGAAACCAGGAACAGAGGTTTCTCAATATGTTCTAATATATTATCTGTTGCTTTCATTTCAGAGAAATAGTCCCACTAGCCTTTCCTGGGTAGTGACAGTATTACAATAACAAGTATATGTGCTTCAAAAGGTACCAAAATTCCAACAGGGCTCTATGCCCTAATTACAACAAGCATGGCCAACTGTTGAACATATGGGATATTGTGAAAGCGTACAGTCAGGTCCAGAAATATTGGGACATCGACACAATTCTAACATATTTGGCTCTATACAACACCACCACAATGGAGGTGGAATGAAGCAAACACAATGTGCTTTAACTGCAGACTGTCAGCTTTAATTTGAGGGTATGTACATCCAACTCAGGTGAACGGTGTAGGACTTACAGCAGTTTGCAGATGTGCCTCCCACTTGTTAAGGGACCAAAGGTAAAGGGACAATTGGCTTCTTAGCTGTTCTATGGCCGGGTGTGTGATATTCCCTCATTACACCAATTACAGAGTGCAGATAAAAGGCCCAGAGTTCATTTCAAGTGTGCTATTTGCATTTGGAATCTGTTGCTGTCAAATCTCAAGATGAGAGATCCAAGGAGCTGTCACTATCAGTGAAGCAAGCTATCATTAGGCTAAAGAAACAAAACAAACCCATCAGAGAGATAGCAAGAACATTAGGCGTGGCCAAAACAACTGTTTGGAACATTCTCAAAAAGAAGGAACGGACCACGGAAAACAGCTGTGGTGGATGACCGAAGAATTCTTTCCCTGGTGAAGAAAACACCCTTCACAACAGTTGGCCAGATCAAGAACACTCTCCAGGAGGTAGGTGTATGTGTGTCAAAGTCAACAATCAAGAGAAGACTTCACCAGCGTGAATACAGAGGGTTCACCACAAGATGTAAAACATTGGTGAGCCTCAAAAACAGGAAGGCCAGATTAGAGTGTGCCAAACAACACCTAACAAAGCTTTCACAGTTCTGGAACAAGATCCTATGGACAAATGAGACCAAGATCAACTTGTACCAAAGTGATGGGAAGAGAAGAGTATGGAGAAGGAAAGGAACTGCTCATGATCCTAAGCATACCATCTCATCAGTGAAGCATGGTGGTGGTAGTGTCATGGCGTGGGCATGTATGGCTGCCAATGGAACAGGTTCTCTTTTATTTATTGATGATGTGACTGCTGACAAAAGCAGCAGGATGAATTCTGAAGTGTTTCGGGCAATCAATATTATCTGCTCACATTCAGCCAAATGCTCCAGAACTCATTGGACGGCGCTTCACAGTGCAGATGGACAATGACCCAAAGCATACTGCAAGAGCAACCAAAGAGTTTTTGAAGGGACAGAAGTGCAATGTTATGCAATGGCCAAGTCAATCACCTGACCTGAATTCCATTGAGCATGCATTTCACTTGCTGAAGACAAAAATGAAGGGAAAATGCCCCAGAACAAGCAGGAACTGAGACAGTTGCAGAAGAGGCCTGGCAGAGCATCACCAGGGATGAAACCCAGCGTCTGGTGAGTCTATGCGTTCCAGACTTCAGCTGTGATTGACTGCAAAGGATTTGCAACCAAGTATTAAGAAGGGAAAGTTTGATTTATGATTATATTCTGCCCGTTACCTTTGGTCCCTTAACAAGTGGGAGGCACATCTGCAAACTGCTGTAAGTCCTACACCGTCACCTGAGTTGGATGTACATACCCTCAAATTAAAGCTGACAGTCTGCAGTTAAAGCACATTGTGTTTGTTTCATTCCAACTCCATTGTGGTGGAGAATAGAGCCAAAGATGTTAGAATTGTGTCGATGTCCCAATATTTCTGGACCTGACTGTATGTGGTGTTAAAAACCCTACTTGTTCATATTACAAAACATGTGGAAAAGACATAACTCATATAAAAAAATGCAAATTAGACAAGTAAGTTAAATTAATTCAATGAAAGGACACGTCACATCAAGAGATTAACAGGGTTATTCAGAGAGAGAGGTGAAAACCAGGAGAATGACTGGAGAAGTGCAGATTCTAGGTCAAAATAGCCAAACCAGAAAAATTCGCCTATTTATTCCACTTTTCAAATCAGCTATTATCACCTAGAATTTTCACTTCTCCAATCATTCTCCTGGTTTTCACATCTGTCTGAATAACCCGGTAAATTTTGTAGAAGTTATACCAAAGGTTATAGAACAGAACATGTTAATTACATATTGTGTTTGAAGGTTCTTATCCTCTGGTTCAAAACTGATTATATATATATTATTCAATTAACCAGGATTTGGGAGAAATATATTATATTTATACAAATATCCATGCTCAAAAAACCAGAGAGTCACTAAGAACGATAAGGCACGGCACGGTGCATTTGCGACCTCCCAACCATTCTAAGTATTGCTCTCTGCACTCAAGTTGATATATGGAGTTGTGGTCAAAACCTGAAAATAAAAGCAACTAATAGGGTTATTCAGAGAGAGGTGAAAACCAGGAGAATGACTGGAGAAGTGAAAAGTATTGGTCAAAATAGCCAAACCAGAATAATTCTCCCATTTATCTCACTTTCCAAATTGGCTATTTGGTCTAGATTGTTTTCTTCTCCTGCCAATTTTCCTGGTTTTCACCTCCCTCTGAATAACCCTGTAGGTGTTCTGAAACAGAACAAATAAGGCAAAGAAAACAAACCCCAATGTGTCTCCAAAACATTTCCAAACACACGCAAAAACTCAAAAGTGCAGTAGAACATGCAAGTACAAAAAAAGGCCTCATTGGCAACTCCAAAGTGCTGAACATCGACTGCGAGGATGGACCCAATGAAGAGTGAAGCAATTATCAGGACAGGTATATCGGACATTGTACAAGGAACAATCAAAGAACGACTACAAAAACTCATCGCCAAAGTGAAATTACAAAATGTCTGTAACATAGAAGTATATTTAACATAAAGCTAACATAAGTAATAAAGCTTTCCCAACCGTGAGATTGTACACACAGTCATCCCTACTCACATGAAGATTGGTGGGATGTACTGTTCATTGTGGTCAATGCAGTAGGACTTCATGCCCATATAGATTTTTAGAGGATCTTGGCTAGTGATGCGCCGAACACCCCCGTGTACAGTTTGCATTCGAACTGTAACACCCGAAAAAGTTTGACCGCAAACTCGAACACAATTCAAACGCCATGCAAGTCAATGGGGCTTGAACGTTCGAAAATTAAGGTCCCCTCCAAAAGGGCATATATGCAAGATATTGGCCATAAAAGGGGTACTGCCCTGGGGGACAGGAAACAATGAAAAATATATATTTAAAAAAACAACAACTTTTTAATCCTTTCATTGCTGAGTGCTGAGCCATTTCACCGTTGTGCGCGGTGCTCATTTTTACAGCTTTTGCTCATGTTTAAATGTGATTTGAAGCCATGGGAAATGTTTGACCAACAATGAGTGGGAAATGTTTGACCAACAAGGAGTGGGAAATGTTTGACCAACAAGGAGTGGGAAATGTTTATGAATCCCATAGGCTTCAATGTTAAAAATATTCCCATTTTAATTCAATATCGAATAAACTGTTTATTATTATATTCTGCAGCAAATAGTCTCTTTATTTTTAGATTTTTTTTAGGATCTTTTAAGCATTTCTTTTAAGTTTTTTGAAAAAAAAATTGTTTCCTCTTGAACTTTCCGCAAACGTCCCGAAAAGTTCAAAGTTCGTGAATTTTCGAACAGCCGATGTTCAAATCGAACTTCGAACCGCTTCGAACCGGCAGCCCATCCCTAATCTTGGCCTGTGTCTCACACCCAACACATTACAATGAATGCCAGGGTAGGGAGAGGAGAAAATTATCATGACAGTCAAAGACAATCAAGAGAATTATTTGTATGTCAGTGCAAATGGACCTGTACATACAGTATGTCTGAACATGTATGTAATGAATTTGCTCTGAAGGTGACACTAAACACTCAGGTGCTCTTTAGAATAATTCAGAATGTCTCAGTATCATGATTTTCCCACAAACACTTCAACTTTATGTTAAACCTAGAAAAATAGATATAATTTTTATCTATACTGTAAGTGTAGAGTGCCAACAGTTTCAGCAGGGCTTTACAATAAGATAGACAGAGAGATGCATAAAATCGATACATCGAACTACATCTGCCAAATGTAGCTTCTGGCATTCTAAACCCAGAGACAATATCCCTTAAAAAAAAAAAAGTGTTGCATTTTCTGGTCACTTTAGCGTGAATGTCATAAACTGTAATTTTCAAGTTATGTAGTGGAAAATATTTTAAAAATAAAATTTTCCATTTCATACTGCATATTTTCCTGTTGTAGAAATGCAAAACACCTGTGGCAAGAAACCCAAGGGAGTAGCAGAAGCAGTACACATTACCCATTAACATCAGAGACCCCTCCTGTTTGCACTGCAGCCCAAACATTTTTCAGCAAATATTTCATGATCTCTTACACTAATTATTTGGAATTCATTTGTAATAAATGCCTTATGTTTCCCTTCCTGAAGCACGCACATTTAAATACTTATACTGTTTGTGTGGTAATCTGCATGGTATAGCATTGCAAAAGCGGAAAGATAAATGTTTGTTTGAACGTTGTTTATTTTACACCAGATGACAAACTAAATGAGTTCCAAGTTTATTTCCGTCAGGCTTGTGTTAATATACTTTCCATGTTTCATACCGAAGACATTCGTGTTTGCTTGGTCTTAGCGTGATCTATACAAATTGTGAGAGAATTAAAAACCAGGCAGACAACTGGCAGGCGAGTTAGAAACAGTGTATGGCTGCTTATTGTAACCTCATTTTTATGTTTTGCAAATGTGTATGAGCAGAAGGTAAATGACCACATCAACAACTGATGCAGGCAACATAAAGGATACTATTTAAAGCATTATATTGTGTTACACAGAGGTGTCATATCTTCCATACAGTCTAAGACAGAAGCCAGCAACTTTGGCACTCCAGATTTTTTGGAACTACATTCTACATGATGCTCAGCCAAGGTGAACCAAGGTTATTGTAACCCAGCTAAAGGTTTAAGGTCATTACATTAAAAGATTTAAAAAAATTAACAAAATAAAAATAGTGGGTTTTTTTTCTTTCTTTTTAGAGGGTGGTGTAATATTTTTTCATCAGCATAGCCTGATATTGAAGAGATTTTCCAGCTAAAAATTACTCAAATCTATAATTTCATGAAAAAAGAACTTTTCACATTCCGCTATTCATAAAATGTCAGATTATTTGGCTATCGGAGATGGACAGAGATCAAACAAGTTAGGAGACAGAGTTATTAATGTGCCAACTGGCTAACTCAAAAAATCCCTCTAATTATTTACAGTGGCAGAAATTCATAAGGTTTTAGCGCTAGACATATTGTATCTCCATGAACAAATACAGCGAATAACTGATCTTTATTAACTGCACTAGCAATTATTAAGTTATTACCAGATGTCATTTGGAAGTTATGCTTAATTTTACTTTGAAACCCTTCACTACCATGATCATATATACAGTGGCAAGAAAAAGTATGTGAATCCTTTGGGATTACGTGGAGTTTTGCATGAATTGGTCATAAAATGTGCACTGATCTTCATCTAAGTCACAACAATTTGAAAAACACAGTCTGCTTAAAATAATACAACACAAACATTATATGTTTTCATGTTTTTATTGAACAGAACATGTAAACATTCACAGTGCAGGGTGGAAAAAGTATGTGAACCCCTAGCCTAATGACTTCTCCAAGAGCTAATTGGAGCCAGGAGTGAGCCAACCTTGAGTCCAATCAGTGTGATATTATTGGATGTATTGCTGAAAGCTGTCTTGCCCTTTAAAAACACACACTAGTTTTGGGTTTACTGGTTTCAAGAAGCACTGCCTGATGTGAACCATGCCTCGCAGAAAAGAGCTCTCAGAAGACCTACAATCAAGAATTGTTGACTTGCATGAAGCTGGAAAGGGTTACAAAAGTATCTCCAAAAGCCTTGATGTTCATGTGTCCACGGTAACACAGACTGTCTCCAAATGGAGAAAGTTCAGCACTGATGCTACTCTCCCTAGGCGTGGTCGTCCTGTAACGATGACTGCAAGAGCACAGTGCAGAATGCTTATTGAGGTAAAGAAGAATCCTAGAGTGCCAGCTAAAGACTTAGGCTAGGGTCAGACGAATGCATTTTTCACGTTGTCCGTGAAAAAGTGCGTTCGAACGAATGGACGTATTTTTTCACGGAATACGCAATAGCGGTCATACGATGCGCATTTTCGTCCGTGATTTTGTACGGATCATCAATAAAACCCTTTTGCGTCTGGACGTTATGTTGGCCGGACGTGTGCAGCGTCTGACGTCTCCCAATCACGCAAACACGCCGCTATGCGGCCGCAGCGCACTCTATACGTCAGTAGTAGCGGTTTGACGTTCTCGAAAAAATGCGTTCGTTTGCCACTTGCTTTGCACGGACGAACTTTCGTGCGGCCGTTCGTCGTATGTTCCCCGGCATTGGACGTAATTTGCTGCTAGCACGGCCGTGATTTTGTGCGGCTAAACGCACGTTAAAAATGCTTTCGTCTGACCTTAGCCTTACATAAATCTCTGGCACATGCTAACATTTTTGTTGCCACATCTACAATAAGGAAAACATTAAACAAGAATGGAGTACATGGGAGGACACCACGGAGGAAGCCATTGCTGTCCAAAATGAAAATATTGCAGCACGTTTGAAGTTTGCAAAAGAGCACCTGGATGTTCCACAGCACTACTGGCAAAATATTCTGTGGACAGATGAAACCAAAATTGAGTTGTTTGGAAAAAACACACAACACTATGTGTGGAAAAAAAAGGCACAGCACACCAACATCAAAACCTCATCCCCACTGTAAAACATGGCAGAGGGAGCATCATGGTTTGGGGCTGCTTTGCTGCCTCAGGGCCTGGACGGATTGTTGTCATTGATGTAAAAATGAATTCCAGAGTTTATCAAGACATTTTGCAGGAAAACGTAAGACCATCTGTCTGCCAACTGAAGCTCCGCAGAGGATGGGTGATGCAACAGGACAATGACCCAAAGCATACAAGTAATTCAACAAAAGAATGGCTTCAACAAAACAAAATATGCCTTCTGGAGTGGTCCAGTCAGAGTCCTGACCTCAACACGATTGAAATGCTGTGGCATGACCTTAAGAGAGCAATTCACACCAGATATCCCAAGAATATTGCTACATTGAATCAGTTTTGTGAAGAGGAGTGGTCCAAAATTACTCCAGATCGTTGTGCAGATCTGATCTGCAACTACAGGAAATGTTTGGTTGAGGTTATTGCTGCCAAAGGAGGGTCAACCAGTTAAGTCCAAAGGTTCACATACTTTTTCCACCCTGCACTGTGAATGTTTACATGTTCTGTTCAAGAAAAACATGAAAACATATAATGTTTGTGTTGTATTATTTTAAGCAGACTGTGTTTTTCAAATTGTTGTGACTTAGATGAAGATCAGAGCACATTTTATGACCAATTCATGCACAACTCCACGTAATCCCAAAGGGTTCACAAACTTTTTCTTTCCACTGTATATATATATATACACGATAAGCAGTAACATGATGATGTTAACACGATCTCCGCCTATTCTGTATGATTTCAAATGGAATTCATTTGTTGCAAACAAATCTTGCTTGCTTTTGAGCACCAAAAGGTGCCCTTAAAGTTTTAGCCCTGTGGAAATAATGCCCAAGGTGCTACAGCTGATTAGAATTGGCTAATGAATGTCCTTTAGCAGACGTTCCCCAGCTGACAAGGCACGAGGCTATGAGCTGCAGTTCTAACTGCAATAACTCCATTACCCCAGCAAAAGGTGATATCTGCCTGCCAAATAGACTTGTGCACAGCACAAAATTTCATTTTGAACTAATGGATTAGTCCTAAAATGCAATTTATTTAGTTGCTAAAGAAATTCGTTTTCAGTTCTTTAGTATGAAAACTAAAACCAGTGGATACAATTACTATTGTAGTGGCTCCTCAGAGGGCTGAGATGGCTGCTTGTTACAGTATCTCTCACTCTTAGCACAAAGTGTCAGGCAAAGCTGTTGCAGTAACTGACTGCTGCTCATCACAGCGCTCAGAGTTTCTGTAAAACTAGTAAATATTTTTTTTATATAAGAGGTTAGAACAATATTATTTCCTTGTTTTACTGAAACTCTGAGTGCTGTTACAGTCAGTTACTGTAACAGCTGAGCCTGATACATTGTACTGAGAGATACTATAACAAGCTGCCGATCTCAGCGCTCACAGCCACTGGATTTAAAGGGCTAAAAAAAGGCTCCTCTCTGTATAATGTGTAGCGCTCACTCCTGGAGGAGGCGCTGAATTTAACCTCGGGTTAGTCTCTCCGCACTAGGGAATAAATATACACCAGCACTGTTGTGGATTTTATAAATTATATACTTTACTGGTCTCAATAAAGCGGCATATATAATGTAAGCACGGTGTATAGAAAACAGAATTTCATAATGGGAGAAACGCGCAGCGGTAAAATAAAAGTTTAACTCCTTCGTTTCTGGAGTGTAAGTCCAGTGCAGGTTATGTCCCAAAAAGGTGTGTGTGTGTGATTTAGTAAATCTTCAACTAGTCACGTTGGGGCCCTGTAGATTTAAGCAATACTGCAGTGTGATTCGTTAAGTTTGACTGTGGCCTGGAAGGCCTCTCACCTATCCGCCAGACACTCTGTTCTGCTGCCCGATCAAGGACGTCTCTCCGCTGGATTTCACTGGGACTCTGTGCCTCCGGATCCGCTTCTCCTGCTTGTCCGTCTTTACAACAAGGACTACGGCCTACCGCCTGCACTCCCCATGGATCATCGCGGTCTCCTTACTCGGGGTCCAATCTGCTACTCTGCGTCTGTGCAAAACCTCTCCACGGTGGATTACTAGGTCTCTGGCAAGTCACTGAATCGATTCCCAGCGTCGGCAAGGCAGCGCCTGCTCTCCGGCCTGGTAACAATCGCTCACAGTCTCATGTGCGTCTCACTCTGTTCACCCCTCGGCTCACACTGGCTCTCCTTCCACGAGGCTGCAGATGTCCTCTCCTCCTTCCCCACACACTTCCTGTCTCTGCCCCAAAGCATGCTGGAAAACATAGTCCCATTGTGTCCAGTATAGTTTACAATGCGCTGTCTCCCTCTGGTGGCCAATATAAGTAAATGCAGCAGAACACAGTCTTTTCAAAGCAGCGCTACACTCTCCCCCCTTAACTCTTGGGTCCTCCCAAGGGCGTGAAACGGTACATGTATCGATCATACATAACACAGCATAACATAACATAACATAACAGTTCTTACTTTAACCTATATATTCAGGGCTGACAACAGGCAGCAAATATCCTCAATCTCACCTAAACCCCTAGACACCTCTACAAGTAGGGCTGACACTTCAGGAAACCTCCCCACAGTTGTAACAGCTTCCTCCGTGCTATGTCCTGGTGAATCATACGTGAGTCTTTGAGGGGGTCATACTGAACGTTTAGGCTCAAATTTTTCAGGACCCTCTTCAGTCAGGAGAGCTGACTCCACAGGCTCAATTCTCTCTCCTGCAGACTGAGTAGATACATCTTCCGTGTATGAACCTTCCAGGGAAGGCATAGAACTGTAATCTATGGATATTTCCTCTAGAACTTCAGGAACTTCCGAGGTCTCAGGTACTTCAGGTGCTTGGGTCATAACTTCAGAAATATCAGGCTCTAAATAACTCTCACCCCGGTCAGAGACCGGCTTGACGCCCCCGGACTCAGGTGTCCACGCCCAGCTCAGACACCAGCCTTCTTCGTCACTGTCTTCTTCACTCTCTCTAACGGAACATAACTGATGAGACCGAGTAATAGAAACATAGAAACATAGTTACATAGAAAAATGTCGGCAGATAAGAACCTTTCGGCCCATCTAGTCTGCCCATTACATGGATACTTTACCTGGATTTATCTTTTGTTTAGGATAGCCTTATGCCTATCCCATGCTTGCTTAAATTCAATTACTGTTTTGGCCTCTACCACTTCTACTGGAAGACTGTTCCATGTATCCACCACCCTCTCAGTAAAATAATGCTTCCTGATGTTACTTTAAACCTTTGCCCCTCTAATCTAAGACTATGTCCTCTTGTTTTGCTATTTTGTTTCCTTTTAATATACTCCCTTCCTCTACCTTGTGGATTCCCTTTACGTATTTAAATGTTTCTATCATATCTCCTCTGTCTCGTCTTTTTTCCAAGCTGTACATGTTAAGATCATTAAGCCTTTCCTGGTAACTTTTCTCCTTCAAGCCGTTCACCATTTTAGTAGCCCTTCTCTGAACTCTCTCTAAGATGTCTATATCCTTCTGGAGATACGGTCTCCAGTACTGCACACAGTACTCCAAGTGAGGTCTCACCAGTGCTCTGTACAGTGGCATGAGCACTTCCCTTTTCCTACTGCTAATACCTCTCCCTACACAACCAAGCATTCTGCTAGCATTTCCTGCTGCTCTATTACATTGACTACTTACCCTTAGATCCTCTGAAATAATGACCCCTGAATCCCTTTCCTCAGATGTTGAGGTTAGGACTGTATCAAAATTCTATATTCAGCCCTTGGGTTTTTACGTCCCAGGTGCATTATCTTGCACTTATCCACATTAAAACTCAATTGCCACAACTCCGACCATTTTTTTAGTTTACCTAAATCATTTGTCATTTGGCTGATCCCTCCAGGAATGTCAACCCTGTTGCAAATCTTTGTGTCATCAGCAAAAAGACATACTTTTCCATTAATACCTTCTGCAATATCACTAATAAAAATATTAAAGAGAATGGGTCCAAGTACTGACCCCTGAGGTACCCCACTGGTAACAAGACCTTGCGCCGAATAAACTCAATTTACCACAACCCTCTGTTGTCTGTCACTCAGCCACTGCCTAATCCAGTCAACAATATTGGAATCCAAGCTCAAAGATTGCAATTTATTGATAAGCCTTCTATGCGGAACAGTATCAAAAGCCTTACTGAAATCTAAATAAGCAATGTCTACTACACCACCTGTGTCTATTATTTTGTGTTACCCAATCAAAAAAATCAATAAGATTAGTTTGGCATGATCTCCCTGAGGTAAACCCATGTTGTTTCTGATCCTGTAATCTATGTGTTTTTAGATGTTCAACAATCCTTTCCTTTAACATGGTTCCATTAATTTCCCCAGTACTGACGTAAGACTAACTGGCCTATAGTTCCCCGATTCCTCCCTACTACCCTTCTTGTAAATGGGCAAACATTTGCTAATTCCAGTCTTCTGGGATCACTCCCTTAACAAGGATTGGTTAAATAAATCTGTTAATGGTTTTGCTATTACATCACTGAGCTCTTTTAATAATTAGGGTGGATCCCATCAGGCCCCATTGACTTATTTGTCTTTACTTTAGACAGCTGCTGTAGAACCTCCTCCTCTGTAAACTGATATGTAAATGTCTCTTTAGTGTTCTCTCCTAACTGAGGTCCCTTTCCTTCCTTTTCTTCTGCAAAGACTGAACAAAAATATTCATTGAGGCAGTCAGCGAGACTTTTATCCTCTTCTACATACCTTCCTTCCTTTGTTTTTAATCTAACTAATCCTTGTTTACTTTTCTTTTCTCGTTTATGTATCTAAAAAATGTTTTGTCCCCTTTTTTACTGACTGAGCTATTTTCTCTTCTGCGTGTGCTTTGGAAGCTCTTATAAATTGCTTTGCCTCTTTCTGCCTAATTTTATAGGTTTGCCTATCTTCTTCACTCTGAGTTTTTTATAATTATTGAATGCTATCTTTTTGTTCTTCACTATTTTGGCCACTTCTGCAGAGTACCACAGTGGTTTCTTCCCTTTTTTGTTTTTGCTAACAAGCTGAATGCAATTTCCTGTGGCCTTCAATAATGCTTCCTTAAATAATCCAATTTCTCCTGGACTCCCTTTAAACTCCTCCAGTCTGATAATAACTCCTTCACACAAAATCTCATTTTAGAAAAATCAGTTTTTTTTAAAGTCTAAAACTTTCGTTCTTGTGTGGTGCGGCTCCATCCCTGTTGTTATATTAAACCATACTGACTGGTGATCACTAGATCCCAAATTTTCACCTACAACAACGTCCGATACCAAACCTCCATTTGTGAGTATTAAATCCAATATGGCCTCTTTACGGGTCGGCTCCTCAACTACTTGTGTTAGAGATAATCCCAGTAGGGAGTTTAGAATATTTGTACTCCTGGTGCACCCAGCTGTTTTGGTTTTCCAGTTCACATCAGGAAGATTAAAGTCCCCCATGATAAACCTCCCCCTTCATTGCCATTTTGGCTATTTCCTCAACCAGCAGATTATCTAGTTATTCTGCTTGTCCAGGGGGTCTATAGATCACACCTACACGAGCTACTGTATGATTGCCAAATGTTAGCGTAACCCAAACTGACTCTATGTTCACCTCGCTCACTTTTATTTGGTTCGTTTTTATGTTGTTTTTCACATACAGGGCCACTCCTCCTCCTTTCCTACCTTCTCTGTCTTTTCTATATAAAGAGTAACCCGGTATTGTTATGTCCCAGTTATTTTTCTCACTGAACCATGTCTCAGTAACCGCCACTAAATCTACTTTTTCAGCTGCCATCATTGTCTCTAGTTCATTGATTTTATTGACTAAACTGCAAGCATTTGTAGACACGACTCTGAGCTTGTCATTTTTTACCTCGCATGTTGCTTGCACCCTCCGATTTAGTTTTGGGGGACAATCAGGCAGATTGTTTTTTACCCTTTTGTCCCCCCCTCCTAGTTTAAATATTTCTTTGCGAAACCTTTGAACTTCTCACTGAGAACATATGTTCCCCTATGAGTAAGATGCAAACCATCTTTTTTATACAGTTCCTTTCTGCTCCAATTAGAGCTATCATGGGACACAAAGCCAAATCCTTGCTCCCGACACCATTCCCGAAGCCACAAATTGAATTCCCTATTGCGCATCTGCCTATCTTGAATGTTATGCACAGGCAAAAACTTCAGAGAATGACACAGTGGACGCAATCTGCTGTATTTCACCTCCAAGAACACAAAAATCTTCCTTAATCTCAGAAACCTCATTGCTAGTCAAGTCATTTGTCCCTAGATGGACTAGAACGTCCACTTCCCCTTGCTGCTTTGCTTGTTTGACAATATTGAGAATACGTCTCTTGTCTCTATGAGCAGTAGCCCCAGGAAGACATCTCACCAAACCACTACTCTCCAGCTCAACACCTCTTATGATAGAATCACCCAGCAACAATTGCCTTTTATCAAGTCCCACCTTTTCATTTTTGTCCTTGGTTGCAGTGCTGCATACCTTAGGCATAGTGGATGGTGGTTCCTCAACTATGGTGTCTGAGCCTACATCCATCTTACCACTACACTCTGAAAGTGCCTCAAAAGAATTAAGAAGAGCCACAGATTGTGGGACATGCCTTCTATCCACAACTCTAAGTCTACCAGATCCTACAGTAGTCCATCTGCCGCTCCTAGGAGGCCTCTGTGGCAGTGGCTTAGTAACAGTCATAGCCTGAGTTTCTCTAACAGATAATTAGAAGTCGGACAAGATATAGGCGGACCAGGCAAAGAGAACTTGTCTCCAATCGTTACTCGTACATTCTTTCCTGACCGTAGAACCTTCTCGGTCCCTTCCGTTCTCCTCAGCTTTCTCGCTTCTGTAGTGGCTCTCTGTTCTTTGACCCTCCGTGGACAGGCCGGTCGTCACATCGAGTGTGCCTTCTTAGGAGCAGGACTCTCTTCTGTCACCAGTGGGGTTAAGAGGTGTCTCAACACATCAGTGTTCATCCCCACTATCATAGAGCTTCGATTAGCTCCCGAGGGACGAGGACACACAATGGCCAACGTGTCACATACTCCCGGTTGTCCAGCGATTACTGAACTGAATTCTAGCTTCACCTGTACATATCCATCATAGGGAAACCTTTCAGTCCCCATACCCCAGATTTCAAGATCCTTAAACTTCTACAGGGGTATATGCTTCAAATATTTCTGATAGAAATCTCGGTAAATCAGCGTTACTTGAGCGCCCGAATCTAGAAGAGCCTTAGTGTAGACTTCTTCCACTTGAACCAGGATGATGGGTGAAGGACCTATCAACTTGTCAGGGAACTTCTTTGTAGCAGCAGGAGATGTAGACCCAGTCTGTTGTACTCTAACCCTCATCCTCATATGTGGCGACTGCGGGCGTACATTGTCTTCCCGTGACGTAGGACCGGACCTCCAGGGAGAAGATCTCCTAGTTCTAGCAGGCACATATAGGGACCCTCCCTGTCTCCTTTCCGGGCACTGAGCCTTGAAATGGCCGAATTCCCCACAGGCGAAACATCTTCCCCACGAGGATGAGGGCACACTTTCTTCCTGTGGCTCATTTAAAATTCCCCTGTCGGAGACCACGGCAACCGCTGCTGTTCGTATATCTGAGAGAGATCTCTGTATTTCAGTCTGCATTTCTGCTACTTTCAAGATTGCCCGGCATAGATCCGTGTGTGTCTGTTCCACCTTAACTTGGGCTTCTTGTACTTTCTTAAGAGTCTTTTGTATCTCACCATACACCTGGTTTGACGACTTTTGGGTTATCTCCGGCTCATATGTCTCTTCCGGATCATCTTCATCTGATGAACACTCGTTATACCATATGGGTTGCGCATAGACCTTTTCTCCCCTTCTTGCAAGCTTCTCTTCCAGAAGTGCTTCTTGTTCCCGAACAATTCGAATCAGTTCTAGCTAATTTAACTCTTTATTACCTTCTCGAGTCTTCAGTTGCAACATCACAGGGTCTAAGGGTAAAGCACCTTTCAATATCTGCCGCATTCTAACCTGATCTACTGTAGTGGGGTCTGTTCCTTTCTTCAACAGTACGTGGTACAGTATCTTATCCAGGCACCTCATGTATTCTGTCATCTTCTCACCCTTTTGCTGGTAAGTATGTTCATACTGGTACATGAGCTCAGCAGCCTTTTCCGTTTGCCCGAAGACTTCCTGTAATATGTTCAGGTAATCTAGAGCAGTACAGTCTCGCTTACTCAGCTTCGGATTCCTGACAGCCTCTGGCACAGGTCCCTTCAAGCTCTCAGTAATTCTTTGCTTCTTCTGCGCTTCAGAGACGTCCCACTCATCCAGAGCCTGCATCGCCTGTTCCACCCATTCTTCGAAGGTTTCTTCTCCCACTGGAGTTGGCAAGTTTCCTGAAAATTTTTCCAACTTCTGATATCCGAAGCTGATGTAAGAAGGGTGGGCCATCTGACACTTAACTACGAGGTCTCCAATAGCAGCAATGAACTCTGGCCCGATCATGGCCAGCGGGCTGGATGCAGGAATATTCGCAGAATCACCACGTGGCTTACTTGGCTGGATCAGACGAACTTCCACGTCGTCGGTTAGCTGCATACTCACACCCTGAAACCACACAGGAACACCCTTTCTCCACTCAAAAAGAACATACGTGTGAGAAGTCTCTGGGTTCACTTTCATGTCCACTAGAAACACCCGCTGATCAGGCGCCATCGCTGCCACGGCCCGGCGGATCTGTTCTTCTTCCCAGGTGCCTGCAGGAATATCCATTACTACACTCAACTCTAACTGGCCACCCTGTGCTTTACACCACTCTGCTGCTTCGTCTGGATCCATATTTAACCCTTTAAATGCAGTTTAATCTAGAGACTGTATCCCAGAAACGAGCCCCCATGTGTAGCGCTCACTCCCGGAGGAGCCGCTGAATTTAACCTCGGGTTAGTCTCTCCGCACTAGGGAATAAATATACAACAGCACTGTTGTGGATTTTATAAATTATATACTTTACTGGTCTCAATAAAGCGGCATATATAATGTAAGCACAGTGTATAGAAAACAGGATTTCGTAATGCGAGAAACGCGCAGCGGTAAAATAAAAGTTTAACCCCTTCGTTTCTGGAGTGTAAGTCCCGTGCAGGTTATGTCCCAAAAAGGTGTGTGTGTGTGAGCTCAGGTACCCGGGTACTAGATTTCAACTGACCAGTGAAAGGATTTAGTAAATCTTCGACTAGTCACGTTGGGGTCCTGTAGATTTAAGCAATACTGCAGCGTGCTTCGTTACAGTTTGACTGTGGCCTGGAAGGCCTCTCACCCGTCCGCCAGACACTCTGTTCTGCTGCCCGATCAAGGACGTCTCTCCGCTGGATTTCACTGGGACTCTGTGCCTCTGGATCGCTTCTCCTGCTTGTCCATCTTTACAACAAGGTCTACGGCCTACCGCCTGCACTCCCCATGGATCATTGCGGTCTCCTTACTCGGGGTCCAATCTGCTACTCTGCGTCTGTGCAAAACCTCTCCACGGTGGATTACTAGGTCTCTGGCAAGTCACTGAATCGATTCCCAGCGTCGGCAAGGCAGCGCCTGCTCTCCGGCCTGGTAACAATCGCTCACAGTCTCATGTGCGTCTCACTCTGTTCACCCCTCGGCTCAAACTGGCTCTCCTTCCACGAGGCTGCGGATGTCCTCTCCTCCTTCCCCACACACTTCCTGTCTCTGCCCCAAAGCATGCTGGAAAACATAGTCCCATTGTGTCCAGTATAGTTTACAATGCGCTGTCTCCCTCTGGTGGCCAATATAAGTAAGTGCAGCAGAACACAGTCTTTTCAAAGCAGCGCTACAAATGTATAGAACATTCTTCTGCATTAATTAATACCCCTCTCTGTATAATGTAGATAACATCCTCCTGCATTAATTAATACCCCTCTCTGTATAATGTATACAACATCCACCTGTATTAATTAATACCCCTCTCTGTATAATGTGTAGAACATCCTCCTGAATTAATTAATTTCCCTCTATGTATAGAACATCTTCCTCAATTTATACCTTTCTCTGTATAATGTATATAACCGCCTCCTGCATTGATACCCCTCTCTGTATAATGTATAGAACATCCTCCTGCATTAATTAATGCCCCTCTCTGTATAGAACATCCTACTGCATTGGAATGTGGAGGTGCAGAACTTCGGAATGCAACGCTTATCCAGCACAGGAGAACTTTTAATTAAACTTTGTATCTCTGTGGGGGAGACACAGGAATATAAAAGCAGGGGAGAGGGAAAATATTAACGTAAATCAAGAAGAGATGACTGGTGCAAATTTATTTTTATAATAAAATAAAGCACTTTAAATCCAGGGAAAACATTCAAATAAATCACACTGAAGGCTCATAATGACAGAGTAACTGTGAGAGCTGGATACTAAATGTATCAGACGTTAAAAAACACTTTATAACAAGCAGCACTGGGAGAGGAGAGGGACTTTATATAAAATGTGTATTATAGATGAGGAAAGGGTGATAGTGCTCCTGGATAATATAAAATGTATGAGACCTAAGCCCCTATTATGCAGAGCGGGAGGGGAGATAACACACGTTTTATGAAGTCCCTCTTTTCTCCCAGCGCTGCTTGTTATAAAGGGTTTTTTACTATCCAGCCCTCCTCTGTCATTAGCTTTCAGTGTGATTTATTTGAATGTTTTCCTTCTCCAGCTGCTTTTATCATCTTGTCTACCTCATAGACATGCAAGGGTTAAGTAAAGGTTTCCTCTCCTGTGCTGGCTGTCTGTGCTGCGAGTGAGTATTCTGGAGCTCTATCACTGTCTGAGTTTCGGGTAGGGGGTCGGGAAGGATTACGCATGCAAACCTTTTCTGTAGCTTTGCGATGTTGCGCTCTTCATTGCTTGTCTCCTTCACTCATCAATGTAATATCACAAAAAGGACTGAAACTATAATGTAGTGCATTTTATTTTAGTTTCTTTCGCTTTTTGTACTGAGCAGTTTCGTATCTCTTGAGTCATACTAAAACTAAATTATCCCAAAATTCTGACTAAATCGTTTTAGTACTAAAACAAATGCACATGTCTACTGCCAAATAGGTTATTACAGTAAGGAATACAATGGGAATATTTCCAATATTTCTTACTGTATAATCACCTCCTTTACTACCGAGATCAAGAAATCTTGATCTGCAGCTCTGTAGCCCAAAAGCAAATGAAATTCATTTGCTGCAAATTAAATTTGTTTGCTTTTGGGTTGCAGAAGGTGCCCCCAATGTTTTAGCACTGTAGGCATCATGCCCAAAGAGCTAAAACTGTATAAAATCAGGTAACTAAATGTCCTGACATTGGACATTCAGCAGCCAATGCAGAGAACACGAGCTGCAACTGTAACGGCTGTAACTCAATTTGGCAGTTGATGGCACATCATGTTATTACAGTAAGAAATACAATGGGAATATGCCCAAATATTTCTTACTGTTTAATTAATTAAGAAAAGGGTGGGTACCCCCTATTGGCGCCTTTCCTGGGAATCTTAAATAGGGATGAGCTGTTCGGTTCGATCAGTTCAGAGTTCGATTCGAACATTGGCAGTTCGAAAGTTCGTGAACTTCGAACTTTTTGGGATGTTCGACCAAAAGTTGGAAAAAAAAATTGGGAAAAAGTATGAAAAATGCTTAAAAAAATACTAAAAAATCTAGAAATAAAGAGACTCTTTACTGCAGAATATTATAAGCAACGGTATATTAGATATTGAATTAAAACGGGAATATTTTTAACATTGAAGCCTATGGGATAAAACTTTCTTGTTACTTAAACATCAGGCAGACACGGCCCTCTAATCAGTCACTGTAGAGGGCAGCCTGCAGGGGCCTCCCAAGGATCCCCTTGAGGAGCATTGAGGAGCAAGGAGCATGCGGCCGCCGGATGACAGAGCTGCGACTGTGCAGGCTAGCCACCCGGGTGCATGTGGCAGAGACAGGCAGCGCAGGGAGGGAGCCACTGCACCTGCGGCCACGGCAGACCCCCTGCCCCCACCAGGTTCCAGGTAGCCCCCACTGACCACCAGGCTTAGGTAAAGTGACACATTTCTAAAAAAAATAAAATCCGAGGACATTTTTAAATGTCCCCAGGAGCATAAAATAAAACTTTTTTTTTCTCTACCTGGCTGAATGTATTTAATTATATATATTAGATACATTCAGCCAGGTAAAGGGGGTGGCATGTGGGCTGCGCGGGGTCTCAGTGGTTTGTTTTTTTTGTGTGTATATTTTTTGCAAATTTATAGGGAAAGTTAACGGCAGGTATGATATATATATATATATAGCTAAGATATATATCTATATTCTTATAAATATATATGTAGCGCTCACTCCCGGAGGAGCCGCTGAATTAACCTCGGGTTAGTCTCACCGCGTTGGGGAATAAATATACACCAGCACTGTTGTGGATTTTATAGATTATATACTTTACTGATCCTAATAAAGCGGCATATATAATGTAGATACGGTATATGAATGACAGGATTTCGTAATGCGGGAAAAACATGAAGCGGTAAAAGAAAAGTTTAACCCCTTCAGTTCTGGAGTGTAAGTCCCGTGAAAGTAATGTCTCAAAAAGGTGTGTGTGTGTGTATGATCTCGGGTACCCGGGTACTGTATTCAACTAGCCAGTGAATGAAATGAGCAAATCTTTGACTAGTCACGTTGGGGCCCTGTAGATTTGGACAATAATGCAGCGTGCTTTGTTATACTTGGACTTTGCAGCCTGGAAGGCCTCTCACCCATCCGTTAGACAATCTGTCCCGCTGCCCGATCAAGGATGTCTCTCCGCTTTACCACTGGGACTCTGTGCCACCGGATCAGTTCTCTTGCTTGTCCGATCTCCACAATGCGAAACTATGGCCTACCGCCTGCAATCCCAATGGATCATCGCTGTCTCCTTACTCGGGGTCCAACCGGAACTAAATTTCTGTGCAAACCTCTCGGTGGTGCGTAGGTAGGTCTCTGCAAAGTCACTGTCCCGATCTCCAGCACCCACAAGGCAGCGCCTGCTCTCCGGCCTGGTCACGATCCTTGGCAGTCTCACGTGCGTCTTCCACCTTTCGCCGCTCGGCTCACTCTGCCTTTCCTCCGATGAGGCTGCGGATGTCCTTCCTCTCTCTCCCACCCACTTTCTGTCTCCACCGCAAAGCACGATGGAAATTGTAGTTCCATTTGTGGCCAGCATAGTCCATAATGCCCCTGTCTCCCTCTGGTGGCCACAACAAGTAAATGCAGCAAACACTATCCTTAAACAGCACTACATATATATTCAGACTTGTATTACACACACATTTTGGCAACTAATTGCCCCCCCTCATTTGGCTGATCCCTGCAGAAGAAATGCTGAACTCGATAGAGTACAGAATAATATATATATTCTCTGCTCTGTCGGGTTCAACATTTCTTCTGGAGGGATCAGCCAAATGGGGGGGGCGCATTTAGTTGAGATTGTCCACATGCCACCTCTCCATGTCCGTATTTGTATATATGGTCTGAGGTCTGTGGGTGGGTGTATATATATATATCTGCGCGTTGATACAGTCAGGTCCAGAAATATTGGGACATCGACACAATTCTAACATCTTTGACTCTATACACCACCACAATGGAGTTGGAATCAAACAAACACAATGTGCTTTAACTGCAGATTGTCAGCTTTAATTTGAAGGTATGTACAGCCAACTCAGGTGAACGGTGTAGGACTTACAGCAGTTTGCAGATGTGCCTCCCACTTGTTAAGGGACCAAAAGTAATGGGACAATTGGCTTCTCAGCTGTTCCATGGCCAGGTGTGTGATATTCCCTCATTACCCCAATTACAATGTGCAAATAAAAGGCCCATAGGTCATTTCAAGTGTGCTATTTGCATTTGGAATCTGTTGCTGTCAACTCTCAAGATGAGATCCAAAGAGCCTTCACTATCAGTGAAGCAAGCCATCATTAGGCTGAAGAAAACAAAAAAACCATCAGAGAGATAGCAAGAACATTAGATGTGGCCAAAACAACTGTTTGGAACATTCTCAAAAAGAAGGAACGCACCGGTGAGCTCGGCAACACCAAAAGACCCAGGAGACCACGGAAAACAACTGTGGTGGATGAATGAAGAATTCTTTCCCTGGTGAAGAAAACACCCTTCACAACAGTTGGCCAGATCAAGAACACTCTCCAGGAGGTAGGTGTGTGTGTGTCAAAGTCAACAATCAAGAGAAGACTTCACCAGAGTAAATACAGAGGGTTCATCACAAGATGTACACCATTGGTGAGCCTCAAAAACAGGAAGGCCAGATTAGAGTTTGCCAAACAACACCTAACAAAGCCTTCACAGTTCTGGAACAAGATCCTATGGACAGATGAGACCAAGATCAACTTGTACCAGAGTGATGGGAAGAGAAGAGTATGGAGAAGGAAAGGAACTGCTCATGATCCGAAGCATACCACCTTATTAGTGAAGCATGGTGGTGGTAGTGTCATGGCGTGGGCATGTATGGCTGCCAATGGAACTGGTTCTCTTGTATTTATTGATGATGTGACTGCTGACAAAAGCAGCAGGATGAATTCTGAAGTGTTTCGGGCAATATTATCTGCTCACATTCAGCCAAATGCTGCAGAACTCATTGGACGGCGCTTCACAGTGCAGATGGACAATGACCCAAAGCATACTGCAAAAGCAACCAAAGAGTTTTTGAAGGGACAGAAGTGGAATGTTATGCAATGGCCAAGTCAATCACCTGACCTGAATCCCATTGAGCATGCATTTCACTTGCTGAAGACAAAACTGAAGGGAAAATGCCCCAAGAACAAGCAGGAACTGAAGACAGTTGCAGAAGAGGCCTGGCAGAGCATCACCAGGGATGAAACCCAGCGTCTGGTGATGTCTATGCATTCCAGACTTCAGGCTGTGATTGACTGCAAAGGATTTGCAACCAAGTATTAAGAAGGGAAAGTTTGATTTATGATTATTATTCTGTCCCATTACTTTTGGTCCCTTAACAAGTGGGAGGCACATCTGCAAACTGCTGTAGGTCCTACACCGTTCACCTGAGATGGATGTACATACCCTCAAATTAAAGCTGACAGTCTGCAGTTAAAGCACATTTGTTTCATTCCAACTCCATTGTGGTGGTGCATAGAGCCAAAAATGTTAGAATTGTGTCGATGTCCCAATATTTATGGACCTGACTGTATATACGTATATATAGGTCTACGTGTTGATATAAAATTTTCGTTTCAGCTCGTTTCGTTCGTAATTCGTCAATTTTCACTTCGGATCGTTTCGGCCGATTTCCGTTTCAGTTCGTTTAGTTTCGGCTCGTTTTTCGTATCGACTTTTTTTCGTGATTTTGGACATTTTCGTGTATTCGGTGTGGGAAATGTTTTGCCCCATAGACTTCAATGTTAAAAATATCCCCGTTTTAATACAATATCTAATCAACCGTTTATTATTATATTCTGTAGTAAAGAGTCTCTTTATTTCTAGATTTTTTAAACCTCACAGTAATGTGCGCAGTGTACTATGAGCATTCAGTATCATATGGGAGTACTGCTTTATGAGTAAGAGTAGTTAAAAAAATAAAAATAAACGTAAAACTCAGGGGGGGGGGTTGACACCATGAGTTACCGCACTGGGTGACACCAACCCTAGTGACGCCACTAACGGTGTGAAGGCACTTGCTGCCACCAAAGGCAAAATATTTGGGTGCACTGCCACTGACGCCTGTACCAGATTCATATAATTTTAATATTGGACCGCAGGGTCCAACCCTGCACTCTTCCACAACAATACCACAGAGGGGTTACGGTGTGACAGCACTAAAGGCCAAATTTTAAAGCACCTATTGTTACTGTCATCCAAAGCCTGTATAGGTTTCACCATAATTTAGCCAAAAAAATCACTAAACTTGTTCTGCGTGTCCTAAAATTTCTCCTCTTTTAATACAGGCTGCCGCCCCAAGCAGTTGTTTATGAATAGATTAAAGGAAAACCATTTACCGTCATTTGAAAAGTAATTTTTTTGTTTTTAAATGTTTCTATACATCCTACAAATCCGCCACTTCACGGGCAGGTTATGGGGACCTCCTAGGCATGATATTTGAATGAATTTTTCGTTTTTATTTTTAACCCTTATTTTATGGAAAACTCACTGTTCCTTTAAAAACGTTTTATTTTTAAACTTTTTGTCCTGGTTTCCTGTCCCCCAGGGCACTACCCCCATACACTTTTTATGGAAAATATCTTGCATATATGCCCTCTTGCAGGGCACTCTAAAAATCAAACTTTTGAGTCCCATTGACTTGCATTGAGTTCGGTTCGAGTTTGAGCACTTTTGAAATTGTTCGAGTTCAAATGCGAACCGAACACGGGGGTGTTCGACTCATTCCTAATCTTAAAGTCTGAATCTAGCGTGCTGCTGCCTTTAGAGTTTGAGGACAATGCTTTGCTGTATTGTCATAGAATCCTAGGGAAAAAAACAGTAAAACCCTAATGGGCGCTGCTCGCTGTCTAGGACGTATAATATTGTATATGCTGCTGCCTATACAAGTGAAAGGTATGTTGCATGCATGAATAATATACAATGAATACTGATATACACAGATAAAATATACAAGCGCATACAGAGTGTATAGCTCAAAGGGGATGCCAGACAGACAAGAGTCCTTACCAAAACAGTAATCTCCTAGGAACAAGTGAAGCTGGTCTTTTGATTAATAAATGTCTCTGATCCAGGTCGTCTGGTCTGGCAATGTTTGTAAGTTCCATAGCACAGTGGATAAAAAAAGGGCCTTTACCTTTTCTTTCACCTCAAAGACAAAAGCGGAACACGGGCACGAAAAATAGTGCGTTCAGATATATAAAAGATCAATTGAATGAAATGAAATCTCACTTACATGGTCAGGAGCTAGATATATTTTAGCTCAATTATCGCACATTGTTAGTCCATAAAGGTGGCCAAACCATCCCTTCTTTCTGCTCCTTCTCCTCCTCTCTCCTCTGGAACTGCGTGGCTCAGGATTCCCGTTCACCTCTACTCATACGGATCTCCAGATGCCGTTCAATAAGGATGATATGGACGCAGTGTATAATCAAGGGATTTATTTATAAATTGGGCATAACATAGCATAAAATAAGCAAACAGATATAGCCAAAAGATAGGGGGTCCTACAGGATGCGTTTCGCCAGTCACAATGCTGGCCTCTTCAGCTGTAGGGCCCTCTAATGCAGCATGTCTCTTTAAAAGTCTATCTCTTTGATGTGATTGGTTCTCCGTTCTTTCGCTTTCATTTTGCTTCGTGGTTATTAAAAAATATTTTTCAAAACACCACTGGTTCCTGGCAATTTTTTTTGGGAAAAATCACATGGTAGTAAAGGGGTTAATTAAAAATCATAAAAACATAAAAAAAATACACTGGTTCCTGACAGCGGATTTTTGGAATAGCACTTCTTAGTGAAGGGGTTAACTAATCTTTCAAATGAGAAAGCCATGCTGGACCATCTATGATGTATCCCTGGTGTCATTCTTCACCTCTGGTCTGCTTTCTGATTGACTTAGAACCTGCAGGGCTTACTTCTGTTTCTGTGCATCATTTCAAACATCCAGTGGATTCTTGCATCAATATTATGCAGCACTCATCAGTTGAAGCAAGCCTTGCTACTACCGGAGCGTCATTTTACTCAACCCGTGTTAGCTCAAGATACTCTCCACATCATTTGATCAATTGGGAGATAATTTTCTGACTCCGGATGCTGCTATCGTCGCGTTACATATTCCTACTCCAAAATGCATGAATTTGGGGGTGCGAGAGTCATATCTTGCTCTGATGCATGTGTTTTGACCTACTGGATGTCGCAAACCCCTGTGCAACATAATCTCTCAGAGAGAATTCCACCTCACCCTGTTTTGATTTCTCCTAGTAACCTCAATAGACCGTCCATAGGTTGTGATTGTTATCTTTTTTACTGTCCCAACTAGTCCCTGATAATCCTGAGCTCATTCCCTGAATGTTTTTATTATCCCTTTGTTCTGTGTTTCTCAGTTGTCCTTTGACTTAAGCTGACTTTCATTTATTTATTTATTTTTTATTTATAAAGGATTTTACCAGGAAGGATACATTGAGATTTCTCTCGTTTTCAAGTATGTCCTGGGTTCAAGTACATTGAAGTGTTACATTTACAGAAATACAAAGTAATACAATGTAAGATATTAACAACACAAATATACAGATTAACAGAAAATAAATATGTAGGAAATATAGTCACTAGGTTACATGTTTACAGGTGCATTCTGTATTGAGGTATGTTAACAGGGAAATTTTGAGTGACTTAAGACTGGTGGAAGATTTGATGGTGTCTGGGAGGTTATTCCATAATTGTGGTGCTCTGTAGGAAAATGAGGACCGAGCCACTGTCTTTTTGTATTGTGGTATTGCAAGTAAGGTGCTGGTCCTGGATCGGAGGTTATAGGATGAGGTAACTGCTGGGGGAAGCAGTCTATTCAGGTAGGGTGGCAGCTTCCCAGAGATGCTCTTAAACACCAGGCTGGAAAGGTGAAGGGTGCGTCTGGATTCTAGCGATGTCCAGTTTAGCATTTATGTTCCTGGCATTGCCTAGTTTGGTCTATTCTTTTATCTATCCCTCTGGGTACCAAGTTAAATCTGGCCATCTTAAAACAATAATACATTGTTAATTTTTGGGGTTCATGTTCTGCCTGGTGGTTATATATTCTTAACATCATGATTGGTAGCTGTTGGTCACTATATAGATCTTTAAGAACTATGGATAGTAGAACAGCACTATAAAAACATGTCTTGCACTTTACGTATTGTATCAGACCAGAAAGAAATCGATCATATTTAGGTTATGTAATATGTAGCACTTTACAGAAAACAAAGAAAGCTATGGCCAAGTGTCATGGCGCTTCAGAAGAGGAGTCTGTTCCTCTCGTGGCACTTATTTCTTTATTTATAAAGTATTTTGCCAGGAAGGATACATTGAGATTTGTCTCATTTTCAAGTATGTCCTGGGTTCAAGAACATTGAATTGGCATGAGTCAATGCATGGTTGATTTAATATCTAAAGTAATCTGATAACAAGCATGTCTAAAAAGTTATATGGAATTATTCGACACCATATATGGACATTAATTCACTTTAATTTTTAATTGCTGATTTTCTTTTCGTTTGAAAATGAAGGCAATATTTGAATTCAATTTATTTGTTTATTATTATGTATACTGACTTTACAATGTGTGTTCTGATTTGTTAACTTGTAGCAAATTAAGCATATAAAAATTTCTGAATAAAAAAAGCTTACTTAGCATTATGGGATATCCAATTACAATTTGGAGTTCAAATCTAGTATAGTATAGTATTACGATCAATGTGAATAAAACAAAAATTTAAAAGACTCTGCAATTGCAACAGTTTTAATAAAGCTGTGTTGGGCACATGTTTAAGACATACACATACCAAAACTTAAACAGCACTAATGACACTCATAATTCCATTGTAACAAAATGTAACAGACATTAAAATAGAGTATTTTCCATATATTATATACAACAATGATTATATGGTATTTCTTGTCTTAAAAAGGCTCCAAGAGAGGGAAGAATTTCAAAAGTCATAAAACTGGAATCTCTATCAAGCAGAAATAACATTATGTAAGCTATATATTTTAAACGGCTTGTTGTGGAAACATCTCAATAAGAAGCAATTTCTTTATTTACTGCTTATTGACATAGCAGTGTTTTGGAAGTTGAGATTACATGATATTTAAACTCTACCTTATTTTTCGTGTTTGGTATTTAAAGGCATAATCTAGGGTTAAAACAGGAGGAGGAGCAATAGGGGATTTAACATTATCTCCTTTTGACACCACGTGCACTCCCCCCTCCTCCATTTACTATGTTTCAAAACCCTTTGAATCCAGTGCCCGTTCCCTCAGCACTGATCTAGATGTGACATGTGGTCAACTTCTTGTAAACGACAGCAACCACGTGACCACAGGAGGGCTATATGCTCGCTTGAGCTCTAGTGGATCCAATGGTTCTCAATTTGAGAGCCATTGGTGGGAGCTGAATCTTGGAAAGTGTCACTCGTCTAGGAACACGTAATAAAGCCAATATCAAAGCACGGTGATCTCTGCTTCAGTGGAGCTAAACCCCCTGCACTTAGAAGGCTGGATTCATTCTTTGAGAGTTCCCCTGGAGGAAGGAAAGGGGACAAGGCCATTCAGGTCAATGCGCCCACTTAAATTATATTGCATATATTCCCTTGAAGGCACGCCTGGATTAGGATCTCTATGGGCTGGAGCTGAAGATTTTGGTGGGCATTTTTTTAGAATTTAGTGAAATGAAAACATATTATGGGTTATTTAATAGTGCAGGTACGGGTATATCTAACCAAGCAGTTACTGTGTGAGGAAATTTCCATTCAGATTTCAATGTGTAAAATAATTTTTTCAAATTTTATCAATCAAACCTTTGTGGTTATATATTTGTAAGAATATCAAGTCTTATATAGTATATTGAATTATTAAAAAAAATTGAAAAGGGAACCTCTTACTGCATTTTTTAAAGAAAATATACAATTTTAACCCAAAAATTTATTTCCCTTGTGTTTTGGAGGATGGTGTTTTATGAATAATATGACTATGTATTAAATACTGACCTTGCTCCCAGCATGGGAAACGAGAAGGTGAGTAATGGCAATGGTGTTGCTCATCATATACGTGACAAATGGACAATGCCATCGCTTTGAAACTAAACATATATAAATAAGTTTTGTTTTCTTTTAGATTTTATATGGTCACGTTTAAACTCTGACCTGTCCAATGACACCTCACATGACTTTGTGAGGTGTAAAGATTAGTGACACAGGGTTCCAAAGTCCCCACCCCAGTGCTCTTTGCTGCACTGCGGCATTTAGGTTTTTAATGTAACGATTTGTAAGAAAGGATTGTGCCATCACCTCCATACTTGTTAGTGACATGAGAAATGAGATGGTGAGTTAGTGCAGCATCATTGTTCACTTTATAATTGAAAAGTGAAAAATATTGCTGTGTTAGAAAGAAAAAAATTATATTTATTGTTGTATTACATAAAACCTGGTAATTTGGGGTATCATTGGATAGGCCATTTATGGCCTTTCCAATGATACCTCAAATGACCCTGTAGCTGCTATGGAGTTGGAGATACAAGGGTCCAAATGCCAATTCATGCAGACATAGTTATCCTTTCTCTGGGCCTATCCTGGGGCATGGGCCTGGAGCTGCTGCTCCATCAGCCCCTAGGTTAATCCGGCCCTGCTTGAAGGACCCAAGCAACTTTGGCATTTTAGCTATGTGTGTGGTCAACTATAATGTCCACTTTTCTCATTTACTGCATTCACAAATATTATATAGATAGTTTTAGAACAAAGATGACATTATTTTGATGTGCCATATGCACATTTACATTATAATATTTTATGAAAAAACTGCAAAGGAAACTAACAAAACACTAGATTTGAAAGAAAATAAAATACTCAAACCAAATCAATATTTCTATTTATAGTGTAGCAGGTCATGTAGAGAGCAAGGAGAGGTCCTTTCCAGGGTTTATGTGTCACCCAGATTCCTCCGTTACACCTTCCGGAACCTCTGGTAAGCCCCAGTTTTTTGCACTTTGCCTCAGTGGCAATTTAGTGCAGGTGAGGCAAACAGACAGAGCTCTGAACCCTGGGGAGCAGACAGTCTCTAACTGCTGGAGCACAAGGTTAGTCCTGGTGGTGTGCTGAAACCTGACAAACGATAGGTTTGTAAAGGTTGGTAGTCAGGAATATCGTATGTTAAGTTAGTGCCGGAACACGGCTAGGAATTTGTTTTTGAAGTGTTTACTATGTTTAAGCACTGTACAAGCCTGTGTTACACCAATAAATATACCATTATTGGAAGACAGGTCACTAGTCTGATCTCTGAACCTTTCAAGAGGGCTCACCCCAGGAAGCAACTGCACCTGCTACCTATTTCCCAGCTCACAATAGTTATCAAAGCATGAATCCCAGAAAACCTCTGTTATTTCTCTCATGTAACCAAGAAAGACGCAAAAGCAGTGCTACGCTGTAGCGGAGATAAGTCAATCACACAGAATGTGGTACTTCAAATGTATCTGGCATGTCTTTGTTCAGCCAGGTCTTTTATTATAACTCAGTTCATCTCTGCCCCGCAACAAGGATGTGATGTAACAGCCAATCATGAAACAGATCACGTCATCGTTAAAATGGCGGATACATTTTGCCAAGTCTGAAATGGGTAAACTTAAACACATCTGGTTTACATTTTAACTTTTGGAGTATCATACAAAAAGGGGGAAGGGAGAACCATAGCCCATCTGTATTAGAACATGCTTTTCAAACTAAATGGGGCATATTAACTAAAGGTATGTATTTGAATCACAATATTCATATATTCATACAGGAAATTAAAAGATAATTATTTCTCTTCACTAGATGGTATCTTTCATCCCACCATCGTTAGACAATGTAGAGAGGCTGCCAATAATATTAAAATTTTACAGAAAGAAACTTTAAAAATAAAGACCTGACATGGGGTACTAGCTGGCATTTTCAAGGAAAATTTAAGCTACATTATGTAAGTGAAGAAGAAGCCAAATAGAATAAAAGATGAGCAAGATCCAACTATTTTAAATAATCACTGTACAACATTCTTTAAACCGCATGATGGAATTGTTCCTTCATGGGTCCTTAGCTGCAGGACAACCAAGACAGAATAATTCCAACATGTGGCAAAAGTTTTGACAAGTAAATTCATTAGTATGAGGCTCCCAAATAGGATACCTTTAGTTACTCATTGTGGAAAATGATCCAGTACAAAATCTTAAATATAAACATTTACATGTTTTAAATACTACAGGCACTATCACCTGGTGTGAGCTAACCCTAGCATTGGCATGTTTTTGCATTAGCGCCAGGTTAATTGAGTCTAGCACCTGACCAACTGTTACATTAAGTTTCAGTGGCGGTACCCGGCATGTGCCGAATAAGGCCCAAGTACAGGAGAAGCCCCTATAAGCAGAGATGCAGAACACTACACAACAATAGATATATATGTATATGAACACAGAAGAACTGGGGACCTCTGCACGGCTATGGCTAGGGACAGATGAGCGCATTTTCTGCGGCCACCGTCAAAATGTACGTTGATGCGTGCGCACGCATTTTTTCACGGAATACGCTTAAGTGGTCAGACGACCACAGTCGCACAGTCGCAGGTACTCACCAACGCAATTCTAGGGAAATCCGGCTGTTTGAACGTTATGTAGGCCGCACACTAGCAGCGTCTGACGTCTCCTAATCACGCACACACGCTGCCATGCGGCCGCAGCGCACTCTGTACGTCTGTAGCAGCGGTTTCACGTTCTGAGAAAAATGCGTTCATTTGCCGGTTGCGTGGTGTCGGCGCACTTTTGTACGCACGTACTGCGTATATTGGTCGTCATTGGCCGTTATGTGCTGCTACTGCCGCCGTGATTTAGTGCGCCTGCACGCGCGTTCCGACTGCCCCACTCTGACCCTAGCCTAAATCAAAGCGCCCTATGCTGATAGATCGGTCCTTAGAGTGGCCGAATCTGCTCTAAAGGAAAAAGGTTACCTAGTAGCTGTGCAGAGTCCTAGGGAGAACACAGAATACCAGAAGGAGTTATACGCCACAACTTGCAGGGAAGGACTTCAATCACAAAACCCGTGGTCAGCAGGGACACACAACAAAACAAGTAGATGCCCTGCGACTAGGACAAAGACCAGAATGAATATACACAAGAGACCTAGGGACGGTAGATGAATTCACTAGACAGGAGGGCAGACCTCAAGACAGAAACATATAAACAAACACGGTACAGTCAAGGATATCCAAAAAGAGTCGTCAGTAAGTAAGCCAGAAGTCAAAACCAGAATGTTTACCTTATACCTGAAGTGGAGATACACAAGAAGAAAATCCGTTAGCCAAGCCAGAGGGTCAAAACCATGCGAAACACTGGACATGAACTGGAACCTAGGTTAACTAAAGACACCACGGACAGATCAAAGAAATAAGGTAAACAATAAACATAAACTTGAACTCAGACAGAATAGCAGGGAGCTCTCAGGAACAAAACTAAGTGACTGTAGCTAGTGAACCAGATGCAACAGCATTGTGATATGGGCCCATGGCTTTATATAGGGAAGTAATCAGCCCATATCACCAACAGAAGCTAAACGAGCAACTAAACACGCAGACACTTAACCCCTGAGCTGCATCCCAGGGAAAGCAGTATAGGGAACAAATAGGAACCATGACATAAGGAATACAGAGGGCAGGGAGACAGGGCTGGAACATGGAAAACGTGACACCAACAGATTGTTTGCCTCTCCGTACATACGGGAAAAATCACTTAGCGCGTCGCTATTAGCAATTAGTAGTTTGAGCTTACTGTACTTTCCGCGTCCTATACTTAACATGGGGGACGCTAGTGATCTCTAGCGCTTTAGTAACTAACAGATCACTTGGTGCCTGTGCTTATTTCTGGAGCGACGCAAAGCGCAAAATTTTACCTACTGCTTAACCCTGATGCTAACTCCAAAAAACCCACAAAAAAACAGGTCCTCGCCCAAAATTAACAGGCAATTTAAAGAAATGCAGCACAGGTGTTCTCTTGGCCCCATACACCATAGTAATGGATCTGGTCAGCAATGTCGCTGCTGTTGCAGTAGGCTCTATTATGAAATATAATTATCCTTTATTGACATATATCATAATTCTAATATATTGGCTAATTTTAAACATTTTATGTCGGAGATTATTCATAGCATGTCAATGCCATGTTAGCTCACACAAGGTGGTAGAGCTCTTAATTTTTGGATGAATAAATTGGTTGATTTTATTAAGAAATACTCAATAAAATATTTATTGATGAATAATGATAATGGTGATAAAGTAGATAATAGTGATAAAGTAGATAATAGTAATAGAGGAGAAAAGAATGAGACAAAATAATGGTAAAAAACAATCTGCGAGAACACACACACAGTGCTTTACAAGCTGTAGGGAACTGACCAGAAGAATCCATCAAGTTTATTTGTGGATTTATATGTTTTTTTGAAAATACAAACTCATTGAGGGAATTGACTTACTATCACCATAAGGTTAAACCAAAAACTTCTAAGACAAAAAGGGCACCTCCCAAAAGTCCAAGGGTTAAACTATAACCGCAACAAGAGAAAATGACCCTGTGATGGGGAAATCCAACATGAAGAGACACTGACAACATACGAAATTCAGGTAAGGGAGAAAAAGTGAATAATAACATAATAATAAGTAGTATAAAGCAGGTATCAGCATCCTTGGCCTTCCAAGTGTTTTGGAACCAATCATTAGGCTGACTAAACGTCATTGGAGATGTAGTTCAAAAAACATCTGGAGGGTCAAGGATGCTGACCCCTGATATAAAGTCTATGGGTCCTAAATATATTCTCTTGTTAATATATATTAATAATATTACTGTATAATCTCAAGAATCTTCTTTTTCTCCTTTTTCAATTACCTTCTTGACAGTCTCCATTAAATCTGGACATACTGATACACCAACCTTTACACTGAAGCTGGTATTTATCCAAACTGAATTTTAACTTATTTTTTTTATTCTTTTATGGAAGGCCTCTGCTATCTCTTAAACTGCTTTAATCTTTTTTCATCATATGCTAAAGATGCTTATGCACACAATACATTAAGTTACATTCCAATGGATTATTGAAAATAAACTCAAGACACATTATACCATATAAAAATATTATATGCTAGAGATAAGCATTAAAATGTAAATATAGGATTTCCACATATGTCAGGATGTACTTTCACATCACTTTAAAAAGTGGATTTAGGCGTCATATAGTATTCTGTATTGACAGTGCATGCATTATGAATAATCCCACTTAGAACACATTGACATGAAATTACTTCACAGAGTAAGAAGCTTAAATGGATTATATGAAACAGCAGAAAACAGCCACCGAATACGGAAAACAAAGGACATTTTTGTTAAGGAAACAAATCTGCAGAATTTATTGCATTAAGCTGCACATAAGGTAATGTAAAAAGCAGACTCTTTGTCCATTTTGAATACTTTTATTTTTTTTATGGCTTTCAACACATAAAAGCTAGAGATTTGTGAAGAAGAATGTGATGCAATTTTTTCCAAACCAAAACATTTGGAATTTCTTTGTGTTCATTCTCTTAATTTATTTTTGTATTTTGCTGTTATTTCAGAACTGATTTTCTTCCCAGACCAGTTTATTTTAAAATTGAATATCAAGTGTCATAAATTGCATTTTGCTGGTATTGGAATGTATTATTATGCTTTTAATATTTCACATTAGGACTTTATCGAGCAGGGGAAAGAGGAATTCAAAGGAGAAAGTTAACAGTTTCACTGTCTCGTACAGTAAAGAAAGACATGCATTCAAATGAATATTTTATCTTGTCATGGTTGTCAGTGTGATACACCTCTCCAAAGAAAATCGAAGGCAAGCATTCTTTGTCAGGCACAGTGTCTGAGAACTAAAGTAATGTTAGTATACTATTTGGTAGCGTTAAACAAATTATTACTCACACACTATAGAAAAGGCTGCTAACCATGGCACTGCAGCTGTCTTGGATCTGCATTTCCCACCAGGCTCTGCCAACTTCATGATGGGTGAATATCCTGGGAGATTTAGTTCTGAAACATTTGGAAGGCCAATGGCGAGCATCCCTGTTATAATTATTTTATATTTCTATTATTTTTCAGTAAGATTTACATGAATCTCAGACATTTTAATAAAATATTCAAGGGTTGAATAAAATGTATTCATTTTGCACACATAACAGGAGTGACTAAGAGGTAGATTACATAAAAATGTCAGCTTTATGGTCAGTAATATACAATAGGTTGACAGAAGTTGTAAAGTGTGCATGCTAAATCTGGAAGATTGTGGCCTTCATCCTGCAGAACTACAGTAAATGCAGTGGAGGCTCATCCATTGGAGCAGTAGAGGCAGTGCATCACCAGATTTTTGACAAAAAACAGTTAAAAATTCTTTATAAATAAATCATTTGTATTGCGTCTCATGATTATATATATTTTACCAGGGGGGATGAGGGTATAGGTGTCATGGGGTGGCGAGGTCGAGCCCTGGATGCGGTGACAGAGTGGACCGGATGTGGCAATGTGCGGTAAACAGATACTGTTTACTACAAGGAACACAAGGAAAAACAACAGCAGGAATAAACCAAAGGGGGGACACTGGATAAGGTAAGCCAAAGGGGGGGGTGACTGGATAAGGTGTAACAACTGTTAACTTAATAACACAGGACTAGGCCAGATAAATACATACAATGGAACAGACAACAGACAGGACAAGAGAAGTGGGCAGAACTGAAAACTGAATACTTTAAGCAGACACAAAGGAGCAGGACATGAAGAGGGCTGAATACAAATATAAACAAATCAGGAAACACGACACAAGGAGACTTACTGAGAAACAGACAGGACAATGGGAAGGGACTGAGAGCTAGGAAGCACAGAGGGCAAAGTCCAGGAATGCAAGGGGTGACGATGAGTAAAGTCCAGGCAATAGGAGGAGGGGGTATCCAGCAAGGTGGCAAAAAGGGTAATCCAGGTAGCATAGTCAAGTTCAAAGCAAATGGTTGAGGTGGGCAGCAGGCAAAAGCATAGTCAAGTTAAACCCAAGTTCGTATCCAGCAGCGGAGGGTAAGGAGAGGGAAGGCAGGAGCTTCAGGAGGGTGAGGTTCACAGTCTGGTGGGAGCAGGGAACTGCATGGATATATTGCCCCAGCTCACACATGGATATATTGCCCCAGGCTCACAAGGATATATTGTCCCAGCTCACACATGGATATATTGCTCCAGGCTCACACATGGATATATTGCTCCAGGCTCACAAGGATATATTGTCCCAGCTCACACATGGATATATTGCTCCAGGCTCACACATGGATATATTGCCCCAGGCTCACACATGGATATATTGCCCCAGGCTCACACAAGGATAAATTGCCCCGAGGGGCGAATCCAGCAGCCGCCGGGTTCGTTCCTCCAATGAGCGGCTGCCTGCGTGAGTATCTGCCACTCATCTGGGATCCACCCTCCAGCCTGCCGTGATCTCGCAAGATCACGGAGTTCACGTGAACTCTGCAATCTCGATCGCGGCAGGCTGGAGGATGGATCTCAGGCAAACTGCAGATACTCACGCAGGCGGCCGCTCGTTGAAGGAACGAACGTGGCGGCTGCTGGATCTGCTGCTGCACTGACAAGACAGCTCCGGATTCGGACTCAGAGAGTCCGATACCGGAGCTGTAAAAAATTTGAGGGTGGCTGGCGATGAGGTGACGGTACGGCGTACCGGTGCTTACCGCCTCAATAAAAAACCCTGCTTGCCACTCTCATTTGCAGCCCCACAGAAAGAAGGAGAGGAAGAGGAGGGACACTGGGCAGAGAGCATGGCAGCTGGCAGACGGAAGAAGTAGCTGTGTTTAAAGTCTTCAGTGTATCTTTTGCTAAAATGTGTGAGATAATCTTATGTGTAGCCAGAGCTGTCTCATACAGAAAGTGATATGTTTTATATTTAGGTAATGTAATTCATAGAAAGAGAGCTGTCTTATATACCTAAATAACAGATAGATTTGTATATAAGGCAGCCCTCACTTTCTGTAAGGGATATACCTAAATATACAGCATATAGTTGTATTTAAGGCAGCTTTTGCTCTCTGTATAAGGTCGGCCGTCCACTGGATCCTTATACAGGCAATCGACTTGTTCGTCAGACGACGGACGATCAACAAATTCTGACTAGGGTCATCCACTGCGAGCAACTATGGATGACCCAGGTCAGATGACTACGGACGACTAGTTTCGTCCACTGCGAGCGAGCAGATGACAGACGATCCAGATCAGAGGTGGCATTCAGAGGTTGTCAAAACTAGAATGACCCATTTTTATTGATTTAAGCTGCTATTAGGATAATAGGAGACTTTTTTTCAGTTTGGTAGAATTCGCTAATGCCAAACTCTAAAAACAGAAAATAAAATTATTTAGGACAATTATTGCAAACAATCCACACAAAAAAGAAAAAATTATATTATAAAATACACAAATTAGAAAAAGTGAAAGTTATACACTCCGGTGTATCATAATAAACAGGCAATGGTGTTAGCTTGGCTGAGTGTCCTATTAGGACAACCTCATATTATTGGAGGGCTGATACTAGAAGTATAACACCTTAACATAAATACGCAAATTGCGTTTGCGAGGTCCCCAATCGGGGTAATAGATATACAGATAGAGAAACTATTTCAGACATATATGTCAGTACATCTGTGTGAATTGATATCAGACCGATATATTATCACAATGTGTTTGAGAGTATTAAATCACTTCTATGTAGTTTTCAGAAATCTTAGTGAATAATTATACCAAAACATTATTAGTGGATATCGGTAAACGGAGAAGAGATGATGACCGCTGCTAGTTTAATAAGGATATCTAAGTCCTTAATAAATTGCCTCTAATGTGTAAGGGCAGCAGAACAAACATAGTCTGGTCACATCAACTCAATAATTTACTCATATTGAACATATCAAAAAGAGCATACGGACAATCATTTTCCGATATCAAAGATAGTTTAATTATAGCTAGATGCCAATTAGAATATACAACATATATAAAATTTGGTTATCACACTGTTATTTTGGCTGAATATTAATTAACGATCAACAGATCTTAGTAATTAATGTCGATAAGGCGGAGTGAAACTGCCGCTGATTTAGTAACAATCTCTGCAACACATTAGTATGGTCTATCTGGTTGTTTTGCAATTATAGCAATGAACATATGGTGTAGTCAAACTCCCATGGTATATAGGATTAATAGACAGGCATACAAACGTCTTTTAAGATTGAATTCGAACACAGCCGTGAGTCGTAATAATTGTCGTAAAGTATCTCGATTATGTTTTTTTAGGAGAGCCAACATAATATTTAAAGGCACAAAATATAGAATATATGACCTGAATCTGCGCAAATAATGCTCTCTGGGGTCCTGGGATCTCGCATGTACATAGGAGAAACAATAAACAGTAATAGCACAACACAGTGGGTATTGAAGATATTAAAATTGTACAAATGATATCCCACTCACAAGTGAAGAGCGCAAGCACTGGCTCTGAGTGGGTACATACGTGTGGGTAGATTGCCTTCAGATTTCTCAGGTGACCCCCACCTTATTAATGATATTCTGTCCAAGATCATGCAGTAGGAAACAGAAAGAAAAAAACTCCTTGCGCAGATCTACGAAAATCACGATGTAATATACTGGAGGTTTTGTACTCACATTTTAATGAGTTCACATAGCTCTTGGATATACGTTCATGGGTTTTTTCAGATAAGGAAACCCAAAAGAAAACCACCAAGGATCCAAAAGATGGCACAGCATCAACAGGATTGGAGATAAAAAATAAAAATTTATTTAAAACATCGCTAAAACATACTCCAGAACACGTTTCGGCGCATGGAATGGCGGCTTCATCAGCTGGTACAGTTATGTTGGACCTATAGGTGCTTATATAGTGTCCATAAGTGTTTTAATTGTCCCCATGTGTCCTGTTTGGTGCCTTAATTGATCCTTCCACTTTTCTTCAATCTTCTAGCGTAGGGCGTCGCCATTTTGCGCATGCGCGGTCCATTTCCGCGTTCCAAACGCCGTTACTTCACTTCCGGTTGACGTTTTTCGGCCGCAAATAGGAAAGTGAGAGTCAATATGAAATATCTGATATCCCTGAAGACTCAGCTTTAACGGCCTCGCTTCTCAGCGTATCTCAAATCAAGGGCCACACATATTTAAAATACAGAAAGGTTTCTATTCAATAGCATGGTAGTGCATCTCGCCGGATCTCCTGCTAACTCAAATCTATAATCGCAATTATATGAATTACATATTTGCTCCCACTATAAACCAAAATACAACTAAAACATATAGTCTATGACTACTTTGTGAACAATATTTATTGCTATAATCTAAATCTATTATGGTACATCCATATTATTAAACTCCACTGTTTGTTGATGAGAATTATATGAAAATTCTTTGTGAATCAGTGATTGCAAAGTGTGTAATGATAAATTATGACTTCCTAATATGTATAATTGAAAATGCCACAATTCATATAATAATAATAGTGTAGATTAAATCTCAGAATAAATAAATATTGTATATAAACGTAATAATTACTCATATAATATAGACCATAATATGTGCATTTGTAAAATGATTAATAATATATAAAAGATGGAATGTGCGTGAGAAAAAAAATAAATAAAAAAATTAAAAAATTTAAATTGATTCAATACTTCAATTCCCCCTAGACAGGAGAGAAAAACAAGGGGAACACAGGGACCTGGATATAAGATTAGGAAGAGAGGGGGAAAAAGAGATCTTGGGAAAAAACAGAAGGGGAGAGCAGGGAAGCGAATCCCTAAGAGAAAAAAGGGAGAGAAGGTAGAAATGAAGGGTATCTTTAATCTGAGCCAGAGAGTTTTGACCAGTATAGAGATCAAAGTCCTAAATAAGGGTTTAAAGTTCGCCCCCATGAAACAGATGGACAAATTTAGCATGTATATAGATTTACAGCGTTTTAAAAGAAAATTTAGTCTAAAAAAGTACTTCTCAAAATCCCCAATAGAAAAGAACAACTGATCATGATAAATTTGTGCATACCAATCTGAAGAAAAAGTCCAAATTTTTTCCACGTCTCGGATGAAATTAAAATGTTTGAAAACTTTGTTTCCACTGATATAGACAGAATGGTGGTTAAGGAGAAAAATCATAACCTCACTAAGGAAGAGAAAAAAGCAATAAGAGATCTTGATAATGATGAGACTATTATAATAAAACCCGCGGACAAGGGGGGGATTGTCATCTGGTCGAAGGAAGCATACAATGAAGAATCATTGCGTATACTGGGGGACAAAAAGACGTATATTAAACTTAAAAGCAACCCCATAGCAACCATTAGAGAGGATCTTCATGCTCTCCTTCAGGGTGGTAGGGACAAAGGAATCCTTACCGAACATGAATTTCAGTACCTACTGGTTGAACATACTAAAACACCTCATTTTTATATATTGCCCAAGATCCACAAAAGTCTAAATGAACTGCCCAGGAGACCCATAGTAGCAGGAATCCATCCATCACAAGTTGTCTATCTGAATATGTGGATATTCTTCTTCAGCCGATCATTAGGGAGATACCATCGTACTTAAAAGACACTATTAATATGCTACAAATATTAAATGAAATAAAATGGAAAGAAGAATATATAATGGTTACATGTGATGTCAACGCATTATATTGTAATATACCTCATGCTATGGGTATGCAAACAGTTAAGGAAGTAATAAGTAATTCCTAAAAACTAGATGATATACAGGTAGACTTCATTATGGAGAGCATACACTTCATTTAAAAAAATAATTATTTCAAGTTTGGAGATGATTTTTTCCTACAGAAGAATGGTATGGCAATGGGTACAAAGTTTGCACCCAGCTACGCGAACCTATACATGGCAGGCTGGGAATTCCAGCTTGTCTACGGTTCGCTTAGCTGGGCGCACAAGATCCCAATTTACAAACGTTATATTGATGATGTGTTTTTTGTTTGGAGAGGTGGTGAGGAAGACTTAATTACCTTTTTGGACAGTCTTGACAATCAAGATTGGGGTATAACACTAGATAGAAAATGGAGTAAAGAAAAAGTGACTTTTCTCGACCTGGAAATATATATCAGTGAAGGATCAATTAAATGTAAAACTTTTTTCAAGGAGGTTGACACGAATACATATATAAGCACCACAAGTTGTCATAGTCCATCTTGGCTTAAGGGGGTCCCAAGGGAGCCTTGAGGAGGAATTGTTCAGATCTCAACACTTTCGAGCAACAGGCAAATCGGTTAAAGGAGAATTTTATAGAGAAGGGGTATAATGCATTAGAAACATAGAAACATAGAAAAATGTCGGCAGATAAGAACCTTTCGGCCCATCTAGTCTGCCCAATTACATGGATACTTTACCTGGATTTATCTTTTCTTTAGGATAGCCTTATGCCTATCCCATGCTTGCTTAAATTCAATTACTGTTTTGGCCTCTACCACTTCAACTGGAAGACTGTTCCATGTATCCACCACCCTCTCAGTAAAATAATGCTTTCTGATGTTACTTTTAAACCTTTGCCCCTCTAATCTAAGACTATGTCCTCTTGTTTTGCTACTTTGTTTCCGTTTAAATATACTCCCTTCCTCTACCTTGTGGATTCCCTTTACGTATTTAAATGTTTCTATCATATCTCCTCTGTCTCGTCTTTTTTCCAAGCTGTACATGTTAAGATCATTAAGCCTTTCCTGGTAACTTTTCTCCTTCAAGCCGTACACCATTTTAGTAGCCCTTCTCTGAACTCTCTCTAAGATGTCCATATCCTTCTGGAGATACGGTCTCCAGTACTGCACACAATACTCCAAGTGAGGTCTCACCAGTGCTCTGTACAGTGGCATGAGCACTTCCATTTTCCTACTGCTAATACTCTCCCTACACAACCAAGCATTCTGCTAGCATTCCTGCTGCTCTATTACATTGACTACTTACCCTTAGATCCTCTGAAATAATAACCCCTAAATCCCTTTCCTCAGATGTTGAGGTTAGGACTGTATCAAATATTCTATATTCAGCCCTTGGGTTTTTACGTACCAGGTGCATTATCTTGCACTTATCCACATTAAAACTCAATTGCCACAGCTCCGACCATTTTTTTAGTTTACCTAAATCATTTGTCATTTGGCTGATCCCTCCAGGAACGTCAACCCTGTTGCAAATCTTTGTGTCATCAGCAAAAAGACATAATTTTCCATTAATACCTTCTGCAATATCACTAATAAAAATATTAAATAGAATGGGTCCAAGTACTGACCCCTGAGGAACCCCACTGGTAACAAGACCTTGCGTCGAATAAACTCCATTTACCACAACCCTCTGTTGCCTGTCACTCAGAGTTAGATATGGTTATTGACCAACTTAAGCAGGAAGATCGAGGAAATTTACTTCAATACAAACCCAAAAGAAGCATAAAAGAAGGGGAAGTCCTGTTCATTTGCGATTACAACAGCAAAGCAAAAAATCTGAAAAAAATAATTAAGAAACATTGGCATGTCTCCGGAGAGATAAGGATTTAAATAGTATACTGGGGGAACAACCCAGAGTTGTATATAGAGGGGTCAAGAACCTGAGGATGAATCTGGTGCATAGTAAAATAAAAAATAAGAAAAGAGATTCAAATAAATTGTAACCTAAAAAATGTTTTTTATGTCTGTGGACAATGTTTGGCCTGTAGGTCGACTGGCAACATGAAAAGTTGTAGAATAGAATATACTAATAGAAAGAGTGATCAAAAGATACAAATGAAGAAAGTTTTGAACTGTTGCTCAAAGCGAGTGATTTACCTTTTGCAATGCCCCTGTGGCCTCCAATACATTGGATGCACAAAAAGAGCCCTTAACGTAAGAATTTCTGAACATGTGCGAAATATAAGGAAGTCATATGAGAAACATTCTGTTTCATTACATTTTAAACTTAAACATGGAGGCTCTCCGATGGGGTTGAAGTTTATGGCCATTAAAAAAATATATAAAGTAGATGTAGATGAGGATATTGTCAGTAGATTGGGACAAGAGGAGATGCGAAGCATCTACGAAATTGGCACTATGGCACCTAATGGGTTGAATAACGACTTTGAGGTTGTCCACTTCTTGTGAATGGATATATATTGTTGTGCATTTCTCAGGATCTCAAAAGGCTAACAATGGGTTATTCACTACACTTTCATTATTGAAATTTTCTAAATAAAAATTGGGATCACTAGGTAAATAAAAAACAATAAAAAAAGGGTGAAAAGGAAATCGAAAGAGCTGTAGTCTCCACATTTTCACAAGTATTGAATCAATTCTCACGCACATTCCATCTTCTATATATTATTAATCATTTTACAAATGCACATATTATGGTCTATATTACATGAGTAATTATTACGTTTATATACAATATTTATTTATTCTGAGATTTAATCTACACTATTATTATTATATGAATTGTGGCATTTTCAATTATACATATTAGGAAGTCATAATTTATCATTACACACTTTGCAATCACTGATTCACAAAGAATTTTCATATAATTCTCATCAACAAATAGTGGAGTTTAATAACAATGGATGTACCGTAATAGATTTAGATTATAGCAATAAATATTGTTCACGTTGTTTATTCAAAAATTTTCGGTGCTATCAGCATTTGTAAATTCCTTAGAGTCTTTTTGGATATATTTGCACCCCTTACATTTACCACATTTGAAGGTTCCAATGGGTGGTTTCTTTAACCAACTTGTTTTTGAGGAATTTGTTGTTGTAAAGTGACTGTGAACTACTTGGTCACCAATATTTGAACAGTGACGTGATGTTATGGATGCATGTTTTGTCAGCACTCTTTGAAGATGAGGGTCTTGAGTAAGTAAAGGCCAGTAACGTTCACAGATTTTTCTAATTTCATACCAGCCGGTATCAAAATTACCAATCATTCTGATATATTTATCTTAATTTTTATGTTTATCTTGTAAAGTCATATCACGATTGGTAAGAAGGGCATTTTGATACGCCTTCTTGAGACACCGGTTGGGATACCCTTTTTGTCTGAACATCTCTCTCAGAGCCTTGGCCTTGATATTGAATTCTTCTAAAGATGAACAGGTTCTCCTTAATCGAATGTATTGCCCCATCGGTATCCCATGTTTCAAAGGGGGGGATGGAAGCTTTCTCAATTCAGGAGATTATTGGTGGCTGTCTCTTTTCTGTAATGTGTGGTCATTATTTGTCCATCAGATGATTTATTGATTTTAACATCCAATAAATTGATTGTATGTTCTTGAATTTCGAATGTCAACTTTAAGTTTAAATCATTATGATTCAATTTGTTCACAAATTCGATAAAAGTATCTCGATTCCCATTCCAAAGTATGAACACAACGTCGATGTACCGTTTCCAGTCGATAATTTTAGGTTGAAATTCTACAAATTCCAGACCATTAACAATAAACTGTTCCCACCAGCCTAAATGTAAATTGGCTTATGATGGTGCCATAGCTGTGCCCATTTTAGTTCCAGTTGTTTGCCTATAGAACTTGTGGTCAAAGATGAAAAAATTGTGTGTGAGTACAAAGTGTAGTAGTCGTAAAACAAAGTCGGTGTGTTTCCTATGCCTTTCACCTCTACAATCAAGAAAGTATTTTACATGTTTCAATCCCAGATTGTGGGGGATGCAACTATACAGAGACTCCACGTCCAAACTGCATAGTAATACATTCTCTGTTAGAGTAAGATTTGATAAAAATTGAAGCATCTGTGTTGAGTCTTTGATATATGATGGAAGCTCACATACAAATTTCTTTAGAATTTGGTCAATATAAATACTGACGTTCTGTGTGAGGTTATTTCGACCAGAGACTATAGGGCATCCTGGAGGAGGTTGGACTTTTTTATGAATCTTGGGGAGGGTGTAAAATGAAGCGATTCTTGGATTGTTTGATTTCATGAAAGTGTGTTCTTTCTCAGTGATTAAGCCTTCTCCACGGGCATCCATAAGTATGTTATTAAGTTCACTTGAAAATCTATTAGTCGGGTTTTGGATTAACACACCATAAGTGTTTTCATCTTCGAGTATTTTTAACACCATATTTTTGTACTGTTCTGTACTTAACATAACGATGTTACCACCTTTATCAGCCTTTTTGACTGTTATTTTATCATCATCTTGTATAGTTTTCAATGCTTGAAATACATCGTTCGAGATATTATGAGTATGAGATAAGTTTACGGTGGAATCGTCTATCTTTTCGATCTCTTCACATACCAACGTACAGAATATTTCAATGTTACTATATTCACTAATTTGTGGTGTGAATATACTTCTAAGTTTTAGGTTTGTGTAGCCCATATCTCCTGACTCTTTCGTATTTTCCTCTAGTAATTCCATTAATGTATTTAAACAATCCATATCTGTTGGTGCTAAATCATACCTTCTAGCTGTTTTTTCCATCTGTATTGTATGGAATTTATGTAACGCGATCTTTCGTGTAAATAGATTTACGTCTTTTATCCATTCAAATTTTTGGAACTTTCGGTTTAGAAACAAATGACAATCCTTTTTTCAATACGCTAATTTCATGAGGGGTTAGTATTCGTGGGGATAAGTTGATGACCTGTAGTTGATTATTTACCATCTTTTTCTCCCCCCGTTTCTCCTTCTGCCTCTCTGTTTCTTTATGCCTGCTCTTGCTTCAATCCTCTCTGAACTGATCTAAAAAAGTGACATTTTCTTCAATATACTTTTTTCACGTGATCTCGCGTTTTCAATATTAGTGTTTGAATTTTCAGTAGGATCCTCGCAATTTGGCGGTTATCATTTCGTCAGTTTTTGCTGCTGTCTGATAACTGCTTCGGCGGCTCCAATTTTGGCAAAATAAGGTGACCTTTTGCTTAAAAAGTATTTTACCAGGAAGGATACATTGAGAGTTCTCTCATTTTCAAGCATGCAAACACTTGTGTGCAATTTTGCTGCTTTGTGAATACACCCGAATAAATAAAAAATGAGCAAATTTGCATTAATTAATTTTTTTACTTCAAAACAACTTAAGTGAAAAATTTCTATTTTATTGTATATTTAACCCTTTCTCTGCTAAGGCATTTCACGGATGTGTGCTGAGCTAATTTTTACCGGTTTCCCTCATCATGTTTAACTGCGTTTTGAAGCCTTATTTTTTTATATGACCCAGATATATTATATCGTTCTTTCCGGCAGACTCGGCAGATTCATAATATATCATTATTATATGTATACGTCTGTATATTATAACAAAAAATGCAATAAAATTTGAATTTTCAATAATTTAAAACAAGTAAAGTGGTTTTTTTCACATTTTAACATGCAAGCATTTGCGGTTATATTTTCTATGGGTTGCGCTTGTTAAAAAATTAGAAATGGCGTCTCGCTACATTTTTTTGGGAGGAAAATTATGTGATTTTTAACAAACGCACCCCATACAAAAATCATTAGTGCAGCATTATTGTTCACATTATAATTGAAATGGGAACAATATTGCTGCATTAACAAAACAAAAAACAAAACTTGTTTATTTTTTTTTATTATTATTTTTAAAAAATATATTTTTTTTTCACTACTTTTTACATGGTCATGTGTGGTATCGTTGGAAAGGCTATGCTCTGGCCGATCCAACGATACCAAACATTAATCCCTAACTGCCATGGAACATTGGATCCCCCTATCTCCACCACTGGTGGCAGCTAGGGGTTAACTCCAGAACTGACATCATCGCGCTATGCACGATGACGTCAGTGGTCAGGGGGAGTTCCCGGAAGCTTGGCCGACATCCAAGATGTTGGCCAGCTCTGGGAGCGGATCACGATCCGGCGCTTTTCGGTGCCGAATCGTGATCTAGCCCCCAAGGCGTTAAAGCCAGCCACCGTTTGGAAGAGCAGGCTGTGCCCTTCCAAACGGTTCCTGCCTTTAATCGCTGGCCCCAGGCGATCAGGAGGGACCTCCCCCCTCCCTTTCAGGCACCTCCTCCGCACTCGCCGGGGGGGGGTGCCTGAAGTAGATGTCATTGTGCCAGCGCGATGACATCTATCGTCCCCGCTGGGGTCCCGGAGTGCCGGGCTGACATCCAAGATGTCAACCCGCACCAGGGGGGTGCAGCAATCATCTGGAATCCCGGCCGATTGCTGCCTCCTGTGCTAGGACGCACTCAGGGCGTCCATAGCACAGGAGGAGCACTTGGCAGGACGCGCTGAGCGCGTCCTTAGCAGCCAAGTGGTTAATTGTTAACTACACATATTATATTTCGTGTAAGTGTCATGCTAAAAAATGTGCGATAAAAATGCGTGGTAGTGAAGGGATTAAGGGAAATCAAAAGTTCGAAAATGAAGGTCCCCTCCAAGAGGGCATATATGCAAGATATTGGCCATAAAAGGTGTATGGGGGTCTGAGTACTGAACTGGGGGACAGGAAACAATGAAATTTAGAAAAAATAAATACTTTTTTAACCCTTTCACTGCTGAGTGCTGAACCATTTCACCGCTGTGTGCTGAGCTAATTTTTACCGCTTTTGCTCATGTTTAAACACGATTTGAAGCCATGGGAAATGTTTTATCACCAACGAGTGGGAAAAATTACGATCTTAAAGCAAATGTTAACGCTCCCTTGCGTGAGCATTAACATTTGCTGCGGTGTTCACCGCATATTTGTAACGATTCCCCAGGACAGACCTGGTAGGATCTCTAGTAACAGACCTCTAACCCTCCGATCCTTAGGATGGTCGGACCACTAAACCTAACCTCTAGCAGGTACACAGGCCAGGGAGACAGCACCAGCAATATACACCACATACTGAGATCAAAATAAATTTGTACTGCGCTATAGTGTATGACAGGATGGAAGCGCACCATCAGTAACAAGCAGCGGAATATACCAGACAGGGGCACAGAGCGAGTGTAGTCGTTATACCAAAACCAGGTCAACAACGTTTAGGCACTAGTACTGCGCTACTGTATATGGTGAGAATCGGCGCACACCAGTAGCAACAGGAGGCAAACAGAACAGGCAGGGAGTACACAGAGAGAATAGTCAAATGGCAGGCAAAGTTGGCAACAGATTGGGTCCTCAGAACAAGCAGGGTGAGCATTAACGTTTGCTGCGGTGTTCACCGCATATTACAATCCAAACGCAAACGGGTTAAGTAACCCGTTTGCGGTTGGTACCTTGCGCTTTTCAGCGTGAGGTTACTGTACTTTGTGCTCCCTATACTTAACATGGGGAGCGCTGTCAGGCGGACACACGTACCCGTAGGTAGCTACGGTCAGCCCTACGATGTAAACAGGAGGCTGGAACCCTAAATGCGATACCAGTCCTTATAGTCGGCTGGGTTACGCAGTAGCGAGAAGTGAACCTATAAGGCAGGGACGTAAGCCAGGAGGATAGAAACCAGTCCTTAGGGTGGCTGGTATAGAAACAGGACAGTACGGAGTACCAGAGAGTGTACGTCAAGCTTGTACACGTAAGTCAAATAATAAGCAAGGTAGATACACAGGTAACCAGGAAAACCCCGAACACTAATCACAATACCAGTCCTTAAAGTGGCTGGGTTAAGTGATAGTGGGTAGTAAATCAGTTCAGTACACAGGGAAAAACCAAATGCAGCGTCAAACACAATAGCCGGGTCAGAGGGATACGGAGATACTCAGAGTTGGTCGCCAAAAGCCAGGTCATGCACAGAAAGTCAAATAGGAATCACAGAAAATAGCTCCAAACGGTATAGCAAGCTAAAACCAAGAAAGGGCACTGAGAAATGGGGAAAGCAGGTTTAAATCTAGCGCCCTGCTTGCTGATTGGTCCATGGAGGTCACATGGGGAGTTGTGACGTCGCACCGCCGGGAGAGGTAACTAGGGAACGCCGGCGGCGCGCGCATACCGCGCAGAGACGGAGGTGAAGGAGACGCCAATCCCGGAGTCACAAGGAGGAGCGACGGGCCGGCAAGCGCCGGTGAGGCATGACAGCACCCCCACCGTGAGGGACGCCCACCGGGCGGCCAGGAGCCGGTCGATCGGGGAACCGACGATGAAAGGCGGCGACCAATCGGGGAACATGAACTTCACGTGAAGCAACCCACGTGCGATCCGCGGGGCCATAACCAGACCAATGAACCAGGTATTGTAATTGCCGACGAAGACGATGAGAATCCAGGATGGATTCGATTTCATACTCGGGAGTCCCGTCCACCACCACGGGAGGAGGAGGAGAGTCAGGGCGAGTAAAACGGTTGCACGAGAGTGGCTTCAACAAAGAAACATGAAAGGAGTTGGGAATACGCAAGGAGACGGGCAACCGCAGTGCGTAAGACACCGGATTGATACATCGAAGTATCGTATAAGGACCAATAAATCGAGGTGCGAATTTCATGGACGGAACCTTTAATCGGATGTGGCGTGTGCTGAGCCAGACCCTGTCACCTACATGGTAAACCGGCGGGGGTCTGCGCTTGCGATCAGCCGACCGTTTCTGAATCAAAGAAGCGGACTCAAGATTCACCTTAGTTTTCTCCCATATAACACGGAGATTGGCTAGGTGTTCCTCCAGGGCAGGAATGTTCTGGGGCGAGAACGAGGACGGAAAAATGGTGGGATGCATGCCAGTAACTATTTCAAAGGGAGAATACTTGGTAGATTGTGATGTGGCATTGTTATACGCAAACTCCGCCCATGGTAATAAAGTAACCCAATCGTCTTGTGTGTCTGCAATAAAGCATCTTAAATAAGTCTCAAGTGTTTGATTGGTTCTTTCGGCCAGTCCGTTCGTCTGTGGGTGGTACGCGGAGGAAAAGGACAGTTTCACACCCAACTGGTGACAGAACCCTCTCCAAAACTTGGAGATAAACTGAGAGCCGCGGTCTGAAACAAGGACTTTCGGAATACCATGCAGTCTAAATATTTCTTTAGTGAAGATTAGTGCCAGTTCACTTGAGGAGGGGAGTTTCTTTAAGGGAATAAAGTGTGCCATTTTAGAGAAGCGATCCACAACCACAAAAATCACCGTATGGCCAAGAGAAGGGGTTAACTCTACCAGGAAATCCATAGCAACATGGGACCACGGACACTCAGGAACAGGTAGAGGCTGGAGAAGGCCAGTGGGGCTAAGACGAGAGGATTTACAACGGGTACAAACCAAACAGGTGGTCACATAATCCTTTACATCCTTAGGAAGGGTAGGCCACCAAAGGTCTCTTTTAATCAAGTCTAGGGTCTTTTTGACTCCGAAATGCCCCGCGAATTTAGACTCATGAAAGAAACGTAATACTGTAGGTACCTCAGCGGGGGAACAAATAGTCTGTTAGGAGGTGTGGATGGAGGTGCTAGAGACTGCTTGGACAATAAGAGATTCCAAAATGGAGATTCGATTTGTGTACTCAAGGAGGCTAGGATTTTCTTTTCGGGAATTATGGGAACTGGTGCTGATGTTTGAGAGGATAAGGGTTCGTGTTGTCTAGAGAGTGCATCAGCCTTAATATTTTTAGACCCGGGTCTGTAAGAAATGATGAAATCAAACCGGGTAAGGAAAAGAGCCCATCGGGCTTGTCTAGGATTCAACCGTTTGGCTTCGGACAGGTATATCAGATTCTTATGGTCCGTAATAATAGAAAACGGACAGGTAGATCCCTCCAAGAGGTGGCGCCATTCTTTTAAGGCCAATATAATAGCTAACAGTTCTCTGTCCCCAATGTCGTAACGGGTCTCTGTGGAGGACAGTTTTCTAGAGAAAAACCCACATGGTTGCATAGGCTTATCGTCAGCTGGACGTTGGGACAATACAGCTCCAACCCCAGTTTCTGAGGCGTCAACCTCCAATACGAAGGGTCTATTAGGATCAGGGTGGTGGAGTATAGGAGCAGTGGAAAAAGCCGTTTTCAACCTTTCGAAAGCCTCCAGGGCAATGGGGGGCCAATTGTGAGTATCGCTTCCCTTTCTAGTTAATGCTGTAATGGGTGCTAAAATGGAGGAGAAACCTTTAATGAATCTTCTATAATAATTAGCGAAGCCGATAAATCTTTGAATGGCCTTGAGTCCCTTGGGAAGAGGCCAATGAACAATGGCTTCCAGTTTTTTGGGGTCCATCATGAAACCAGAGGAAGAAATAACATAACCCAAAAACTGTACCTGTTGGACATCAAATAAGCACTTTTCTAGCTTACAGTAAAGACCGTTGGCCAAAAGTTTGGATAAGACGAGTCGTACATGTACGTGGGGGTTTTCAAATCAGGGGAATGTATTAATACATCATCAAGGTAAACCACGACAAAACAGGGAGTATATTCTCGTAATACATCATTAATGAACGCCTGGAACACTGCTGGAGCGTTGCATAAACCGAAGGGCATGACCAGATATTCGTAATGCCCTAACCTGGTGTTGAACGCGGTTTTCCACTCATCCCCGTGTTTGATTCTAATCAAGTTGTACGCTCCTCTGAGATCCAATTTAGAAAAGATCTTGGAGTGTTTCAGACGGTCAAAGAGCTCGGGGATGAGTGGAATGGGGTAGGCGTTTTTAATGGTGATCTTGTTCAACCCTCGATAGTCAATGCAGGGCCTAAGATCACCCTCCTTTTTCTGAACAAAAAAATCCTGCCCCAGCGGGAGAGGAGGAAGGACGAATAAACCCTTTGTTCAAAGAATCAGTGATGTATTCCTCCAAAACCTTATGCTCTTTAACAGACAAAGGGTAGACAACCCCTTTAGGAGGCGTAGTACCAGGAAGAAGGTCGATGGCGCAATCGTAAGAACGATGTGGGGGTAGCCTATCGCCCTCTTTTTGTCGAATACAGGTGCCAAGTCAGAGTATGGGGTAGGAATGGTAGTGGTCAGAGGAGGAGCTGTAGGTATATTCAAGACATTGACGGATAGGGGAATCTCAATGCAGGAAGTCATACAATCCTTGCCCCACCTCGCGATCTGACGGGCCCGCCAATCAATGACAGGGTTATGACGGGTTAACCAGGGGTAACCAAGTACGATAGGATAGGAAGGGGAAGTAATAGCATGGAAGAACATGTTCTCTTTATGACACAATCCTATCCCAACAGAAATGTTCTGAGTTTCAAACAAAACAAAAGGGGTTTCGAGGGGTCTGCCATCAATGGCTTGTACGAGTAGCGGTGTCCTCTTTTCAACAAGGGGTATAGCATGTTTACGAGCGAAGCCTAAGTCGATAAAGTTATCGGCAGCACCAGAGTCGACTAAGGCATAGAGCTGTACCAGGTTACGGGAACTCTCCCAGGATAGAGTAACCGGAACCCAGAGTCTATTTTCTAGTTTGGGGGACGAAGGAAAAGTGCCCAAGAGCTGTCCCCTAAAGGCACTTAGGCACGAGAGTTTCCCGGCGGGCCCAGGGGGCGTTTGGGACAGCCCTTAAGTAAGTGACCCCCTAATCCGCAGTACAAACATAAACCCTCACGTCGTCGGCGTTGTTTTTCACTGTCGGGGAGCTTGGTACTGTCCAATTGCATGGGTTCGGGGGAGGATGAGACTCGGGGAGCAAAGGTACAGAAAACCGGGGAAGTTGCCTAACCAGTGTTTTTTTAGCCCTCTCTTTAGTGTTTCTACGATAGCGAAGGCGTTCATCGATAAAAGACAAGTAGGTTATTAAATCCTCTAGCTCCTCCGGAAGATCTCTGGCCGCTATTTCATCCTGCAACTCATCGTTTAAACCCTCAGAAAACACGGCTACCAAAGCCTCATTATTCCAATTTAACTCAGAAGCCAAGGATCTGAACTCCAGAGCATAGTCACCCAGAGATTTCGTACCCTGGCGCAAGCGTAGCAACGATTTGGCAGCATTGGTTTTACGCCCCGGGGGATCAAACACTCTACGAAAGGCAGACATAAATTCACGGTAATTATAGACAATAGGTTTATCGGTATCCCAAAGAGGGTTAGCCCAACATAACGCTTTGTCGGTAAGATGGTTGATGACAAAGGCGATTTTGGCACGATCTGTAGGGTAAGACCACGGGGTTAATTCAAAGTGGATGGAAATCTGATTTAAAAAACCTCTACAGGCGGTAGGATCGCCTCCGTAACGTACCGGAGGTAGTAAGTTAGGATAAGAGGTAGGCACAGAGACTGGTTCAAAAGGGGGAGGATTCACTGGAGGGGAAACCTCTACCTGGGTAGGGGCAGTACGGTTGAGCAGGGTTTGGAGGGCCTGGGCGAACTGATCAAGGCGGTGATCTTGGTCCTCCAAACGACTTTCAAGACCAGATAATTGCTGAGCGGTCCCTGCAAGGTCCATGGCCCTTTCGTGATGTCAGGCGGACACACGTACCCGTAGGTAGCTACGGTCAGCCCTACGATGTAAACAGGAGGCTGGAACCCTAAATGCGATACCAGTCCTTATAGTCGGCTGGGTTACGCAGTAGCGAGAAGTGAACCTATAAGGCAGGGACGTAAGCCAGGAGGATAGAAACCAGTCCTTAGGGTGGCTGGTATAGAAACAGGACAGTACGGAGTACCAGAGAGTGTACGTCAAGCTTGTACACGTAAGTCAAATAATAAGCAAGGTAGATACACAGGTAACCAGGAAAACCCCGAACACTAATCACAATACCAGTCCTTAAAGTGGCTGGGTTAAGTGATAGTGGGTAGTAAATCAGTTCAGTACACAGGGAAAAACCAAATGCAGCGTCAAACACAATAGCCGGGTCAGAGGGATACGGAGATACTCAGAGTCGGTCGCCAAAAGCCAGGTCATGCACAGAAAGTCAAATAGGAATCACAGAAAATAGCTCCAAACGGTATAGCAAGCTAAAACCACGAAAGGGCACTGAGAAATGGGGAAAGCAGGTTTAAATCTAGCGCCCTGCTTGCTGATTGGTCCATGGAGGTCACATGGGGAGTTGTGACGTCGCGCCGCCGGGAGAGGTAACTAGGGAACGCCGGCGGCGCGCGCATACGGAGACGGAGGTGAAGGAGACGCCGACCCCGGAGCCGCAAGGAGGAGCGCCGGGCCGGCAAGCGCCAGTGAGGCATGACAAGCGCAAAGTGTTAATCAGCGCTGGATTACAAAGTCCCAAGGCTGATTAACGTCTAGCTGTGGTTAGCGGAAAATTAACCAGAGCCAGGACTTGGTGTTAACGGATTCCGCTTCTGCAGAATTCGTTAACACCAGGCTAAAAAATAAAAAAATTAAATCAGATACTCACCTCCTGTCCCGCGGCTAGGACCGCGGCTCGGACCGCCTCCTCCATTCGGCAGGAGCAGGGAAAGACTTGGGGAAAAAGTCCCTCCAGTCTCTCCCTGCGTATCACTACGTGGACCCAGGGGTGGATGCAGACACAGGTTTCGGGGGGCATTCTACCGGTTTCGGCCAAGAGCTGGTGTTGGGTTTGCAGCGACAGGTGGATATATTTGCCCCGAGCTCACATGGATATATTGCCCCCAGCTCACATGGATATATTTGCCCCAGCTCTCATCTCCTCTGCTGCTAGGCCCCTCCGCAGCCGCTCCGAGTACCCACCGGCCATTCCTTTCCTTACGAGCGGCCACCAGCATGCAGCTTGGCCACTCGCCGTGAACCACCTGACCAGCGCAGCCGCGTTCTCGCGAGATCGTGGAGTTCACGTGAACCCCACAATCTCCTGCACTGGTCAAGTGGTTCCCATCCCAGGCGAGCGGCCAAGCTGCATGCCGGCCGTGGCGGCCTTTCGTAGGGAGAAAGCGATTTTCTCAGGGGGGGGGCAATTGCCCTGTTGCTCACCCTGGATCCGCCCCTGAGTGGACCGGCCGGATCTCGCGAGGCGAGATCCAGCTGGTCATGTGACCTGCAGGGGGGAACTCAATGGAGTCCTATGGACTCCACCGAGTGGATGCTCGCTCGCGGCTGCGCTCAGCGCTGCCGCGAGAATCCAGGATTTTTACGCGCGGTAACAATGCAGGCAGCATTTTTTGCACCTGCATTGTAATCCAGAGTTAAAATGCGGGCGCAACTATCCTTTATTTTTGTCCTGATGTCTTTTCTATCACCTGGTATGATTATCCTTTCGGCCTACATAGGTCATGCACACTTTCTGCTATTCTTGATGATCTGATCTGAACTGACTGCTATCAGATCTATTTATTATAATGAAGCGAATGTGTCAGTTGATTACCATATCGAGATGTCTTAATATGCCTCTAACAACACTGCTCGGTTGTATGATAATGATCCAAGTTCGTTTGTGTGTTTATAGATACTGTATTGCCTAATGTTTACTTTCCTGAATATTTTGAATCTTTTTGAAAAATAAAAACTTAAAAAAAAAAAAAAATTTAAAAATGCGGGCGCAAGGGGATAAACTGCAGGCATAAATTTATTTTTATTCGAACTTTCCTCGAACGGCCCGAAAAGTTTGAAGTTCGCGAGCTTTCGAACGGCCGATCTTCGAATCGAACTTCGAACTGATTCGAACCGGCAGCCCATCCCTATTATTGACCACCTTCTTCCATCATTTTCTGTGAAAAAAACCACAGTTTTAAAAATGCTCAAAAAACCTGACTGAGGTAAAATGATGGCGATTCAGTTCACAAAGTATGATCATTATATGCTTAAGCCTGTCACAGTCGCCAATGTACCCCATCTTTGACAGGTCCTATTTAACTTGACCGAGTCTGCACTTACAGGATCAACTCACCCTGGAGCTCCCCGGTAGCTTGAGGCCTTTATAGGCTGCCATGGTGGAGCACCTATGAACAGGGAGGGGTGCATACCAAATGAGAGTTGCCAGCTCGCTATATATAAAATATAAAACAGCAAAAGGTTGCACTCAACCTCAAAACTAAGCGGGTGCATCTAAGACATCAAATACAATGTGGATAAGTGCAAGATAATGCACCTGGGGCGTAAAAACCCAAGGGCTGAACATAGAATATATGATCCTAACCTCAACATTTGAGGAAAGGGATTTAGGGGTTATTATTGCAGAGGATCTAAAGGTAAGTAGTCAATGTAATAGAGCAGCAGGAAATGCTAGCAGAATGCTTGGTTGTGTAGGGAGAGGTATTAGCAGTAGGAAAAGGGAAGTGCTCATGCCACTGTACAGAGCACTGGTGAGACCTCACTTGGAGTACTGTGTGCAGTACTGGAGACCGTATCTCCAGAAGGATATAGACACCTTAGAGAGAGTTCAGAGAAGGGCTACTAAAATGGTGTACAGCTTGAAGGAGAAAGGTTACCAGGAAAGGCCTAATGATCTTAACATGTATAGCTTGGAAAAAAGACGAGACAGAGGAGATATAATAGAAACATTTAAATACGTAAAGGGAATCCACAAGGTAGAGGAAGGGAGTATATTTAAAAGGAAACAAAGTAGCAAAACAAGAGGACATAGTCTTAGATTAGAGGGGCAAAGGTTTAAAAGTAACATCAGGAAGCATTATTTTACTGAGAGGGTGGTGGATACATGGAACAGCCTTCCAGTAGAAGTGGTAGAGGCCAAAACAGTAATTGAATTTAAGCAGGCATGGGATAGGCATAAGGCTATCCTAAATAAAAGATAAATCTAGGTAAAGTATCCATGTAATTGGGCAGACTAGATGGGCCGAAAGGTTCTTATCTGCCGACATTTTCTATGTTTCTATGTTTCCACAAAACACCAAGCAAGAGCACTCCATATTATTGACAACCTTCTTCCATCATTTTCTGTGAAAAAAACACAGTTTTAAAAATGCTCAAAAAACCTGACCGAGGTAAAATGATGGGGATTCCGTTTCTCAAAGTTATGATCATAATTTGCTTAACTGCTTGGCTGCTAAGGACGCGCTCAGCGCATCCTGCCAAGTGCTTCCCCTGTGCTATGGACGTGCTGAGCGCATCGTATTACAGGAGGCAGCAATCAGGCAGGATTCCGACCGATCGGAATTGTATGTCAGCCCGGCACTCCGGGACCCCGGCGGGGATGATAGAGGTCATCGCACTGGTGTGATGACATCTATTTCAGGTGTCCCCCCCCCGCGAGTGCGGAGGTGGTGCCTGAAAGGGAGGGGGGAGGTCTTTTGGACCTCTCTCCCTCCCGATCGCTGGGGGCCAGCGATTAAAGGCAGGCATTGTTTGGAAGGGCACAGCCTGCCCTTCCAAACGGGGCCTGGCTTTAACTCCTTGGGGTCGGATCACGATTAGGCGCCGAAAAGCGCCGGATCGTGATTCTCTCCTGGAGCTGGCCGACATCTTGGATGTCGGCCAAGCTTCAGGGATCTCCCCCTGGCGACTGGCGTCATCGTGATAGCACGATGACGTCAGTTCTGGAGTTAACCCCTAACTGCTACCAATGGTAGAGATAGGGGGTTCATTGGAACCCCCTATCTCCTGATCCCTGGCAGCTAGGGGTTAATGTTTGGTATCGTTGGATCGGCCAGAGCATGGAGCTCCCACAGATCAAGGTTAAATAGAACCTGGAGGAGGAGTACCTGTTGTAGGGACGGGTGCTTACCCAAGGGATTCATATGGAAAACACATAGGGGGTAGCACTCAACCTAAACTAAGCATTTAGTGCGGGTGCATCGCAAAAATAAAATACAAACAAAACCAGTGAGAGAGCACTCCAGTCAAACACATTAAAAAACCTGCAACAACATGTTCATGCATGGGTTGAATAGCTTTGTTGAATAAAATGGTGGAAATTTGGTTCGCAATGAACGGCCGTGAACCAAATTTCCGACATTTTATTCAATAAAGCTTAGATTTAAAAATTTTCAGCATGTGGTAAAAGCTGGTACTATGTACCCATGCATGAAGCTGTTGTTGCAGGTTTTTTTAATGTGTTTAACTGGAGAGCTCTCTCCCTGGTTTTGTTTGTATTTCATTTTTGAGATGCACCCGCACTAAATGCTTAGTTTAGGTTGAGTGCTACCCCCCATGTGTTTTCTATATGAATCCCTTGGGTAAGCACCCCTCCCTGCCACAGGTACTCCTCCTCCAGGTTCTATTTAACCTTGATCTGCAGCTCCAGGAAAGGACCTGATCCTCAGTGAGTTTATCCCATGATGGGCAGTCATTAGGTTTGCAGAGTAGGACCTGCCATAGGGTGGATTACATTGATGCTGTTGGCAGGCTTTAGCAATTCACGGCCGTTCATTGTGAACCAAATTTCCACCATTTTATTCAACAAAGCTTTTTTTTGGATTTTTTCAACATGTGGCAAAAGCTGGTATTATGCACTAATGCATGAAGCTGTTGTTGCAGGTTTTTTGAATGTGTTTGACTGGAGTGCTCTCTCCCTGATTTTGTATATATATATATATTTATACACTATATTGCCAAAAGTATTCGCTCACCTGCCTTGACTCGCATATGAACTTAAATGACATACCATTCCTAATCCATAGGGTTCAATATGACATTGGTCTACCCTTTGCAGCTATAACAGCTTCAACTCTTCTGGGAAGGCTGTCCACAAGGTTTAGGAGTGTGTTTATGGGAGTTTTTGACCATTCTTCCAGAAGCGCATTTGTGAGGTCACACACTGATGTTGGACAAGAAGGCCTGGCTTTCAGTCTCCGCTCTAATTCATCCCAAAGGTATTCTATTGGGTTGAGGTCAGGACTCTGTGCAGGCCAGGCAAGTTCATCCACACCAGACTCTGTCATCTATGTCTTTATGGACCTTGCTTTGTGCACTGGTGCACAGTCAAGTTGGAAGAGGAAGGGGACAGCTCCAAACTGTTCCCACAAAGTTGGGAGCATGGAATTGTCCAAAATGTCTTGGTATGCAGAAGCATTCAGAGTTCCTTTCACTGGAACTAAGGGGCCAAGCCCAGCTCCTGAAAAACAACCCCACACCATAATCCTTCCTCCACCAAACTTTACACTTGGCACAATGCAGTCAGTCAAGTATTGTTCTCCTGGCAACCGCCAAGCCCAGACTCGTCCATCAGATTGCCAGATGGAGAAGTGCAATTCGTCACTCCAGAGAACGCGTCTCCACTGCTCTAGAGTCCAGTGGCGGCGTGCTTTACACCACTGCATCTGATGCTTTGCATTGCACTTGGTGATGTATGGCTTGGATGCAGCTGCTCGGCCATGGAAACCCATTCCATGAAGCTCTCTGCGCACTGTTCTTGAGCTAATCTGAAGGCCACATGAAGTTTGGAGGTGTGTAGCGATTGACTCTGCAGAAAGTTGGCGACCTCTTCGCACTATGCGCCTCAGCATCCATTGACCCCGCCTCGTCAGTTTACGTGGCCTACCACTTCGTGGCTGAGTTTCTGTCATTCCCAAACACTTCCACTTTCTTATAATACAGCTGACAGTTGGCTGTGGAATATTTAGGAGCAAGGAAATTTCACGACTGGATTTGCTGTACAGGTGGCATCCTATCACAGTTCCACGCTGGAATTCACTGAGCTCCTGGGAGTGACCCATTCTTTCACAAATGTTTGTAAAACCAGTCTGCATGCCTAGGTGATTGATTTTATATACCTGTGGCCATGGAAGTGATTGGAACACCGGATTCTGATTATTTGGATGGGTGAGCAAATACCTTTGGCAATATAGTGTATATATATCAATGTGAGTTTATAGTTCAGTTGCTTTTAGCTATTATTATGTATTATGTATAAAAGCAAAATTGTTCAGGGAAATCTATTCAGCCAAAAACCTTCAAAATGCCTCAACCATTAATTTTAATTTAGCTATATCTAATAACACTACAAAATATTTTAAGGCATTTTAAACAATGAGACCTTGAATTTCAAACATTAACAGAAACTCTATTTTGATTTTATTTGATCAGGCTGCTATGGTATTAATAATTTAAGCTCCTATACCATAGAGTGTTGGCTCGTCCATACGGGCACAAGGGGCAGCACCCTACCTGATGATTTTTTGGAGTAAAAAAAATTATTAAAAGTTTAAACTAACATTGATTGATTGATAAAATGTGTTATGCCCCTTTAAGCAGCGTCATTGTCTCCTCAACAGTTGCCAGACAGAGTAAACAAAAACAATTATTTCATGACTAACTACCTCTGACCAGCATCCAGAAATCTAATAAGAGCTCTACACTGATATTAGCTCTTCTGCTGTGGGCTAATTAAGCATGGCGGTCACACAAACTGTCCACAAAAGCTCTGTTGAGGTTGGAATGCTGATTTTTTGTTCTTGCTACAGACACAATGTGCCTGCCTTACCCCATAATGACTGAAAATGCACCCAACATTTGCCTTAATGTGCTAATTAGAAATAAAAAATAAATAATAAAATTTAAAAAAAAAAATGTGTAGCAGTAAACAGAATTTCTTTGTTTCACACACTGAAGTTCTGTATACTCAGAGTTATTTAAAATAAAATGGATGAGATCAGCATTCAGGTTTCGTTTTTATCAAATAATAAAATTACTTTTTTCACTTTTAATTAGATTTTTTTATACTTAGTAATGTTTTATGTACACAGCTTGCGTTTAATTTCTGGATTTCACTTGTAATCATTGAATTTATGGCCATTTCATTTGCCTCCTTAAGAGGGATATAGCTATAACGTTTATTTCCTATGTTTCGGTTCGCCCACATATTTTAGAGGTATCATGCTATATAGATAATTTCCTATTCAGAATTAAAAACATTAATGTTTCCAGTCTGGTGTCCCACCAACTAGAAATGTCACCCGCCGCCACTGATACCATATCAATTTCTTTGTCATTGACACTATAAAAAATTAATGAACCTGCATTTTAACACTAGTAATGTGAACACTGTAAAGAGCACGTGCAAGTCTGATTTGAGAAGAAAGTAATGTTTCAGGTTAGATATGGTATACAACATATTGAAACACTTAATGGTAAACAAATTATAGCTGTACAAAACAAATACATTAATACTAATAGGAACCAGCTTTGTGCTACTGGTTGAAAGAAAAGGCAGAAAAGGTAATAGAAAGCTGAGATTTTTTTTATGGAAACTACAACAAACTTCAAAATCTTACCCCAAAATGAATGTTGAATATCAAAGTACTCCTAAAAAAATATTCACCTCTTTGAGGGAAATGACATGCCAAATATTTTATTATTTAAATATAGAGATGATAAATTAAGCAAAAATTATTTTAATTCCAAACGTAACAGAGCAGCAGTTATAAGTATAAAATAAAATGTAGAATGCTCTATGTTATTCCATCAAAGCCATTAATAGCGACTTACTAATGGAAAATTGACAGCCATTAGCATCTTGTGATTAACGGCACCATTCTGACTGAACTACTGTATTACGGAGTCTGAGTTGTTGATAGACGCTGATTGATACTGGCTGCAGCACCATGCTTTTAAAATGGTATCAGCCTGTGGAGTTCCTAGGACTCCATGGAGAGAAGTATAACCCTGCACAAACTCACGTATGTTGGGTCACACTGGAGCTGTTGATGGACACTGAGAACTATTTGTTCACTGCATTTTTCTCTGTGTTGGGTTGTTAAGGATGGAATCAATGTGCAGAGCTAAATCCAGGTGTGTGGAACAGAGGGGTCAAATCCAAAGAGCAGGTCGAGAATGGTCCAGATATGCATTGATCAAGGATCAGAGGCAGACAAGGCTAAAGACTGTAAAAACTCTATGGCTAGGTTAAAAAGTGAACTGTTTCGCAGTAAGGAAGGAGAGGTGACCCCACATGTGCCCAGACCAAGCCTGCATGTAACCACCTTCCCTAAAATATTACCAGAGCAAAGTAAGCAGTCTTTCATCTGGCTCTGCAGCCCCTGTTCACATTAGAGTGAATCTGAAACCATCTTGATTCCACTTCCCCTGAGAAACGCAGCAAGACGTCATGGCATGCAGCCCTCCCATTGATGATATGTACAGATGATCTAGCGCCATCCAGATTCTAGACTCATAGACTTGGTTGAATGCAGCCGTCACCTTTCCAGAGGCCGCCACCAGGAGTGTCACCTGGTTAGTGCTGGTGGCAGTGAAGTGCAGCTGAAGGCTGTGACATGCTCCATTCAACAAAATAGATATGTTTCTATGGCACGTCTATTTTGATGAATGTATACATTTGATTTACCTTCAATTCCTCCGATCATCTCTCTTTTTCTCTTCTGGATCCCATACATGATTTAAAAAAATATTATGTTAATACTAGCTTGAAAAAAATACAATTTTTTTTAATTATCAACTATAGATTTGATAATTCAGGGCCATAATATGATAATATTATATGATAATAGGGATTAATATGTAACACATAATGACGCACCACATTTCCTTCACTTTTTTGGCATTTTGATAACTCTACGATAATATATTAAAAATAAGTAGACAAATGAAAATGCTTCCACTGCAGAATTACATTCCTAAATGCTACATATCACAATATGTATTTTAACATACCCCTTGAGCTATCCACTTTGCATTTTGGAAATCATGTTTTGCTTGGTATTCTCTTGTCTTTGATATGTTGAGCTGTCATCAGTAGGCAAACGTTATGCCCAGTGCAGGATTTCCTCGTGCAAACAGTTCAAGGGATAATTTATATGTCTTCAGTCTAGGAATGCTAAGAAGGTTAACTTTTCATGAAAACAAAGACATACTGGACTTTTTCAAGTTTTCATTTTAATATTGAAGGATTTGATCACATTATTTAAATTAGATGTATACTTAGATTTTAAGCTATTAAAACAGCAGCTGATTCATGCATTACTGACCACACATCATGCATATTAGTCAACATATGGTCAGCAAAATCCAAGCCATTTCTTCATGTAATTTTATAGAGGATGCTTTTGCTTTGTTTTGCCAAATGTTTTAAAAGTGGCTTTTGAAATACTTTGAAAAAGTACATTTTGCTATGTTGACCAAAACCAGACTTTCATTTTCTGTTTTATTCCACAATAAACACACAGCAGATCAGGAGTTTTGAAGAAGGCCTGCAGAAATCTTTAATACCCACAATGGCACTTCTAGCTGGTGTACAATACAAAAAAGCCAAATAATACATATACATATCAGGAGTTCTGGATGGAGGATGGGGTTGTGGAGAGCCATACATAAATTGCATAGGTGCCACTACAGGGGGGCAAGGGGGGGGGGTTAGAAAAAAATTGTCATGAATCAAGCCTGTGCCCGCACCTAATCCCTGGCAAACCCTTATTCACCTGTCTAGGTTTGTATGCAGGTTACAGATTCCCCTATCTGGCTGTTAAGCTTCTGTTGTGGTACCTACAGGTGTATACTATTTCACCTAAATGAAGCCTGCTTAAAAGAGGGATCCACCCTTCCATCAGGGCTTCAACATAAACGTCCCTGGAAGTGCAGACCTGTTCCTGAAGCTCCCTACCGTTGTACCTGTATCCCTCCAGTGATACTCCCAAGTGGAACCCTGCTACCAAGGAGAATCTCCTCACCAAGGTACCCCGCTCTCAAGAACCCTCGTTCATCAAGGTACCCCGCTCTCAAGATCCCTCGTTCATCAAGGTACCCCGCTCTCAAGAACCCTCTTTCATCAAGGTACCCCGCTCTCAAGAACCCGCTTTCATCAAGGTACCCCGCTCTCAAGAACCCTCCTTCAAGTATACCCCGCTCCAAAGAATCCTCGTCCTTCAAGTATACCCTGCTCTCGAGAATCCCTGTTTCCAGGATGAACCCTGAAACTTGCATACAGACTGTTGCCTGCTAGTGCTCATATTATTTACTGTTTGCTTTGTTTATTCTTCAATAAACCTTCAGTACCCAGCAACCTGTGTGGCTCCAGAATATCACTGCATCCTGGGCTTACTTCACCCACCATCGCACTCCCATTCCTGACAAAAATAGCTGAAAAAAATCCCCAAAAATGCCTACAAAAATCCTAAAAGATAAATAAATAGACCTTTTGCTGCAGATTAAGAGAATAAACAGTTTAACCAATTCAATGAGCGCGTCCTCCGCATTACTGCTGGTATGCGGAGGACGCGCTGAGCGCGTCCTCCCATTGGGGTCAGCGTTCGGCCAGGTTCCGGCCGATCGCTGGCCCCCCCGGTGCGGGCTGACATCCTCGATGTCAGCCCAGCATCCGGGACCGCAGCCGCTGAAATTAGGTGTCATCGCGGCAGCGCGATGACACCTAATTCAGGCGCCCCCCCCGCATGTGCGGAGGAGGCGCCTGAAAGGGAGGGGGGAGGTCCTTCGGACCTCTCTCCCTCCCGATCGGCTGCGTTGCGGGGGTTAACCCAGGCACCATTTGGAAGGGCACAGCCTGCCCTTCCAAATGGTGCCTGGCATTAACCCCTGGGGAGCTGGATCGCGAATCGGCGCTGAAAAGCGCCGGTTCGCGATCCTTTCCCGGAGCTGGCCGACATCTTGGATGTCGGCCAAGCCACCGGGAACTCCCCCTGAGGACTGGCGTCATCGTGCGTAGCACGATGACGCCAGTCCTAGAGTTAACCCCTAACTGCCACCAACGGTGGAGATAGGGAGTTCCAATGAACTCCCTATCTCCTGATCCGTGGCAGCTAGGGGTTAAAGTTTGGTATGGTTGGATCGGCCAGAGCATGGCCGTTCCAACGATACCAAACACTACTGTGAAAAATTTTGTAAAAAAAATAAATAAATAAAAATAGAAATAAAAAAATAAAAAAAAATTATAAAAAAAAAATAAACAATTTTTTTTTCTTTTTTTTGGTTTGTTAATGCAGCAATATTGTTCCCATTTCAATTATAATGTGAACAATGATGCTGCACTAACGATTTTTGTATGCGGTGCGTTTGTTAAAAACCGCGTAATTTTCCCCAAAAAAAAATGTAACGAGACCCCATCTCTAATTTTTTTAACAAGCGCACCCCATACAAAATATAACCGCAATTGCTCGCATGTTAAAATGTAAAACAAAACACTTTACACGTTGTAAATTATTGAAAATACATATTTTATTGCATTTTTTGTTATAATATACAGACATGACATAACGTATACATATAATAATGACATATTATGAATCTACCGACTCTGACGGAAAGAACGATATATAATATGTCTGGGTAATATACTAAAATAAGCCTTCAAAACACGTTTAAACATGATGAGCAAAACCGGTAAAAATGACCTCAGCACAGAGGTGTGAAAAGCCTCAGCAGCGAAAGGGTTAAGAAATATTCAATAAATACGGTAATATTTTTTACATTGAAACATGTGAGATTCGGCCTGATTAAACCTGCTGAATGAAACCACCGAAAATCAGGACATTTCACTGACTTTTCTCTGCTGTTCGGTGTTCTCTGAATAGATTAACCATTGCTTCTCTGTGGGGATTTCACTGCCTGCTGAAGATCACTGTATGCATTCTGCTAGCAGCCCCGGCTGCCCACAGTGGGAACCTGCGTTCCCGCAACGTTCCCGCTGCGGGGGAAGTGCAGGAACGCTGTTCCCGCAGGACTCGTGTCCTGGCAGGAGGGCTTCCTTACAGTCTGGTGGTCAGATTCACACTATGGCAACAGAACAAAATGCAAAAGACTCATGGGACAGGCGTGCCTCTGTTAAATAGGAGATGCAGGGCCTAATTGGTTGCCCCTACTGATGCGTATAAGCACAGGTATTCGTATCATATTTGAGTTGGGAGTGGTGATTTAGACTCTCCCCATTCCTCCAAGAAGTCTCTGAAAACATATTACTTTAGAGAAGCCTATTGGCTCACTCCATAATGCTCCATCTTTCCGCACAGTCCCCATGCACTTCACTATTTCACAAACTCTATTCACACTCATTCACACTATGCTGTTTACCCTCACCTAGTGTGTTACCCATCTCCCCTCTTGGAATGTAAGGTCCTCTCTCCTACTGTTCTGTGTGTTTAACTTGTATGTATATTTGTTGTTCTATATCACCCATTGTACAGAGCTACAGAACTTGTTTGCACTTTATAAATATTTGTAACTTTAGCTGTTGTCAGAACAACAATTGTCTTTGGGAAAAACACATAACAATATGTACTTCCTACCACACAATGTATATGTATATCCCAGCTCAGGACATACGTGAAAACAAGGAAAAAACATTTCTGGCAAACATTTCTAAATAAATATGCAATCTATATTTGTACATATTTACACTTTATCATTTTATACATATAGAACGAGAACTCCTATTTGCATAAATGAATATTTTATGATTAGCGATGGCATATTTCTATTTATGGCTCCAAATATACATAATACTGTATGCAGTATAAACAAAATACTTAATCATGTTGCCCTTACTGTGGGCTTCTTTCTCAAAGTATCCCTGATGCCTATTTTTTTAAGAATGCAGACATGGTTTATGTAGTGCAACAATTAATTGAATGTACACACAAAATAAAGAGCACAGTGTTTCCATATGGGAAGTCTTAATGGGGGTCGTGCATTCCTGTTCAGCATCATATGCTTGTCCTGGGTAACTGGAAGAGAGAAGCAAAGTGGCATATAATTTAAAGTCATTTTAACGTTATTATAAAGGATTTCTATCACCTATGTATCTGTCTAATATAGTAGATATAGCATACTTAGATCCTTAGTTGCTTGTGTTGTTTTATGACATAATTAAAGAAGTATATAGCACACATCGCATTTTCTACCATGAATATTTTATATATGCTTGTCTAATTATATTTTCTGTAAAAAATAAGTAAAAAGGCACCGAGGGCATTTAAACATAAATTAAAAATATATATATCTAAACTATAATGAGTCTTGTTAGCCGATTATACATAAGTTCATAAAGCTTGTGTTTTTAGCACGTAGTCCAAACATTGTTTGGTATCCAAGAACATGCACAATGGATAGCGTTGCCAATTTGCAGAGCAATGTTGTCTCTCCAGTAGGAGAGCTTCCTGTAGAGAAGGTTAAATAACATCACATTACCGGATCTCCCAAAGTTTCAGCTTAGCAACTGCTTTGTCTTTCACAAAATAATTCAGCCTGAAGTAGCCTAATGAATAATGCAAGAAGCACATAGTGTACAACGGAACATTTCTTTTTTGTTGGTTCTGTTATATAAGACATAGAGCAGAGGGCTAATGAATGTAAACAAGTCTTGCTCAAACATTTTCAAAAATGACTTAATATTAGTCAATTTTACACATGGTAAACAACTTGCAAAGTTTATAGGTTTATTGCGTCATTTCAATTTGTTTTTCTTACTAAGTCTTTATATTGCCACCAATTACATACTCTAGATCCAGCACTAGGCTGGCACACAGACACATATTTATCGTTACTGCAACTTAACTATATTACAATAAAATGCATACAAAAAAATTATATATAAAACATAGTATGCAAGCAATAACTCATTACCACATAGTATAAGTATAATATAGTGCATTTTATTGTTTCCAAGAAAGAAAAAAATGAAACTCTGATTTTTCTTTATATTTTGAATTTAAAAAAGTATTTTTCAATGATTTACTAACATGCTCTATATCAGCACATGACTGTCCTGTGCCAATCAATGCATGGGAGGCATGCCTCCCATGCAGGCATTTTTTGAATGGCTTGAACCAATAGCACTTTCCTATTGGTCCAAGCTATTCCATTTCTCTCGCAGGGCCTCTGAGGCACTGAGAGAGCAATGTTTAGGAAGTGGGAAGTGCTCGGATGTCTGTTAATTGAACAGATCTGCCGCGCTGCACACTTCTTGGCAGCCTACGCAATTTGCGTAGCGTCCCGCTACGAAAATTGCTTAGACTCAAGCTGCTGAAGGGAAAAACATAGAATGTTTTTGGCGCACGTTGAAGACGGACGGAGCCAACGGCGGGGGATGCACAGGTCCGGATTAACATACTGGCTGGTGGAGCAGCAGCTCCAGGCCCATGCCCCAGAATAGGACCAGAGAAAGGATAACTATTTCTGCATTGATGGGCATTTGGACCTCTATATCTCAAACTTCATAGCAGCTTCATGATCATGTTAGGTATCACTGGAAAGACCAGGGCATGGCCTTTCCAATGATACCAAACATGACCAGGTTTTTTTGTAACAATAAAAATAAAATAATAAAGATTTCTTTATTTTTTCTTTTTATTCCTAACACAGCAATATTTTTCACTTTTCAATTATAAGGGGAACAAAGATGCTGCCCTATCTCACCATCTCAAGTGTGGAGGTGATGGCACAATCTGTTATTACGAATTGTTACATCAGAACCCTAAACCGCCGCACCACAGCGAAGTGTACTTGGGGGGGACTTTGGAAACCTGTATCACTAATCTTTATACCTCACAAGGTCAAGGGAGGTGTTATTGGACAGGTCAGAGTCTGGCCTTTGCATTGATATCAAACGTGACCATGTAAAATCTAAAAGAAAAGAAAAAACCTTTTTTTATCTACTTATTTTTAATTCCAAAGCGATGGAATTGTCCATTTGTCACGTATAAAATGAGCAATACCACTGCCATTACTCACCTTGCATATACCACACTGGGAGCAAGGTCAGTGTTTTATACATAGTCATATTATTCATAAAACACCATCCTCCAAAACACAAGGGAAATATTTCTTTTTTTGGTTAATATTGTATATTTTCTCAAAAAGTGCAGTAACAGGTTCTCCTTTCAATTTTTTTTAACAAGAATTCCCTATAGAATATATAACCACAAAGGTTTGGATGATAAAATGTGAAAAAATAATTTTACACACTGTGAATGATTGAAATCTGAATGGAAATTTACTCACACAATATCTACCTGGTTAGATATACTCGTATCTGCACCATAAAATAACCTATAATATGTATTTAATTTCACTTAATTCCAAAAAAGCCCACAAAAATATTCAGCTCCAGGCCCATAGAGATCTTAATCCGGCCCTGGGAACTCGGAGCAGGTGAGTTTGACTGTAGCTGCCCTTAATGGCAGGTGAGGCTCTGTCTCACCTGCCGCCCCTGACCGCACAACTGTGACATTCAGGGTCCCGGGTGGCTCTCATGGGAACCCCGGACACGTGGTGCTGCCGGCTGGCCGAGTGCCAGGAGCTCTGGCGGGACCCGGAGTAGATGCGGCTGATCAGGGGGCGCGGCGCGGCATGATGACGCGGAACCGCCGGCCTTTAAATCAGAAGCACGCGCTAAGAGCCTTGCGTTGACGTGGAGTTTCTTTCCCGAATCTCTATTCACTGTTGTTGTTTCACTCGTTACTGACCCTACTTTATTCTGAGGACCCCGATCTGTTGCCGACTTTGCCTGCCATATTGACGATTCTCTCTCTGTACCCCTGCCTGCTGTGTTTGCATCCTGGTGCTGCTGGTGTGCATTCGATCCTGCCACATACTGTATCGCAGGGGCGGACTGGGCCGGGGGGCAGGGTGGCAAGCGTCCCCCCGGCCGAATCCAAACCCATAAGGCCGATATTGTGTGTTACTATATGAATGTGTAAATTTTCAGCGCCACTCGCGTCTCACAACAGGCCCGGGCCGGCTGCGCAGAAGCACTAGCGCCGGCCCCGCCCCCCCACGTGATGGGAGCGTGCCGGCCGGCGGGCGCGGTAGACAGCCATCAGCCAAGGCCCAGTGACGTCGTCGGGGGAGCAGCATCAGACGGACCTGCGTGAGTGGGACTGAGTGTGCAGCTGCCGGGCATTGCAGAGGCCGCTGCTTGGAGGTCGATTCATTGCCTGGCCGTGGAGGAGGGAGCCACGCAGACCGAAGCCCAGCCGCTGCCCAGCCAGAACACTGACAGTGTCAGTCAGTGACTCGCAGCCAGACAGACTCAGGAGGACCAGAGGAGAGACGTCACTCAGCAAAGTAGTTTATGGTGAGTGAGAGTGGTCTGGTGCAGTGGCGTCGCAAGGCGGGTGCGGCCCGCACTGGGTGACACCAAGTCACCAACCACGTGACGCCAGGAATAAAAAAAGTCAAATTTTTTTTTATTGGAGTGAGTGTGTGTGTGTGTATATCTGATCCCCGAAACCTTCATGGCATGTCAAATTATTTTTTGGACATTACGTTTCTTTGAATCCAGCCTTCACCGTGCACTTGCAGGCCCTGTTTTTGAGGCTGCAGTGTGGCGGCCAGTATAAAATCATACATGGCATGGCCGGCCCCTCTGATGATGCAAAACACCCGAGGGAGCACTGCGCCGGCCCTATGAATCAGCCACATCCTGGGGGGTCTCAGTCTCACCTACACACCGCTGCCGCTCTCTGTCTGCTTCAGCTGCCTGCCTGAAACACGTGGTGTACGCACCGCTGTAGCCCTCCTCAGATTGCTTACCATTAAAATTTAGAGATAACTGGCCTGTCGGCTCGAGAGATGGGGTCACCGTGAGTTCGGCCCATGCATTGATCCTGCTGCTGGTCAGTGTGGGAATCCTGCTGTCTGCATGGACCAAGACAGACATCTCCGAGCTGATAACCAGCTGGAGCCTGTCAGGTCCTCCTCACCCGAATACTCAGTTCCCTGCTGCCTTGTGTGTTAAAGATCAGACACCACCACATAAATCTTCTGCAGAGCAATCACTGCAGGTAAGCATGAAAAGCCGACTCTGCGGGGCCAGAAAAAAAAGTTCCAAAATAAATGTGGCACATCAAAAATAATATACATGAAAACTGTGAAATAATGTGCCTAAAATGCATACAATGATTCATACTTCTATACATTTAGTCCCCTAAAACATATATTAGTCACAAAAATAAATATATCAATGACAGCTCTGTAAGAAAAAAAAACTCTAGCCCGTCGTACCTTAGAGCTGTAGTCAGGTTGCCTATGATGTAATGTGCAGTATGTGTCACTGAGATGCACAGCAATAAAACTCACAGTAATGTGTGGTGTGTATGATCGTGAGTTTTATTACTTTGCTGCGGTGATACTCATACACACCGCACATTACAGTGAGTTTTATTGCTGTCCAGCTCTGTGATACATTCACTGCACATTACTGTATCACACAGCTCCATAGCAATAAAACTCACAGCAATGTGTGCTGTGTATAAGCGTGTCACATTATCCACCATAATAAATAAAACTCATAGTAACATGCGGTGTGTATCACAAAGTAGTAAAGCTCGGGGGGGGGTGACACCATGAGTTACCGCACCGGGTGACACCAACCCTAATGACGCCACTGGTCTGGTGCACTGTGCATGGCGGGCCCGGGCCGGCCGCATCGCACACTGACCTCAAGCCAGGCAGCTCACCTGCTGGCTGCTGATGAACTTGGGCCTGCCCTGCCCTGTCTGGCTGAGTGGAAAGTCTGGAGACTTCACGGAGGGACAGTGGTGCCATGGTCAATAAATTGGGGGGGGGGGGAATAAATTGAATGAGGGGGGAGGGGGGCTTGGGGGTGCCTGGCCTGAGGGAGGCTGTGAGAGCCCTAGTCTGGATGAAGGAGCCTGTGACAGGTTAATAAATTGAGGGGGGCGGCCTGCGCAGGGTTAATAATTTGAGGGGGGGCCTGGCCCGAGGGAGGCTGAGAGGAGAGCCCTAGTCTGGAGTTCTATAATTATTTTAAACAGTTATTTATTACTTAATTTGCTTCCCGTGTTTGTTTTTACCTAAACATGGGCCCGAGTTACGTAACTCTGGGCCTCTGTGTGGTGCTTGCCACCCGGGCCAAAAGTTGCCAGTCAGCCCCTGCTGTATCGCAGTACACAGTGTAAAACCATTGCTGACCTGGTCTATTATAACGACGATTCTCTGTCTATACCCCTGCCTGTTGTGTTTGCCTCCTGGTGCTGCTGGTGTGTGTTCGATCCTGTCACATACTGTATCGCAGTGCACAGTGTTAAACCATTGCTGACTGGGTCTGTTATAATGACCATTCTCTCTCTGTAACCCTGCCTGTTGTGTTTGCCTCTCGGTACTGCTGGTGTGCTTTCTTTCCTGCCACATACTGTAGCGCAGTACACAGTGTATACCTCATCCTGTTGTGTTTATCCCATGGTGCTATCTCCTTGGCCTTTGTGGCTGCTAGAAGTATAGGGTTAGTGGTCCCGACCATCCTAAGGATCGGAGGTTTAGAGGTCTGTCACCAGGGATCCTACCAGGTCTGTCCTGGGGAACATCACAACGACCCTGCTATATATATATATATATATATATATATAGTGTGTTTAATATTGCAGAAGCCAGCTGCACATCATAGCAATTCAAGGAATTATATATAGTTTACTAGTGTGGTCTAATGTTTTGCTTAAATTTTGTATTGCGTCTGTATAGAAGATGCAGTAAATCTTAAAATATTTTTAAAAACTATTACTATGTAATGTGTTCATTGGAGTATTTACTATTACAGTGTACCTGTCATGGGCAAAACAAGTTTAATCTGTATATTTGTGTTTTTTTTTTTAATATCCTGCATTTTATTACATTGAATTGTTTCAGTTGTTACAGAAATACAATGTTCTTGAACCCAGGACATACGTGAAAATGAGAGAAATCTCAATGTATCCTTCCTGGTAAAATACTTTATAAATAAATATAGGACGGGTGGTCTGACTTATATGGTTTATGTATAGCTGTCTACTTTACCAACTCCCAACACATAGGGCACTATTACACTCTTCTCGCACAATATGGCACGTGCGCAAAAACGCATTAACGCGAGGGGCAAAACCCTTCGCGCTTAACGTCGTATTATGATGTTCGCGCACAAAATGCACGTTAACCTCTAACTCGAGTGACCCTGCGCAAGCGCAAGTTAGTGCGCGCATCCCATACTTAACATTGTGAGCGCAAATGTGTTTGTGCGCTGGTGCGCGCATTGTATTACAATCTATGCCCAAACTTTAACGGACAACGTTTGCGCGCATAATTTTAACGTCTATGAAAATCTGGTGTTAAAGGCAAATCTGAATGTCCTGGCCGAAACCAAATACACCAGCCCAAAAAAAAAAATTAAGCAAAGTATAGTTACACATTCTACGCATACCCAAACAATAAAATGGAGAAGTTGTGCATTTTTTTTCATTGCTGCAGCATATATACGCAGATTGATTTTGGCAGGCACAAAAACGGGAGACAATTGTGGTTCTTAATTCAGATTGGCTGAATCGCGTGAAAAAACAGTCCGCACACTGATTTCTGCTCGCAACGTTAATGCGCGCGCTTTTTTGCACGTCGTTTTAATGAGCGTTATTTTTTGACGGATGAAAGAATGCGCGCGGATCGTAATACTAGCGTTAATTTTCACGCTCTAACGTTTACCACTGCGCGCAAAAATTAATGCGCTGCATGAGCTTTTTTGCACAGAGAATGTAATAGAGCCTCTGACCTCCCAACCACACACGACCCCCTTTCCAAAACTACATTACATCTCCCAAAAAATCCTCCCATTTTAACTAAATTGCAAGGTATCCCCCCACTCTACTGCCCTCCTCCATCTACTCCACATCAAAATCATTCCACCTCCTTCGTTCACCAGATATCAAGCTCAATTCCCCGCATCAGGCATATACAGTATATGCAAGGGTATTACACTGTACCGCGAAATACAGTGAGCGTCCAGAGAGCATAAACGTCTCTCAAGGGTAGCACTGTGAGAACCTGGCACATGTTCGAAAGGAACAGAACTATAGAGGTTATTCACCAACCTCTGAAGTTGCCACCATATGGTGAATTTCACCATTCGGTGCTATTTCGGGGCAGTTCGTCTAGTCACTAAGCTGCCAATTCACAACATTCTGGTGAATTGTCGTTGAAATACGGTGCAGTTCGGTGGTCTTCGCACAACACCGAAATTGCCCCATAAAGAAGTAATGGTTTGACTGTTCACAAAATGCCTAACTGCTTCGAAATGTCGACAAAATGACCTGATTTTCAGTGTTTCAGTTCGACAGGTTTAAACCGTCAAATCCAGAGGCGTAACTAGAAACCTCAGTGCCCAGGTGCAGGAATCCATGAAGGGGTCCCTCCCCCACCCTAGGCAAAAACATATATTTTTTTATGTTGAATCCAGGCAGTGTTCCATTTTTTTTCCAGATCCACTATCACCACTTCAGTCCATCCCATTCTTAATGTAATGTGCAATGTGTATGTCGCAAGCAGTACCACAGCAATAAAACTCACAGTAATGTGGGCTCTGTATGAGCGAATCCCAGAGCTCCACGGCAATAAAACTCACAGCAAATGTGCGGTGCATATGAGCAAATCACAGAGCTCCACAGCAATAATACCCACAGTAACGTGCAGTGTGTATAAGCGTATCACAGAGCGCCACAGCAATAAAACTCAGAAATAATTATAAAATAAAATATTATTATAATAAATAATATATAAAATAATATTTAATTTATTTAAATACAATTAAGATAAATATAAAAATCATCATATTAACATAATTTATATCGAAAAATATGTTACTTCCTAACTTTTTTTGCAGGTATGGGGCTGAATTCCTCTTAATCTAATGGCCAAAGTGGCCTAGGTGAGGCCCTGGCTGGTCGTGTGACTTAACCAAGGCCCCGGGTGCCATGCTGCCCAGGTGAGATCCCGGCCCCTAGCCATGCTGCCCACGCTAGGCCCTGGCTGGCCATGCTGCCCAGGCTAGGCCCTGGCTGGCCATGCTGCCCAGGATAGACCCCGGCTGGCCATGCTGCCCAAGTGAGGCCCCACCCCTAGCCGAGTCACCCTGGTGAGGCCCCAACAGCCGTGCAACCTACGTGAGGCCCAGACAGCCCTGCAGCCCAGGTCAGAGCCCTGGCTGGGTGAGCAGCCAATTGTGGGACTCCTGGACTCAAGGGCCAGAGTGCTATGCCTCCTGGGTGAATCCCATAGGATTTAGTCTAAAAAAAAGGAAACATCTTTTTTTTTTTTAAAAAAAAAAAAATAAAGGACTGTTTTTCAACAACAGTTCAACAACAGTTTCAACAACAGTTCATTTTCAACAACAAGCCTTTTTAGTTTTTAAAAACACCTTTTGTATATTTTTTTGATGAAATTTTCGTTGCCAACTTTTTAAAATGCTGTTTATAGACCGTTTATATATATTCATGAAATTGAGAACTGAACTAGGATCATGAGAACCATGACCTCTTGAGTTTTGATTATTACCTTATAGACCTGTGCACAGCATAAAAAATTGTTTTGTTTTGTTTTGGAGCATTCCATTCAATTATTTTTTTTGTTTTGATCCGTTTCGGATCATTTTGTTCCGTTTTTTTTTTCGCTTGGGCAGGGAGGTGCTTCCCCGCAGTGTGCAGGATTAATTATAACACAGAGAGTTGCTTATTACTGGCTGCTATCTTCATTATCTTACTGTGATTCATAATTTTGGACCGATTCGCTAGTTCGGACAGCCGGTATTTTGTTTTTTGGATTGTTTCCTATTTTTATAGGTAGTTGCTCTCTATGGTGCTTAACGCTATTCAGTACCAAGGACAGCTTCTATTCTTGGAGCTGAAACCTTTTGGCACCTTGGATAGCAGCTTCAGCTGGGCTCTGTAGCCCCACAGGGGCTGCTGTCCTTGCTACTGAATAGCTTTCAGCACCATAGACAGTCCTCGTTGAACGTGGCAAGACTGCAGGAAAGGGAAAAAAACACTGCGATCGGCAAAGAAAAAAAGCCTTGTTTTAAAAAAAATAAGAATCCAAAAATTTCACCAAATAAATCGTAAAATATGCAAATCCTTAAAAATAAATAAAGAGACTTTTTGCTGCAAGTGAAAAGAATAAACAGTTGAATAAATAATAAATAAAAATGAGAACTTTTATTTCCATTGAAACCTATGGGGCAGTGTGCAGGATTCATATGCTACATTAATTATAACACAGAAAGTTGCTTACTACAGGCTGCTATTTTCATTGTCGTACCGGCTGTATTTTAAATTGTATGACTGGTATTTATATGCCGAAAAATGCCTAAAAATCCTAAAACATAAATAAATAAAAGAGACTTTTTGCTGCAAATGAAAAGAAAAAACGTAAACAGTCAAATATTTTATAAAAAACAGGAATATTTTTTACATTGAAACCTATGGGATTCGCCGGTTTAAAGCTTTCGAACGAACAACCGAAAATCAGGGCATTTCACTGACATTTCAGTGCTGTTTGGCTATCTCTGAATAGATTAACATAACCACTACTTGTGTATGGGGTGAAACGGTATGACGCATTAATCTGTAAAAACGAAATCAATTAATTTTATACCTTTCCTTTTTCATTCCGTTTTGTTTCGGTCAGAAACGATTTGTTTTCCTTCCGATTCAGAACAATTTGATTTGTTTTCGGACCGTTTCGGAAGGAGCCGATTTGTTTTCGGAAGCATTTCTGAAAAACAAATCGGTAAATTTTCATCCCGAATTTTGATTCGGAACAAAACGAAATGCACCTGTCTATTACCTTAGAAGAATGAAAATGGAGACACATGCTTGAACAAAGTGCCATTCACGGGCCATAATATTTTACTATTTAGAAAATGCATATTGTCAAAATAAGTGAGAAGCGATAGATGCTTGCGTAATATAATTTTCTGTTGTAAAGCTAGGATTGGTATCAGAAAATACCAAAAATTTTGTTCATCCCGACATTCTGGAGCATTCAAACAATACGCAGAACCCATCCTTCAGAACTCATTGCAAAAGCTGCAAAGCTAGAATACAAAAATGAGGTCGTGTATAGCTTAATATATTGCAATAGCATAACACATGTGAAATGGAGTGTGTTACGGTCACCTTACTATTCCAAAACCTTGGACATAAACAAGCACAGAGTTACAAGGAACATGTCTGCACTTCAGGAATGTTATGGAGTTGGCTTTATTAAAGCAGGGTAATCCAGACATGATGCCTCGAGGGGTGTCAGCTATACCCTCCTAACAAGTTTTAACAAGGCTGAAACAATTGTCGGGGTTGCTACACCTCTCATGCACGGCCGGGGCAGGTGGCGCTTGGACCCTGCTCGTTTAAATGTCCTTGGCATGCCCTCTTTTTTTCTTTCAGCTTCTTATTTGGCTGAATTCAGTGATAGATTTAACTGTCACTATTATGTATGCCATTTTCGTTTGCTTCTTTACGAGGGATGGTCTTCCATCTTGTTATCTCCTGATTGGTTCCTTTTGGCCACGTGGTTTGCCGGCATTTTTAGAGCATCGGGTTGCCATGACAGCATTATGATACCCACCGACTTCCGTAGTTGTCAGGCTCCTGATCCATGCAGAGCAGCACCCTTCCAATCCTGCACTTCATGTCAGTTCTGTTTACAGCGCTGTGTTCCAGCAGCCAAATAGTTAAGGCACCAAAACACACACTCACACACTCCAGGTCATCTGACCTATCTGTTAATAAAAGTGCCACACCCCTTCTGTTCCCTGCTTCAACATTAGTTGTTTTCTGATTCCAGAAAGAGCAAACGTGTGTTTTGACTCTCCTGAAACAAATCCTTACCGTGATACCAAACCTTCCTTGTATATGTTTCTAGACCTTTCGGTATCCTGTGTATTCAAGACCCTGCTGTTCCAGTGTTCCTGATTTCCCCCTGCTTCAAGTTTATTTGTTTTTGCTGCCTCCAGCAGCAACCTCACCCCTCACCGCAGATCCCTGTTTTGGCATCACCGCATCCCGGGCTCAGAATCCTGCAACTTCTGTACCACCCAGGTACAGTACCTGACAGTAGTTTACTCCTCCCCAGGTGATTTAATTTATGTTGAATTTTTTGAATGTATTTAATTTGTACCTCGCACTGGCACACTACAACTCAAGATTAAGCCCTAAGCGGGCGAAACGCGTCGAGCTATGTGCTTTTCTTGATTTTTAACTGTTCACTTCATATTGGTCATGTGTATGGGTTATTTCGAGCAGACATCCCTGGCTTTCGTTCTGCTTTAGATTAGAGGTATGTAGGTGGCTCAAACCACTGAGGTATTAGACAGGCTTGTTGTTATGAGGCCTGTCCTCTATGCGCACTATCAGTCAGTGGGAGTTCCTATGAAGTGCCGCCCACCCCATACCTGATTTATCTCACTTAATTCATTTATTTTCTTTTGTTTAGTGTGGTTTCTTTAATAAAATCATTGTGTTTGGCACGTGTTGTGCACTTTGTGCATTTGGTGTTGTACAGTACCGGCCACACTTTCAGTGTGACAGCAGTCTGATTTGCATATGGAATTGTCAGCTCTGTAATGGCATTACTGAGCTAAAACCTTGTGAGACCTGAGCGGGCCCCACTGTAGAGCAGGCCACTTGTGCTGTTGCTCGTTCTCAGGACCCTCACAAACCTTCTTAAAAAGCAAAATTATAATTTATGCAGTGACAGTTCAGAGACAACTACATTAATAACTCAGGCATAAATGAGTGTGTGTTTCCTACCACCATAGGTGTGGGTATTAAGGGATTTGACGTACTACGCAATTGTTGTCTCTCTATTTTTCCCATTTTAGGACACCCATTGACCAGAGGGAGTCCTTTGGATTTACACAGGAGTGCGAGGAGTCTGGACTATTTCTGTTTATGTTTTTGTGTACAGAAATTGAGTGACTGTACATGTGACCTTGCTGCAACAATTTGTATCTGTCTACCTAGATCTGCGCCTTTGTCACCCTCCTAATATATTTTGTATTTACGATTGAGCTAAAACCTTGTGAGACCGGAGCGGGCCCCACTGTAGAGCAGGCCACTTGTGGTGTTGCACATTCTCAGGGCCCTCATACCTTCTCTTGGTATCAGAAAATACTAAAGATTTTGTGTCATACTGAAAACTGGATTCTAGAGTATTCAAACACTATGCAGAACAGATCTTTCAGAACTCATCACCTGTTGATTTACAGACTTGTTTGGGTACCACATTAAGAATCTTCCATAACCTGTAATAATCAACAGTAGTGCAAAGCTAGAATACAAAAAAGGAGGTCATGTACAGCATTATAAATTGCAACAACATAAAAAATGTGAAATGGAGTGTGTTAACAATCACCTTGCTATTCCAAAATCTAGGACATAAACAAACACAGAGTTACAAGGAACATGTCTGCACATCAGGAATCTTATAGAGTTGGCTCTATTAATGCAGGACGGTTTTCATAAGTCCTTTTTTCACTCATCTTTCTCCAGAAGACTCAACCTTCATTTGCATGACACAGTGTACTAAACAATGTATCTAAAATTCAAAACCATTGCAAAAGCTTACAATCTAGAAGAAACAAACAACAACTGTAACTTGCCAAATGCCACTTTTAAACAATGCAAATTACAAACAAATTGTACAGAAAATAATGTGATTTCTGCAAACATACAGAGAATCGTATCCCAAAATCCTCATTTACTGTTAAGTATAAAACTACTCTTTATGGTCAATTAGTATTGTCCAAATAAATCAAATAACATTTTGACGCAATCAGGGCTTGGATAAACATTAAAAGTTAAAACATTGAGGACCCTATTCCCTTGTTTGCACTAAAAAAAGAGCACAAAGTAATCATGTTAGCGTGCAGCAGCTAAATGTTAGCGCTTGCCAACTACCAAGCAGATTACCAAGCTCGTGTGGGTTCTGGGACATGATCAGTTAGTGTGAAGAGCTTACTTAACCTAGTCTAACACTACTGGTAGCGCATCCTAGCACTACTGCAGTTGCGTGAGCAAAATAGAACATTTTTTTCCAGTGTAATAGCTTGGCCACATCTGTCCCCTGCCAATAAATAACATCTGCAAACGCAATGCCCTCACTGTGATCGTGCTTTTCCAACTCAGACACAGGGCTCCAGGCATATGGAGGTGATTTATGAGTTTAGAGAGAGCGGAGTGCAATAGTGGATATAGGAAGGTGTTATTATTATTATTATTATTATTATTCATTATTTATAAAGCGCCAGCATATTCCGCAGCGCTGTACAATAAGCACAGTATAGACAGGGTTACAATACATTGAACAACATTTGACAAACAGTACAGGGGGAGATGAGGGCCCTATTCCCGTAGGAACTCACAATCTGGGAGGGTTGGAAACAGGAGGAGAGGACTGTAAGGTGAGAGTGATTGATGGTTGCGTCAGTGAGTTGGGTGGTAGGCTTCCCTAAATAGGAATTGTTTAAGGGAGCGTTTGAAGGAAGAGAAGTTAGAGGAAAGTCTGACAGTACGAGGGAAAGCATTCCAGAGAGTATTGATATTCTTCATACTGATTAATAATTTCTTCAATTAATGCAGGAAGGTTTTCATAAATCCTTTTTTCACTCATCTTTCTCCAGAAGACTCAACCTTCATTTGCATGACACAGTGTACTAAACAATGTATCTAAAATTCAAAACCATTGCAAAAGCTTACAATCTAGAAGAAACAAACAACAACTGTAACTTGCCAAATGCTACTGTTATTTTGTCTTGTCACCCGTCGTTTCTGTTAGCCCATTCCTCACACATTGCAATCAACCATCATCAACACTTAAATACACATTACAAAAAAAGAGATGTGTACTTAAGGTGCCACCTATTGGATGAATGGAGTGTAAGTATTCGGACGACTGACGCGAAGGAAAATTCCTAAAAAAGATCCCTATGATGGCTCTATAAAGTGCTTAAAGTATTATCAAGTTATAACATTAACCAATTGAAGTACAAAATCTTGCAATGAATTAATATATATACACAGAAAGAAAATGTGAAAAATAACATAGAGTGCTAAAGAAGCATATAAACAGTTTAAATGTGGTGATGTTAGTTGGTGCTCAGCTAAATGACATGGATTGTGTAGTTAAACCAGCTTTTGGTTAAAAAGACCATTACTAATACCTATAAATAGGCAGTTAATATAGATTGAAGCTTAGGTAGCTTATTGGCTTATAGTGTGCAAACCAGCAAACAAAAGGATGTGCAAATCAACATATAGTTAGTAACATAAATAAGCGAATGTGCAAACCAGCATATAATAAATAAGCAAAATTGCAAACACAATTGAATCGACCGTTCGTTCATTGGCAGCAATCTTACAATTTTATGTGCAATCCTTTTTGGTAATGACCTCCAGTGGTCAAGTAAATACTGTTGGTGATGATAATAAATCCAGGGTAGCGGTTCTGTTGTTAGCCTCAGTTAAGAGTTAGGGGGAAGTATATTCAATAAAGTAAAAATGTAGTGTGATCAATCTTCAAATTTTAGTTACTTCGTCTCAGTTCTGGAAAAAGTGGATTCTGAAATAAAATGTCCATGGAATAACTTATATGTCGATTGAATGTTGACCTCGCAGTACAGCAGCTTATATCCACGTGTGGTGATAATTTCCCAGGGTTCACCATGAAGAGTATGCAGGAAAATGTGAATACCAGCGCTCATACTAACGGGCAGGAAATTAACCCACTGATGAAGCGAAACGCGTTTGAGGTATTATTTCCTTGTTTTAAATATTTTTATTACTTCATTTTACTACTTTTCTATTCCTTAATAAAGTAATTTTAGTATCACCAACAGATATTTGTTTTAATTGGAGAAGCTACCACTGCTATATTGCTCCTGAGGATCATACAGCAAAGACAGGGATCCGGTGCCCCTTGGTTCCATCGACCATCCTGTATTTGGTGCCTCTTGGATCAAAAGGCACCACAAAATGTGGGTGTGTACGGCTAAATGATCACTTGCACTTGTCTCCTAATTGATTATCCTAACAAGGGTGTCTAATGTCTCTTATACAAGACACATGTTGAAATCATTATTGTTTCTATGTCACACATATAAATTGCTCAGCAGGGCATACTCATACACATTAATCAATATGTGCACTTCGATCTTGATTTGGTTACTACATCCTGAATTAGGTGCACTTTGGGTTGCTATGTATGGGGCATTTTGCTAGGAACACATTTTAAATTCATAATGCAATTGTTGTGTTACATTAGTGCTATGCAAGCACCCTTCATGAAGCCGGCTTCCATATGCAGAAAAATCTTATTTTTATCACTCATAGAGGTCTTCCCTGCTGTGCCATGGTACATTTCTCTATGTAGTTATTTGTGCATGCATGATAAACTGTGTAGTCATGGATACAGATCTCCATAGGAATACCCCAATTTCTATATTACTCTTATAGAATCCAACAGCTTATTCTGTTTGTACAGTTGGAGACTTGTAACGCCAATGACATTCCTCTGAGATCTATTCATATGTATTGCAATATCTTGGACATGGAATAGAATGTATTGATTCCTGCAATCCAGTGGTTCCCAACTCTATCCTCAAGTACGCCTAAGAGGTCAGATTTTAAGGATTACCTTGGGGAAATGCAGACCAACTACTGCAGTCACTGAGTGGCAAAACATATCAAGTGTATTGTTCTTCAAATATCTGAGGAACTTGGCCTTTTAGGGGTACATGAGGACAAGGGTTTGAAACCACTGTTCTAGAATAAAGCAATAGATGGAGGCAGAAGAGCTTATAAGATACCCTATCAGGGTTATTCAGAGAGAGGTGAAAACCAGGAGAATGAATGGAGAAGTGAAAATTTGAGGTCAAAATAGCCAAACCAGAAAAATTCTCCCATTTATCTCACTTTCCAAATTGCTCATTCTCCTGGCAATTCTCCTGGTTTTCACCTCTCTCTGAATAACCCTGTAAATAATGTAAGTTATAATGGTTCTTAAAGAGATGTTTTCGACAGCCCCTAAAGTGAACTCTTGCTACCAAAATAATATTTATAGTAGAATAAGAAAAAGATTATCACCTATAAAGAACTAGTTCTTCTGACCCTTTTCCCCATAAACCAGGATATTGTTTATTAAAAATCATTTTAAAACTGATTTCTTATACCAGACTCCTCAATCCGTAGTTTTCTCTTTTTATATGACAGTGAGATCTGTTTCTCCTGGAAAGTTCTACATATTTTATGTAATTTTACTGATTCTAAAATTTAAATAAACCAAAGCATTCATAATGAACGTAGACCAAACATACACTAACATACATTTTAAATAGGAATCAGATATTTTTACCTGAAATAACTTGCAGTCTCATTTTCCTGGGGAGTTTTTGTTGATTATACATCACAAACATTCTGAAAACCATAATACTCAGATTTATCTTAACTTCAAAGATTTTAGAAAGTGATCTCATTCGGTCTCATTACACTGTACATGAATTCTGCTTTTCATCATTCTCCCTGGAAACTGTCATTTCTAATGCAGTTTTTTAAATGAAGCTAAATTATCTACTTCTGCCTCCGTCTATGTTTTGAATTTACGTTTTATGCTCTATTTTGTAGCAGCACTGTAAACTGAGTGTAATGTATTTAGGTTTGAGTGGGCATGCCTGTAAACAACTAAATAAAATAAATTTTACATCTACGAAAACTGCATTTTATAGAAATTATTTATTCAAAACCAGTTATTTCAAGTTCATTAATTTGTTTGAAACCTACAAAGATATGTGCCTTTTCCTATTGTCTTATTAGATGGAATGCAAAGTATGAAGTCTCGGGGGTGCGACCTCGGAACCAACCAAGATGAACTCGGGGCTGCGGCGTTACTCCAGCTCTATTGTGTGTTCCTGCACCTTTTGACTGGTACGCTAGGCAAGGGTAACTGATAGGTAAGGGTCACAAGGCGCCTGTCTCCCAGAAGACTCTGGAGGCTCTGCTGCTACCTTGTGGGGCCATCGGAGTTACCCAGAGAAGATGATGGACTACACTCAGGCCGAGGATGACACGCGGGTGCCTCTGACCTCTCCTGCTGGAGACACCACAGCGGAAATTGCTTCCTGGCTGCTCCTGGTGTGGAATTTACCCTCTAAAATTCGACATACGGATGGCAAATCTGGAGCTCTGCACCTCCAAGGTGGAACTGCAAAACGTCCACTCTGATATCTAGGGCCTCACAACTAGGGAAACCTCCCTGGAAAAGGAATATGACGGCACGTACCTTGCACAGGAGGAGATGGCTTCACACAACACAAATCCGTAACATGGCCCAGCACTTAGCCAATTTACATAACAGATGCCGTTGCAATATCAGCCTGTGGGGTTTGCTGGACACAGAAAAGATTTCTGACTCAACTGAAAGGTACTCTGTCCTCCTTTTTTAACTCCCTCCTGGATCTACGCAAATTGATTTTGTGCAAGTCCATTGAGCCCTCAGACCTGTCCGTCCTCACAGAATGAGGCCCATAAAGCCTCCTTTCACTGGAGGATCTCGAAGCCTTGTATGCTGACCTACAACATATTTCGGAAGCACTTTCAAAATAAGGAATAGGTTCTGTCCGTAACGGAACGAAAACTAAACAAAACGGAATATAACAAATTGATTAAATTTTTAAGAATCAATTCATTATTCCGTTTCACAGATTCAGCACAGTATCCCTGTCCATTGGCCATGGTGTTGAATCTGTTGTATTCAGCACCACAGGCCATGGATAGCTCCATGATGCCGTTTGGTGCTATTCAGCGGCAGTGAAATTCCCCATAGAGAAGTAATATTTAATCTTTTCAGAGAACGCCAAACAGCTCCAAAATGTTAGTGAAATGCCTAGTTTCTTGGTGGTTTGTTTGACAGGTTTAAACATCTGAATCCCATATGTTTCAATGTAAAATAAACTGTTTTTGTTAAATTTTTATTCAACTGTTTATTATTTTCATTTGCAGCAAAAAGCATGTCTATTTATTGACGTTTTAGAATTTTTTTGGTATTGTTTTGGTGACATTTTTTGATTCCTAATTATTTTAAAAACGACAAGGCTTTTTTTCTTTGCCGAACGCAGTGTTTTCTTTTACCTTTCCTTCAGCCTGGCTGCAATCGGCGGGTGCTGTCCTTGGTGCTGAAACCCAATCAGCACCAAGGACAGCAGCACTGTGAGGCTCCGGAGCCCCGCGGACCTGTTGTTCTTGGTGCTGAAACATATTTCAGGACCAAAGACAGAGGGATTAAGTAATTCATAAATATGTTTTGCATTATGAAATAACAAAAAAAACAAAATAACTAATAAAAACAAAATAACTAATCGATACGAAATATGAAATACTAATCTCTCGACTTAACAAATCGATACGAAATACGAATTACTAATTTTCTAAATTACTGAATTGATCCAAAATACCAATCATGGTAACATAATGATTACAACCGCACCGAAACAAACTAAAAACGTAACGGATCGTTCCGAAACTAAACAAAACAATTTTTTTAATTTTACACATGTCTACCTACAACTGCCACCACAGCACTTACCTTGACCTGACCCCCTCTCCCTCTATACTTTGGCAGTCCGAGGCACCCATCAGGTCCTGCTGCCCCCCGCCAGCCAGATACAGGCTGCCTTTAGATGAGCCGGTGCAGTTGTTCTTTGACTTAAAGGAGTTTCCTGTGATGGGACGTGACCCTGGGGCCTCCCCTCCTCCCTCATTAAGCTATCTCTCTGGTCTCCTGGACACCGATGACTGATGTTTGTTAAACTTTCCCTAATGCCTGTCTCACCTCTTCGGATCTCTCTTTGGCGTGCCCCTGTTGTGGTGGCTCAGGGTCCCTCACTTAGAGTGGCATTCCCACCCCTTACATACCTGCTGTGACACCTTGGGATTGCTGCCTTATATTACAGAGGGCCTTTACAGTCAGTAGACACCTAACACCCCAGAAGAATGGACCAGCAGGTCATCCAGGGCCACATATCACACCCTAAGAGGCCCCACCTACCAAGTAGATGTCCCCTGGTCTCGATCAGGTTAAAAATGATAATCTGAAACGATTTTGGTTACACACTTTACTATATTTTTGCATTTTACTATATGTTTTATGAGTTGATAGTATGTTCAGACTAGATCTTGATAGTTTAAGAGCTCTTTATTGTACCTCCATTCGTGTTGCAGCTTTGCATTGTGGTGGATGGCTGACCGCGTAACCCCCCCCCCCCCCGAGGTTAGCAATCTGTTGGAGTGTGAACGACGTACGATGGATTTTCTGTTCAGGTCACATTCACACCCGTCGTTTATAGGCTTTTATCAGATTGTGTTAATACTTATCCCATTTCCCCTCTCTTCCCTGACCTTGTTCCCATTTTGGTTTGGAGCACCTTCATGCCTCCTTTACGCCAAATACCCCTGTGACCATCTAAACTGATTATTGTCTCTGTGACTGCAAATGGTCTAAATGTGACAAGGAAACAAAGCAAACTCATGCTCTCAGGGACTTCCGGTCAAAAAAAGTTTTGGTGTTTTTTATACAAGAGACCAGTTTTCTGACCGGGAAGACCCGCAGTTCTAAACAATTTGTACTTACCTTTTGGGTTCTATAGTAGTAATGCGACAACAAAATCTAAGGGGACAGCAATATTGTTGCATAAACATGAAATATCGAATGGACTAAACATGCACCATTTCAGGTACCTGATTCTCTCTGACTCAGAGAATCGCTTTGTTATGGTGAAGGGCCACATCTTAGATCAGTTATACACTTTTGCTAATATATGCTCTCCTAACAAAGCCCAACATAAGTTTCTAACTAAAATACTGCACACCTACAAAATTTCTGAGTGGATACTGATATTGGGAGGTCACCTTAACGTCCTACTGGAGCCCAGCTGGGACACCTCCACTGGCTGCTTCTCCATACCCCCAGACATATTGTGTTCATGTCGCAGATGTCTCCATGCCTTGATCGGTTGGTTGATAGTTGGTGTTCCTTACACTCGACTAAGGGTCTATTCCAGAGACGTACAATAAGAGACGGCAGATGAGGCAGGGCCTCATTCCAGCAAATTACTGTGCTGCGCTGTTGTGTTTGTAATGTATTTAATCTGTAAAATAAAATTTTTATATTCAAAAAAGTTCTCATACTCACCTGCTCCATGCTCCCTTGCCATCCTTCTCTGTCCTCCGTTATTTTTTTCTTTCAGTTTGCCGGCTGCTGTGTGTGTGAATCATCACACAGACAGCAGCGGCAGAACTGAGCCAGCCTAGTCTTCTCAATTTGCGTAGCTGAATGCTACGCTAATTGCGTAGCTCAAGCTGGCTGAGTGATTCAGACTGCGGCAGGGTGTCTACTTCCTGAATCTACACTCTTCAGTGCGTCTCCAAGCAATTTAATAGCAATAGCAATTGAGAGCAATTGAATTGCTTGAGCCAATGGGAAAGCACCATTCACGGGGGCCTGCCGCAGGGCTGTGTGCCTGGAGGCCCATCCTGGAAAGCAGCAAAGATCCTGGGAAGCCCTGAGAGCAGTAACAAATCCTGGGAAGCCTTGACAGCAGCAGTATTATGGAACACTGGTATGTATATGGCACACTGGTATGTATATGGCACACTGGTATTATGGCACGCTGGAATGTATATGGCACACTAGTATTATGGTCCATTGGAATGTATATGGCACACTGCTGGCACTCTGGTATTATGGCACTGGTATTATGGCACACTGGAATGTATATGGCACATTGGTATTATGGCACACTGCTGGCACTCTGGAATTGTGGCACACTGGAATGTACACTATATTGCCAAAAGTATTCGCTCACCCATCCAAATAATCAGAATCAGGTGTTCCAATCACTTCCATGGCCACAAGCAAGCACCTAGGCATGCAGACTGTTTTTACAAACATTTGTGAAAGAATGGGTCGCTCTCAGAGTGTGGCCTTTCCAATGATACCAAACATGACTATGTTAAATATAAATAAAAAAGTGAAAAAATAAAAATATAAATAAAAAAACCTTTTTTTGTCTTATTAATGCAGCAATATTGTTCCCATTTCAATTATAATGTGAACAATGATGCTGCACTAACTATTTTTTCTATGGGGGGGCGTTTGCTAAAAATCATGTAATTTCCCCCCAAAAAAGTAACGAGTCCCCATTTCTAATTTTTTTTACAAGCGCACCCCATAGAAAATATAACCGCAAATGCTCGCATGATAAAATGTGAAAAAAAACACTTTACACGCTGTAGATTATTGAAAATTCTAATTTTATTGCATTTTTTGTTTTAATATTCAGGCAGGACATGACGTACACATATAATAATGATATATTATGAATCTGCCGAGTCTGCCGGAAAGAACAATATATAATATGTCTGGGTCGTATAATAAAACGTGGCTTCAAATTGTGTTTAAACATGATGAGCGAAACTGGTAAAGATGAGCTCAGCACACAGGTGTGAAATGACTCAGCAGCGAAAGGGTTAACAGTAGGGATGCACCGATATCGATACTAGTATCAGTATCGGTGCCGATACTTCTGTTTGCACGAGTACTTGGTACTCGTGCAAAAGGCCCGATACACCCCCCCCCCCATACCGGAAGCCAGCGCTGGGCCGGCTTGCCGGTATCCGCGGGGCTGGGGAAGCTTTTCATGCACGCGGCCAGCGTCCCCTTCCCGCGGCAGTGATACTCACTCATCCTGAGGTTCGGTCGTGCGGCTGTGATGCGTTCACGCGGCCTCCGGCGCTTCTGTGACGCTGCCTCTCGGCTGGAGGCAGCATCACAGACGCGCCGGCGGCCACGTGATCGTGCCACAGCAGAGCGACCGGACCTCAGGATGGGTGAGTATCGCTGCCGCCGGAAGGGAATGCTGGCCGCGTGCTTTTCATTCACGCGACCAGCTTCCCCAGCGTATAGGTGAGCGCTGGGGCATATCTATATGAGCTGGGGCAATATCCATGTGAGCTGGGGCATATTCATATGAGCTGGGGCATTATCCATATGAGCTGGGGCATATCCATATGAGCTGGGGCAATATCCATGTGAGCTGGGGCATATCCATATGAGCTGGGGGCATATCCATATGAGCTGGGACATTTCCTTATGAGCTGGGGCATATCCATATGAGCTGGGGCATATCCATGTGAGCTGGGGCATATCCATATGAGCTGGGGCATATCCATATGAGCTGGGGAATTTCCATATGTGCCGGGGCATATCCATATGAGCTGGGGCAATATCCATATGAGCTGGGGCATTTCCATATGAGCTGGGGCATTATCCATATGAGCTGGGGCATATCCATATGAGCTGGGGCATATCCATATGAGCTGGGGCATTTCCTTATGAGCTGGGGCATATCCATATGAGCTGGGGCATTATCCATATGAGCTGGGGCATATCCATATGAGCTGGGGCATTTCCTTATGAGCTGGGGCATATCCAATTATCCATATGAGCTAGGGCATATCCATATGAGCTGGGGGCATATCCATATGAGCTGGGGCATATCCATGTGAACTGGGGCATATCCATGAGAGCTGGGGGCATATCCATGAGAGCTGGGGGCAAGCTACATGTGAGCTGGGGGCATTCTGTATATATATATATATCGGGGGGGTATTTACATGTGAGCTGGGGGCATTTTTATATGAGGTCTGTTCTTATTGGAAAGTGGTCACATCACATAAAATAAAAGTATCGGTACTCGGTATCGGTGAGTACTTTTAAAAAGTATCGGTATCGTACTCGGTCTTAAAAAAGTGGTATCGGTGCATCCCTAGTTAACCCCTTCACTGCTGATGACGTGTGGGACACGTCCTCATTGATGCACGTTACATGCTGAGGATGTGCCCCACACGTCATCAGCTGTGAGGGACCCCCGGCGGAGATACTTACCTATCTGTCCGGGGTCCCACGGCGTTCTGAGTTCAGCGTCCTCAGACGCTGAAGTCAAGCTCCTCCCCATGTAAATGGCGTCATCGCGCCATGCGCGATGACGTAATTTCCAGGCGACCCCCCGGCAATGCCGGGAGATAGCCTGGAAGGGAGGGGGGATCCGTTCGGATCCCTCTCCCTCCCGATCAGGAAGGAGCAGCGCCAAAAGCCAGGCACCGCTTAAAAGGGGAGAGTCTCCCCTTTTAAGCGGTGCCTGGCTTTAACCCCTCAAGCGCCGGGTCGCACTTCAGCACCTTGCGGCGCTGAAGTGCGGCCTAGCTCCGGTGGGGGCCGCCATCTTGGATGGCGGCTCCACCCCTGGGTCCCCCCTCGCTGCCCGACGTCATCACGCATAGCGTGATGACGTCAGATAGCCGGGGAACCCCTGGCTGCCCGGGGATTTCCCAAGGAAATCCCCTGGTGGAGATAGCGGGTTCCTATGAACCCCGATAGCTCCAGAACCGTGGCAGCTAGGGGGTCATGGTGGGTGGCATTTGAAAGGCCTGAGCTTGGCCTTTCGAATGATACCCAACGTGACTAGGTGGAAAAGTAAAAACAAATATTAAAAAAATAATAAAAATAATAAATTAATTTTAAAAAAAACATGTTTTTTTTGTGTGTTTTTTTTATTAATGCAGCAATATTGTTCACATTTCAATTACAATGTGAACGTTGATGCTGCACTAATGATTTTTTTCTATGGGGTGTGTTTGCTATAAATCACGTAATTCCCCCCACAAAATGTAACAAGTCCCCATTTCTAACTTTTGTACAAGCGCACCCCATAGAAAACATAACCGCAAACGCTCGTGTGATAAAATGTGAAAAAAAACACTTTACACACGGCAGAGGATTAAAAATTAAATTCGTATTGCATTTTTTGTCATAATATAGGGAGGGCATGATGTATACATATAAAAATGATATATTATGAATCGGCGGAGTCTGCCGGAAAGAATAATATACAATAAGTCTGGGTTATTTAATAAAATGTGGCTTCAAATAGCGTTTAAACATGATGAGCGAAAGCGTTAAAAATGAACTCAGCACACAGCGGTGAAATGCCTCAGCAGTGAAAGGGTTAACAGCAAAAAAATCGACTTTTTTAAAAATCTAAGCCAAAATAAATCCAATTTGTAAAGCCGAAGGGTCGCACAGAATCTGTTGGTTTGGGTTAGAAGTTACGGTTGGAGTATGGCTTAATGTGAGCTTTTTCTTTCAATTTATTTTTGCTATGTGCTTTTCAACTTGTGAAAATTACACGCCACCACAAATATCAGCTCCTGGAGTACATAGCCATGGGCCACGAGACCACTCAGTGCAGCAGAGTGATCATGGAGGGAGACACGGAACTATTTGTTTCCTAGTCTCACACTACTCCCAGGGAGAAGAAACGACGGATCAGGCCACCTTTTCACTGCGTGATGATAGGCGAGCATGAGATTTTTAGGAGGGGGTTTTAGAGCGTTTTAAATGATTTCGCATTTACAGAATTATTTAGCACCACCTTTTAGAAGTTTTTAAAATGTTGTCTTTCGCGTCCTGACGGTGATTTGCGCCAGCACTTTGTAATACCTCACTGGTCGAGACACTAAAAATAGATTGTGCTCCCCATTTTCACCTGACTGTAGTGTCAAGATTGGAATATCGATGCCGGACATTAAACTTAATTATCCTAACGGTAACGATTACCTATCAAGACACTACACCACAAGTTCTGTATGCTTTGACAAAATATGATTATTGCATAAAGTATGATGTTAAATATCTTCCCAAGTAGCTTGATAAATAACTTTAAATAAATTTTTAAATTGTGGCAAACTTTTCTAATAATAGTTGGCCTTAAAAGTATGAAGAGGGGAAAAAAAGCAGGAATTAGCATAACAAATTTAAATGGATATATGTCATAAACTTGGCTCTAAGTGACACACTTCTGGAAAGAATTGCTGCCAATACAGCAACAGACTTTAACAAAGCTTAAAGTAAGTGGCCTATACTTCACCAAAGCTTAATCCTTGTAATTGATGATTTGTATTGTTTTCTTAAAAATTATGGCTGACATGTAGTATATTCACTTAAAAATAAAAAGTTGTTTAAAAATTTTAACTTACATTACCTAATCATACAAGTATAAAAAGAAAATACATTAAATAACCCAGCCATGGCAGAACATACCACATTTTATGACTGGTCACCTAACTCCTCCTCAATCCCTTGTCCTTGATGGAGACACAAAGGAGTATAAAGTATTTAATATCATTATTAACTGTGAGACAGTAGCATCTTATTTTTCACTCAACGTCTGGTTTTACATTTCTTGGAAAAAAATTCCTTGCAGGCCATGCTCCCAGATTAAACACTGATTTTTAAAGAAACTTAAATCAGGCTTTGTGACTGTTTCTTGACTACTGTTTATGGAGTACTTGTGTAGTTTTTTTGTTTTCTTGTTTCTTGCCCTCAAACATTTCTAACTCAGACTGATTTTCATTTACCAAGTTAATTTGTAGAGATGTGAACAGCTGAAAAATGTGTTTAGTTTTGTCTCTTTTCGTTTCAAAATAATTTCATTTTCAGAATTTCGTTGCTAATTTCGTTTAGTTTTGGATTGATTCAAAATTTCATATTGATTCAAATTAATAAATCAAATTATAGTACAGGAGGGGTGGGGTCACGCCTATTCCCCGAGGGGGCGGCTGCAACCACCAAATGCATCCAACCAAACAACATGTGTAAAACATAACAAAGAGAAAAATGTCATCTGCGCTAATTCCCATTATACCGTGTGAAACTAAACATAATTAGAGGTTTGGTCTCTTATCAATGGCCATTATAAGATTAAGCTCACCCGTCAAACGTCAAGGCACCTCTATGAGGGCGAATCCTATCCAAAATTGAAACCACAGGCTGCTACATAGCAAACCATACCTGCTCATGCTGCTTGTCAAACATGAGGTAGACTGGTGGGCCTTTATTTATGCTCCCTCAAAAACAAAATCCACTTTGGGATCGAAAACAAAGACACGGAGCGGAACCTTGCTGCAGGGATGACCTGGCTGGAAGTACATTAAAACATATAGTACAGGAGGGGTGGGGTCGCGCCTATTAGAAGACTGGAAATTAGCAAATGTTGTGCCCATTTACAAGAAGGGTAGTAGGGAGGAATCTGGGAACTATAGGCCAGTTAGTCTTACGTCAGTAGTGGGGAAATTAATGGAAACCATGTTAAAGGAAAGGATTGTTGAACATCTAAAAACACATAGATTACAGGATCAGAAACAACATGGGTTTACCTCAGGGAGATCATACCAAACTAATCTTATTGATTTTTTTGATTGGGTAACAAAAATAATAGACACAGGTGGTGCAGTAGACATTGCTTATTTAGATTTCAGTAAGGCTTTTGATACTGTTCCGCATAGAAGGCTTATCAATAAATTGCAATCTTTGAGCTTGGATTCCAATATTGTTGAATGGATTAGGCAGTGGCTGAGTGACAGGCAACAGAGGGTTGCGGTAAATGGAGTTTATTCGGCGCATGGTCTTGTTACCAGTGGGTTACCTCAGGGGTCAGTACTTGGACCCATTCTATTTAATATTTTTGTTAGTGATATTGCAGAAGGTATTAATGGAAAAGTATGTCTTTTTGCTGATGACACAAAGATTTGCAACAGGGTTGACGTTCCTGGAGGGATCAGCCAAATGACAAATGATTTAGGTAAACTAAAAAAATGGTCGGAGCTGTGGCAATTGAGTTTTAATGTAGATAAGTGCAAGATAATGCACCTGGGACGTAAAAACCCAAGGGCTGAATATAGAATATTTGATACAGTCCTAACCTCAACATCTGAGGAAAAGGATTTAGGGGTTATTATTTCAGAGGATCTAAAGGTAAGTAGTCAATGTAATAGAGCAGCAGGAAATGCTAGCAGAATGCTTGGTTGTGTAGGGAGAGGTATTAGCAGTAGGAAAAGGGAAGTGCTCATGCCACTGTACAGAGCACTGGTGAGACCTCACTTGGAGTACTGTGTGCAGTACTGGAGACCGTATCTCCAGAAGGATATAGACATCTTAGAGAGAGTTCAGAGAAGGGCTACTAAAATGGTGTACGGCTTGAAGGAGAAATGTTACCAGGAAAGGCTTAATGATCTTAACATGTACAGCTTGGAAAAAAGACGAGACAGAGGAGATATGATAGAAACATTTAAATACGTAAAGGGAATCCACAAGGTAGAGGAAGGGAGTATATTTAAAAGGAAACAAAGTAGCAAAACAAGAGGACATAGTCTTAGATTAGAGGGGCAAAGGTTTAAAAGTAACATCAGGAAGCATTATTTTGCTGAGAGGGTGGTGGATACATGGAACAGTCTTCCAGTTGAAGTGGTAGAGGCCAAAACAGTAATTGAATTTAAGCAAGCATGGGATAGGCATAAGGCTATCCTAAACAAAAGATAAACCCAAGTAAAGTATCCATGTAATTGGGCAGACTAGATGGGCCGAAAGGTTCTTATCTGCCGACATCTTTCTATGTTTCTTTCTATGTTTCTATTCCCCGATGGGGTGGCTGCAACCACCAAATGCATCCAGCCCAACAACATGTGTAAAACATAACAAAGAAAAAATGTCATCTGCGCTAATTCCCATTATACCGTTTGAAACTAAACACAATTAGAGGTTTGGTTTCTTATCAATGGCCATTATAAGATTGAGAAATGCTTCCGAAAGAACGAAAATGCTCAATTTCGTACAAAATTTAATTGGGAACAAAACAAATTGCACAGCCCTATTAATTTGTAGCTGTTTATGACCGAATGTTTACTTATAATGAGAGCTTGCAAGTAACAATATTTTTTTTTCTCAAGCCTAAGCCAGAAACATTGCAAGTTGTAATTCATAAAGGTGCCTGAAAGCAGTCGGATTGTGCCCAGTCCCTTTACGTTTGCGTTTGCATTGCAGTTGCTGTGGGGTTGGTTACCCATGGCACAACAACCTCTGGATTTGGGGAGTCATGTGCAGATAACTCATGTGCTTTTTGAATTATTGAACTAGAAGTCTGGATGAATATACATCAGGTAATCTTTTTGTCATGTTCAACATCCTTTCTCGACAAATTGCCGGTTCCAAACACTTAAGGGGTTATTCAGAGACAGCCGATCTGGCCCCGAAATTCCCTGCAAGAGGGAATTTCCCCATACGGTGCACTTTCCTGGCCATTCGGCTACTCAGAAAGCAGGCAGTTAGCCAAATTTTGCCACAGTGCCTGTTCAGCAGTGAAAGTCCCTATAGAGAAGCAATGGTTAATCTATTCAGAGAACACCGAACAGCAGTGAAAAGTTGTCGAAATGCCCTGCTGTTTGGTGGTTTCATTCGGCAGGTTTAATCAGGGAATTTTATAGGATTCAATGTTAAAAATATTCCTTTTTTTATCCAATATGTAATAAACCAAGCATTCTATTAATCTGCAGCAAAAAGGCTCTTTATTTATTTTTTATGATTTTTTCAGCTAAATTAGGATTTTATATGTTAATTTCAGTCATTTTCATTCAGAGGTTTTTTTGCAAACAGCATTTCAAATTTGACACTTTCAGGGATATTGAAAGAGAGCCGATCTGGCCCAGAAATGTAACCGAACACTGAAATTCAGCGTATGGCTACATTTCCTGGCCATTCGGCTATTCAGAGAGCAGGCAGTTCGCCAAATTTTGGCAAATTGCCTGCACGTACAGTGCCTGTTCGAGTGAACTCCCCCATAGAGAAGTGATGCTTCACAAAACAGCAGGGAAAAGTTGCCAAAATGCCCTGCTGTTCGGTGGTTTCATTTGACAGGTTTATTCAGGAGAATCCAATGTTCAATGTTCAATCCAGGCTTCAATGTTAAAAATATTCCAGTTTTAATTCAATAGCTAATAAATAGGGATGTGCGTTTCGGGTTTCGGAATTTTGGAATTTTCACGAAAATTCCCGATTCGTGCATTCGAATTCGGCCGATTTTCCGAAAATTTTCAGATCCGAAAACGGCAGATCCGAAAAAAAAATTCGAGCCGAAACGAAAACTTTTCGGAATTTTCGAATGGAGTAGAAATGTGTAAAATCGAAATTCTTTTTTGTTCAATTCGTGATTTCGGCTCCATTCCTGATTTCGGTTCCATTTCAGTATTTCGGACATCGTATTTATATCGCTGATTCTGTAATTAAATTTTGTATCATTCCCATCTCAATAAATCTCAATGTATCCTTCCTGGAAAACCAGAGAAACCTCAATGTATCCTTCTTGTAAAACATGAGAAATCTCAATGTATCCTTCTTGTAAATCCAGAGAAATCTCAATGTATCCTTCCTGGAAATCCAGAGAAATCTCAATGTATCCTTCTTGTAAAACATGAGAAATCTCAATGTATCCTTCTTGTAAATCCAGAGAAATCTCAATGTATCCTTCCTGGAAATCCAGAGAAATCTCAATGTATCCTTCTTGTAAAACATGAGAAATCTCAATGTATCCTTCTTGTAAAACATGAGAAATCTCAATGGCAGAATTATCATATCGGCAGAATTATCGTATCGTATAATTATCGTATCCGAAAAACCATTAGTTTACGTCAAAACGAATAGACACTTTGAAACGAGGAGAACAGACGCTCCGAAAAAAAACCGAAAATTTCCGAAATCACGAAAAAAAAGTCGATACGAAAAACGAACCGAAACGAACCGAATTGAAATGGAAATCGGCCGAAACGAGTCGAAACTAAAATTTCCAAAACGGAACGAACCGAACCGAATCGAACCGAAAAAAAAAAATCGGTGCACAAGCCTACTAATAAACTGTTTATTAATAATTTTCTACAGTAAAAAGTCTCTTTATTTCTAGATTTTTTAGGATCTTTTAGGCATTTTTGGGGATTTTTTTGGCAAACTTTTTTTCCATTCTTTTTTTAAAATCGTTTTTTCATTTTTCTGTAACAGACCTTTTTATTATCATTCATAAGATCTTATATTCAGACATTTTCGTTCAGTAGTTTTTTGCAAACAGTGTTTTAATTTTTAAACTTTCAAGCAAACTGTTTGTTGGTTTTTTTTCCACCTCGTTCGTCTGATGTTGGCTTTTTCCAGCGGTTGCTCTGCGCTGTGAACGGTGGCTATTCAGGTTTCTCCGGCGTGTTCGGCGAGCTTGATCCAGCTGTTTCTGCAGGTTTTTGGTGAGTGTTCGGTGAGTGTTCGGCAGGTTTGAGTTGAGTATTCCCTGCACTACGGGGGTCCTGCGGTGCTTGCTGAATACACCACAGGGTCGGCGTACTAGGATCACAGGATTGCTCCGAAGTGCGGGAAACAAAAAGTCACGGAACGTGCTGTGACTATTCGAATCTCTTTGAATAACCCTGTTTCAACCCTTTTTTTTTTTTTTTAACTGTCCGGTGGGTTGTTGGATTTTTTCTGCGGCTCTTTGGCTCTGTGCTCGGCGGCTCATCGGTGCGCTCTGAATAACCCTGTTAATATTTTAAAGAGGATGATACTCATGAAAATGCCTTCATTCTATACTGTATATAGCACCCATTTCCTGGATATCATGGGGGGTAAAAACACAGTGACAGTGACATCCAATGTTTAAATGACTTGTGTTGATTTTTGATTTTCAGGCATTTCTACACATGTGTGCATCTTTGTAGTTTAAACATAAAAAAATGCTTCATTAATTTCCTACAATATATTGTTAGAGAATCATATTATTTAAAATGTCTTTGCATATGGGACCAATAGTTAATAAATTCATTCCTTGAGAACAAACAAGAAAAACAATGCATAGGTCACCCATCAATAGCTCAATGGGAAAGCAGCTAAACTACCCCCGTCGTGAGCAAGTGCATCTGCTTCTTATTTCTTAGAAACCTGGACAGGAAAAACACATCTGTTTCCTTATGATGTTACATCTGCCGAGCATCTGTCCCATTCAGAAAAGGGACACATAACCTCACAAAAAATATAAATAAAAGAAAAGCAGACCATTGTGCAACCAGTTCTATTATCCTGTAAAATAAATCAGTTGTTTTATTAGTACCATAGGATATGAACGTGTTAGAGGTTGTAATGAAATTATGGCGCATAATGTTTCAAGATGGCACATTAACTGAAGCGACAAAGTAAAATAGAGACAGTGAAGCAAATGGAAAATTTCATTTAGATCAATTTATATATAGTTACATAGTTACATAGTTATATAGGCTGAAAAAAGACATGCGTCCATCGGGTTCAGCCTCTCCCACATAACCTACTGCTGTTGATCCAAAAGAAGGCAAAAAACCCATATGTAATAATGCATCTTGTGACAAGTTTGCAGTGATATCTAACTGGACGGCTGTCCTGAGTATAGAGCAAAAAAAGTTTATTTTTAAAAAAAATCCCCAGTGAACACAACGGGCCCTATTCCATAGTTGATGCTAATGAAGTCACCAGAAGATGCCCGCTCGTCACCATAAGGCGTCCACTTTCCACGTGGCCAGCGGGCGTCCGCGAGCTGACACTGTCAGCTACGCAGTCCGTGAGCTGCTACTGCCAGCTACGCGAGCCTCATGTGGCTCGCGACCCACACAATCAGTAACAGTGTTCTAGAAAATGTAATTTTTGAGGGAAACATTAATGTTTTGCACTGTCTGCAATGGAAAGTTGTTTTCCATAAATTCACTAGGTCCTGGCAGTGGTTTTATGGAAAACAACTTGGTAGTGAAGTGCTTAAACATAGACGGTAAAAGAAACAGGAAATATAATGCAGCTCTTATCCAATATTGTGTACCTCAAACACTTATGTAATATCCATAAACTACTACCATTTGTGTTTTTTTTTCTTATATATAAAGTATTTTACCAGGAAGGATACATTGAGATTTCTCTGGTTTTCAAGTATGTCCTGGGTGGCGTGTATGTTTCATTAGGTGTCTTGCCCAAGGACACTTACTGGAGATGTGCTCTTGCCAGGATTCGAACCAGTGTCTCCACGTTCTCCAGATTGTTATATGATAAATTACTTATAATGAAATTTTGCATGAACTGCCCACAGTGCTTGCATGCCAAAGTTCAATTGCACTGCATTTGTGAGGTTAACTTTCTCAATTACCATATAATATAAAATTAATGTTTAAAAACCATACACTGTATTTGGATCCGATTGAGTGCAGAATGATATACAAAGTGGACTGAGATTCAGTAAAATTCTCCTGTTTTTTTTTAGTTATGAACTAATTCTCTTTTAATAGTTACACTTTTTTTGCTAAGATTTAACGTTTTGTAGACTTTTTGAAATTATTTCCTATGTTTTAGAAGCAAAATACACTTTTTACTCATTATTTGCCTGTCTCTGTGGATTCTGAGCTACCACTAAGACCTAAAACCTAGGGATATTCTTGTAATAGAGACATACTTTCAACTGCCGATCAGTTTGATTCTCATTCAATATCTCACTTTTCAGGCTGAGAAGTCTTTCAGAGCCACAGCATCTATCATCTACACTAGGGATGAGCCGAACACTCCCCGAGTTCGGTTCGAGCCCGAACCAGAACTTCCCATTTGTTCGGGACCGAACCCGAACCCCCATGCAAGTCAATGGGGCTGAAAATTTGGTTTTTTAGAGTGCCCTCCAAGAGGGCATATATGCTACATATTTGCCATAAAAGGTGTATTGGGGTCCGGGTAGTGCCCTGGGGGACAGGAAACAAGGACAAAAAGTTTTAAAAAAAACGTTTTTAAAGGGACAGTGAGTTTTCCATGAAATAAGGGTTAAAAATAAAAATGAAAAATTCCTTCAAATATCGTGCCTAGGAGGTCCCCATAACCTGCCCGTGAAGTGGCGGATTTCTAGGATGTATAGAAATATGTAAAAACCAAAAAATGACGTTTCAAATGACGGTAAATGCTTTTCCTTTAATCTATCCATAAACAACTGCTTGGGGCGGCAGTCTGTGTGAAAAGAGGAGACATTTTCGGACACGCAGAAAAAGTTTACTGATTTTTTGGCGGTGAAAAGCAGGAGAATGGAAACTTCTAGACCAAAAAGCTGATTTGGAAAGTGAGATAAATGGGAGAATTTTTCTGGTTTGGCTATTTTGACTCAGGAGAATGACTGGAGAATGGAAAATTCTGAGTTTCACCTTTCTCTGAATAACCCTGTCAGGGTTATTCAGAGAGCGGTGAAGAGCAGGAGAATGACTGGAGAATGGAAAATTCTAGGTCAAAATAGCCAAACCAGAAAAATTCGCCCATTTAGGCTAGGGTCAGACTAGTGAATTTTTAACGTGCGTTTAGGCGCACTTAATCATGGCCACACTAGCAGCAAATGACGGGCAATGACGGCCAATATACGAAGTACGGTCGCACGAAAGTCCGGCTGCGCAACGCAAGTGAAAATGAACGCATTTTTTCGAGAACGCAGAACCGCTAGTACGGACGTACAGAGTGCGCTGCGTCCACTAGCGGCGTGTGTGCGTGATTTGGAGATGTCAGACCCTGCTCATGTCCGGCCAACATAACGTCCAGACACCCAAAGTTTCCTGGTTTGGATCCGTAAAAAAATCACGCACAAAAATGCGCATCGTATGACCGTTTCCGCGCAAACCGTGAAAAAATACGGCAATGCGTTCGGACGCACTTTTTGACGGCCGCTGCGAAAAATGCGTTAGTTTGACCCTAGCCTTATCTCACTTTCCAAATCGGCTATTTGGTCCAGATTGTTCTCTTTTCCTGCCATTCTCCTGGTTTTCACCTTTCTCTGAACAACCCTGAGAGAGAGGTGAAAGCCAGGAGAACTGGCAAGAGAAGAGAACAATCTAGACCAAATAACCGATTTGGAAAGTGAGATAAATGGGAGAATTTTTCTGGTTTGGCTATTTTGACCTAGAATTTTCACTTCTCCAGTTATTCTCCTGCTTTTCACCGCTCTCTGAATAACCCTGTGAATGTTTAATTCCGAGGTGAAAAATAACATTGCTTTAGATTTTTTTCAAACACCAGTTAAATGCAGCATATTAGGATGTTTTAGGGAAATTAATTCTCAAATCTCAATCCGAAGCAGACACCACCCCACCCTCAGTATATTGTACAATGTATCAAATTGATCACCAGACTAAAAACACCTGGTGTTATGCCCGTTTGTGAACAGAGGTCATTTAGAGTTGATAATCTTTCCACGTACACATTAGTTTTTAATTCAATATCTAATAAACCGTTGCTTATAATATTCTGCAGTAAAGAGTCTCTTTATTTCTAGATTTTTTTGTATTTTTTTAAGCATTTTCCATACTTTTTTCAAAATTTCTTTTTTTTTTCGAACCTGAACTGAACACGCCCAAAAAATTTGAAATTTGCGAACTTTCAAACTGCCAAAGTTCGGGTCGAACTCCGAACCGTCCGAACCCGAACAGCTCATCCCTAATCTACACACACCATTGATTTTATTCAATCCAGTCCATTTACAAAAAATCTCAATGTGGCATCACAGGGATTAACACATATGGCTTGCATACTGAAATCATCCTGTAGAATTGCATCCAAAAGTGCTTTTTCCAAAACAGATGCTACCAAGATTGGTTTATCCAGCGATGCATTTTTTTAATACATTTTTTTGATGGAGCAGTCTTAAATCGGTACTTCAATAAAGAGTTGTACGCTAAGATACGGGACACACAATTGATGGATAAACTTATGGCTGTGGTGAGGCACACATTGTCTGCCTTCCATAAAGTGTGGTATCCCTTGCTGGATTCAAACCCTTAACCTTGCTGGGCACTGTGGTGCCATGTCTTGCTACTTCTCATTGGTCACACTTCTGATTAGATGAGTGTTTATGCTGTTGTTACATCGGAGGCCCAAGGCCCTCCTCCTCCCCTTCTTTTTTCTCTCTTTCCACTTTCTCTTTCCGCTTTCCCACTGTTTCCTCTCTTCCCTTGTTCTTTCCCTTTTATATTGTCAAAATTAATATGGGCACTGATTGTTTATCTACTTGTTCTCATATTTTCTGTTACTATTTTGTACTTTTGTACTGACTATTCGTGCCTAATAAAGTGCATTTATAAAAAAATAAAGAGTTGTACAATGATATAACTAGAGAATACGGCAATGAGATATAAAGAATATGAGAACCATACATCAATCAATAAATCCAGTGTCATGTGATATTACACCTTAACCCTTTATTTGATCTACTGTGCCAAGTAGCCAAATTGCCCATGGTTAGAAGGTATAAATAACACTTCTTAGTAATTCTTTTCACTAAAACTGGATAGAGTGGGAGGTGGGGAGGATAATACAATCGCTGTGCAACCTCTGAGACTCTGTAAGGAGTACTACTTCACACATGTAAAGAGTAAGATAGATCCGTCTTGGTTTGTAGGAGGTATGGGGTGTCCAACAGTGATGCATTTTAAGCAAATATAAAAGTGGGCCATGGACTACAAAAATGTAGTATATTTCTGTTTATCCTCATGTTGTTTTGCTATTCAGTATAACTATAAAGAATATGCATAGGCGTGCGCACAGGGTGTGCCTGGTGTGCCCATTCACACCCTAATGTTTGGTAAAAGATGCATCTTTGACCCCCTACATAAATATTTTGGATGTTCCTTATCTGTTTCATGATAAATTACATGAATAATGACTGTATTTCAGCATAAACATTGGTTATGCCCATAGGTGTGCACAGGGGGTGTGCCTGGTGTGCCCAAGAAGAAGATGAAGAGGTCTTTTCTCACCTCTTACATTGACATTTTAGATGTCCCTTATCTGGTTCATGATAAATAACATTAAAACTGACTGTATCTCTGGTTATAGGCTTGTTATTTCTAATGAAAAACTTTCATTTTGTGCAAAATCTTCTAAACATAAGTTTTCAGTTAATAAATGTTTTATGGGTGCACACAGGGCCGGTGCTAGACTATTTTGCGCTCTAGGCAAGACCAGCTACTTGCACCCCCCCCCCTCCGTCTCCGTCTTCCTCCACCTCCTCGTAGCCAGTCCCAATACGTGCTGGCGTCGCCGCTGGCATCAAGGAGACGGAGGCGTGGACTTGGTGCAGGAAGCTGGAAGCACCAAGTCCACGCCTCCGTCTCCTTGACACCAGCGGCGACGCCGGCACATATTGGGGATGGCTGTAGCACGCGGCCGCCCCAGGCTGCCCCGCGGCCAATTTTTTTTTTAAATTGGTCTGGCCGGCTGCGCCCTAGGCGGGCACTGCACTCTAGGCGCCCGCCTAGCTCGCCTAGCGGCAGCGCCGGCCCTGGGTGCACACCCTAATGTAACAGGCTGCGCACACCAATGAGAATGTATATGCAGAATGTAAATTAAAAAAAAACTAATGAAATGATTCTTTCAATTTACATATTTCACAGTTTATTATATGTGCTACCTCTTTTTCAATCTTTTACCATCAAGAAATTGGCTCCCAAAAAAGCGGCACAACGTAAAATACCATTCCACAAAATATGAATTTGATGGTAGGCCCAAAATTCCTACTATCACCTACCCCATTGTAGTTTCCTTGAAAAATGTGTTATTAATCCGTTAACAAAGTTATTACAGTCAATATAATGAATTCTATTTTGTATGTTCCATAGTGGATCTGTAACAGTGACTTTGTCAATCCTCTTTTGCATTTTTTGTCACATCATTTTAAACCCTGTAAAAAGATTACTGAAGTGTACGCTTTACTTTTAATATCTTAATTTATGCTACTTTGAAGAATTAGTATAAATATTTGAAGAACATGAAAATATTGAACTGAGTGTAGGTGTACCAGCATTATATTTTATTTTTTTACGATGTCAAACACAACCCCAGCTTGAATAAATATTAACTGTTGTTGATGAGGCTTGCCAACAGTTGAGATCTTGCTTATATGTAATGATTTGTTAGCTTTCATTTAGTTAAAATAAAAAATACCTGCTTCATAATCAGAAAGTGTACACAGTACAGCTTATCATAAAACACCAAATTAACATTACATATGCATAGTAGTACATCTATGGTGCAATAATTCAAGTCACAATGCAATCAAATGCCATCATTTAAATCAGTGCAAAATGGAAGCCTAGCCTACTGCTTAGATTTTTTTAATTGACTCCAAATGACCTGAAGTCACATGCAGATGTAAGGTTAAATATCTCAAATTATTGTTCAGTTATTAACCAACCAACCACAGCATTCATTATTATTATTATTATTCTTTATTTATATAGTGTCAGCATATCCCACAGCACTGAACAATGGGCACAATATAGACAGGGTTACAATACATCTGAGACTGAACAACATTTTGACAAACCAGTACAAGAGGAAACAAGGGCCCTATTCCATTGGGAACCAAATTCTGGAAAATAAAATATGTTTTTTGTATTTAAACAGCCAGTAAAGAGTCATGTAATATTTCACATAAAATATAACTCATACTTCCTCAAACTAATGAGCTGTGGGCTGGGAAATATACATATTCTGTTTATTGAATATTTTAATTGGGTTAAAGAATTCATCTAGGCCCCTACTGGCAAAGTTGTCAATAAGGAGCCACTAATACTAATAGACAGTGAGAACTGTTAATTATCAGTGGCTCAATATTACCAACTCTATTACAAACGAATCACTATTAGGGATGAGCTGTTCGGTTCGATCGGTTCAGAGTTCGATTCGCACATTGGCCGTTCAAAAGTTCACGAACTTCGAACTTTTTGGGACGTTCGCCAAAAGTTCGAAAAAATTAAATAAATTTTGAAAAAGTATAAAAAATGCTTAAAAACTACTACAAAATCTAGAAATAAAGATGCAGATCTCTTTATTGCAGAATATTATAAGCAACGGTTTATTAGATATTGAATTAAAACGGGAATATTTTTAACATTGAAGCCTATGGGATAAAACATTTTTGTTACTAAAACATCAGGCAGACACGGCCCTCTAATCAGGCACTGTAGAGGGCAGCCTGCCGGGGCCTCCCAAGGATCCCTTTGAGGAGCATGTGGCCGCCGGATGACAGAGCTGCGACTGTGCGGGCTAGCCGCCCAGGTGCATGTGGCAGAGACAGGCGGCGCAGGGAGGGAGCCACTGCACCTGCAGCCACGGCAGACCCCCCCCACAACCAGGATCCAGGGAGCCCCCACTGACCACCAGGCTAAGGTAAGGTGACACATTTCTAAAAAAAATAAAATCCGAGGACATTTTTAAATGTCCCCGGGAACATAAAATAACCCTTTTTATTTTCTTTCTCTACCTGGCTAAATGTATTTAATTATATATATATTAGATACATTCAGCCAGGTAGAGGGGGTGGCATGTGGGCTGCGCGGGGTCTCAGGCAGTGATTTTTTTTTTGTGTATATTTTTAGCAAATTTATAAGGGAAGGTAAGGGCAGGTATGATATATACTGTATATATATATATATATATAGATAAGATATACATCTATATTCTTATAAATATATATATCCAGACTTGTATTACACACACATTTTGGCAACTAATTGCCCCTCCCCCCATTTGGCTGATCCCTCCAGAAGAAATGTTGAACCCGATAGCGTAGAGAATAATATATATATTCTCTGCTCTGTCGGGTTCAACATTTCTTCTGGAGGGATCAGCCAAATGGGGTGGCGTATTTCGTTGAGATTGTCCACATGCCACCCCCCCATGTGCGTATGTGTATATATGGTCTGAGGTCTGTGGGTGTATATATATATCTGCGTGTTGATATATACGTATATATAGGTCTGCGTGTTGATATACGTATATGTCTGTGTGTGGTATGTATCAGTGCATCCCGTGTCCCTATAAAATATCCCGCTCCGTGTCCCTATAAAATATGTATGATCTGGGGTTACCTTTTTTTTATATTTTTATACTATTCCTATTAAATTAACAGTAATTTTTGATGTATTTTATTCAATAGAAACTTTTTTTTGCCAATATAACATGTGCTTTGTGAAAATAAAACGGTTTTGTGTGTACAATTTAATTTAGTTAGTGGATTCCTGTCCAGTGCGGTGAGAAGCAAACGTAATGCAATGTAGACACTCTGCGAGGCGGAGTGAAGTCAAGCCTGCAAAATGTATGCTTCTCTTTGCTTCGCTAAGCTGTGCGTTGCTACACGCTCAGGGTGTCTCAGCCTTTATTCCCGCATCGCTAGCTTACCGAATCAGTTTGTATACTTGTTACTAACCCGGCTTGTTCTGAGGACCCGATCTGCTGCCGACTTTGCCTGCCATTTGACTATTCTCTCTGTGTATTCCCTGCCTGTTCTGTTTGCTTCCTGTTGCTACTGGTGTGCGCCGATTCTCACCATATACAGTAGCGCAGTACAAGTGCCAAAACATTGCTGACCCGGTTTTGTTATAGCTGCTGATGTAACTGAATAGATCGGGGATCTCTTCTGCATAACCAAAACCTCCACCACTGCACTCTTCCACAATACCTCAGAGGGGTTACGGTGTGAAGGCACTTGCTGCCATCAAAGGCAAAATATTTGGGTGCACTGATGCCTGTACCAGATTCATATCATTTTAATGTTTGACCGCAGGGTCCAACCCTGCACTCTTCCACAATACCACAGAGGAGTTACGGTGTGACGGCACTGTTGCCGACACTAAAGGCCCAATTTTAAAGCACCTATTGTTATTTTCATCCAAAGGCTGCATAAATTTCACCATAATTTAGCCAAAAAAAATCACTAAACTTACTCTGCCTGTCCTAAAACGTCTCTTTTCATACAGGCTGTCACCCCAAGCAGTTGTTTATGAATAGATTAAAGGAAAACCATTTACCGTCATTTGAAATGTCATTTTTTTGTTTTTAAATGTTTCTATATATCCTACAAATCCACCACTTCACAGGCAGGTTATGGGGACCTCCTGGGCATGATATTTGAAGGAATTTTTCTTTTTTATTCTTAAACTTTATTTCATGGAAAACTCACTGTTCCTTTAAAAACATTTTTTTTTTACTTTTTGCCCTTGTTTCCTGTCCCCCAGGGCACTACCCGGACCCCCATACACCTTTTATGGCAAATATCTTGAATATATGCCCTCTTGGAGGTCACTCTAAAAATCAAACTTTCGAGTCCCATTGACTTGCATTGAGTTCGGTTCGTGTTCGGGTTCGAACTCAAACTTTTGAAATTGTTCGCATTCGAATGCGAACCGAACACGGGGGTGTTTGGCTCATCACTAATCACTGTCAGGGTTATTCAGAGACAGCCAAACTGGCCCAAAATTTCACCCTACGGCTATTCAGAAAGTAGGCAGTTTTCCTAGATTTTGGCGAATTGCCAGCGAAATACAGTGCTGTTAAGCGGCAGTGAAAGTCCCCATAGAGAAGCATTGGTTAATGTATTCAGAGAACACCAAACAGCAGTGAAATGTCAGTGAAATGCCCTGATGTTTGGTAGTTTCATTCGGCAGGTTTAAACAGACGAATCCCATAAATTTCAATGTAAAAAATATTCCCGTTTTTATTCAATATCTATTAAACTGTTTATTATTTTAATCTTCAGCAAAAAGACTCATTATTTATTTATTTTGTAGGATTTTTTTAGACATTATTTCTGAATAATTTCAGCAGAAAAAAAATTCCGATAGCATTTTTTTCCTGTAACAGAATTTTTTATTATTATTCCTAGGACCTTATATGTTAATTCCAGATGTTTTTTGCAAACAGCGTTTCAAATTTGAAACTTTCAATTGTTTTTTTGTTTTTTTTACCAAGTTCGCTGGCTTGTCTGCTGTTTTCCACAGCTGGTCAGCATTGTGTTGGCGGATGGTTGGCTTTTTACGGATGCAATTGTGTTTTTCGGCGGGTTTGCAGCGGACGAGTGCAGTGTTTTTTTGGTGGTTTTTCCGTTCGATGCAGTGGATTTTCGCATGTGGTCGGCAGATTTTCCATGCACTTCGGGGACCCTACGGTGAATGCTGAATTAATTCCCCGAAGTGCGGAGAGCGAAAGAGCACAAAATGTCGGTACACAGATTAGCAATATACAGAGTACATGGAGCAGACAACAGAATAGTCAAAACCAGGCCTAAGTCATACACAGAATCACACATAGAAAGCAATAGCAGAATTTCAGGAAGCAATGACCCTCAAGCGCAAGACTCTCAGAAGCAGGACTCTCAGGAACAGAGATCCATGCAAGAGCAAGGAGCCCATGTGTTGCTTACATAATTATAGCTAAGAGGGCTGAGCAGACAGGATATGTGATCCCAGGCCAGACCAGCCACAGGGAAATCCAGGAGCGACACAAGGCGGAATGGCATGGCTATACAAAGGAAGAGCTGGCCTGGATCGCTCTCACCACCAGGGGGCCTGGCTGGAACATGACACTCACATACAATGACCACCACACACACTCACATATAATGACCACCACACGCACACACACTATCATATAATGACCACCATATGCACACACACTATCATATAATGACCACCATACGCACACACACTATCATATAATGACCACCATACGCGCGCACACACACACACACACACATACAATGACCACCGCACGCACACACACTATCATATGACTAACACACACACACACACAATGACCACCACACACAAAATACACTCAAATACAATGATACCCTACACTCACCACCTACACTCACATATAGACAATGACCCCCTCACACACACACATACAATGAACCCTCCCCACACACACACTCATCTTACATTCACAATGATCCTGTGCCCTCTGACTGAAAACACACACTTTGACACCTCACCCCTTGTTCTGAGCTTACTCTGGCGAGTGGATGTCTGACAGGCTTGAGAAACGTAGCAGGACTTGGGGGCTGTTGGTGAATGGGTCTGGGTCCTTGGTCCTCCCACTGTCAGGTGGTTCTGTCTCGCTGCCTTCATGGTGCACATGAGCTCATGTGTGCCACTCTCCTCAGAGTCAGCTGGTCGCACTGAGTAGCATTTAGGGCAGGGCACTCTCCTGTGGAGCAGTGCTGGGCAGCATGCCAGCTCCATCGCTTGCAAGCTCCCGTGCTTCTGTTTTACTAAAGAAAGCCACTGGGCTTGCAGCTGCTAGGCCCCCAATCCTCCTCGCTGCCTCATCACTGTAGGGGCCCTGGAGATGGATGCATGTGAATCTGTGGGGGCCCCCCGCCCAAACAAGGGGCTTCGGGCGGTGCTGAGTGAACCAAGTGGTCAGTCCGCCCCTGCTTCTACCTGCTATTCATTGAGATACCATATACACCCATTCCACTGCAAAACAACTTGCCTGGGCATTACTGATGTCTGCCAATCAACAGTTATAGTAGTAAAGAATAGAGTTTGCTTTGGACAGAGTAGAATTGAAGTCGAGCAGCAGTTTTATGGGTTACGCATTTTTCAAAATCATATTTTAATTAAAAAACATTCACATTTGTATTTATGAGTGCATTGGTGAGTCTGAAGGTGAGTCTGTGTGAACATCAGAGCCTGTTTGTGTGTAAAAGGCTGGGAGAGGGCATGAAGGGAAGGGGGCAGGAAAGAAGAGTGGCAGGAGGGGGAGAGAGAGGATTTAACCACTTCGCTGCTACGGACGCGCTGAGCGCGTCCAGGAAGTTCCCGCTGCTGTGCGGAGGACGCGCTCAGCGCGTCCGATCCTCCCGGCAGCGAAGCGGCGGTGTGAATGAGATCCCCGGCGGCAAACAGTGAGGGACCGACATCCGGGATGTCGGCCCTCACTGTGGATCATGGGAGTCGCGGTGACGTCATCACGCCTGGCGTGATGACGTCACCTTCAACAGCCGCATAGACAGCCCTTAGGAGGAGGGGGGAGAGGTCCTTAGGACCTCTCTATCTCCTCATCCGTAAGGGCTGCAGTAATAAATGAGGCACCGATGGAAAGCCCAGAGCCTGAGCTTTCCAACGGTGTGCCTCATTATAATGTAAAACGTAAAAAAAATGTAAAAAAAAAACCATAAAGTAAAAAACACTACACACAGGGTCTCTAAGGGCAGTAAAAAAAATCAAAACTGCCCAGATGCCCCCAAACCCCACATTTAATAAAAATACAATCCCCTTTTTATTATTTTATTTCACTTTTTATTGTTACAGCTATGTGATCACTGTAGTAACAATGATCACTTAGCTGTCACAATTATCACTGCCACCTCCAACATGGCCGCTGAGGATAGAAATATACCCTAAAATGACCCCGTAACCTAGCGATTGACCCTCCAGCCAATCACGGGGAATGAATTTTTCAAATCTTGATAATTTTTTCATTTCTATCCTCAGTCTGCATGTGGATTGAGAGGTGTTAGTGTCGCAGAGGCTGTCTCCATAAAATAGGTGATAAATTCCTAATACACACATTATATATATATATATATATATACACACACACACATATATATACATATATACGCACACACACATATATATACACATATTTACGCACGCACACGCGCGCACGCGCGCACACACGCGTACACGCACACACGCGCACGCACACACGCGTACACGCACACACGCGCACACACGCGCACACACGCGCACACACGCGCACACACACGCACGCACACACGCGCACGCTTATATATATATATATAGAATATATTATATACGCACACACACGTGCATATATATATATACACACATATATATATATATAGATACTATCAAACGGCGTAATTTTCTTTTGAAAATACATTTTCAGAAAGCAAATTATGGCTAAAAGGTTTCTAAGCGCTGAGGAAGCAGCTGACGTCCTTATGATGTCAGACTCTGATCTCAGCGCTGATGAATCTTTTGAAGATTCAGGCAGTGACTTTGTCCCTGGAGCATCATCAGATAGTGATGGTTCCAGTGACGAAGAACTACATGATGAGCCACGGCGTGGCCGCATGGAGTTACCAGGGTGCTCCCGTGGTAATGCAGGGACCGCACGGTCTGTAGTTGCACTACCTGATCCTGCACCGGCCCAAAGGCCTATTGCAGGGGTATCTGCAACACAGGCTGTGGCGATGCCTGAACCAGGATCTGACTGGACCTCCCCTAATATGGTCCAGCCAGTATTGCCACAATTTTCTGGCAATCCTGGTATACTAGTGGACACCACTAATTTTGAACCCATCAACTTTTTTCAGCTATTTATAGATGATGGGTTCTTGGAATTTATTGTTCAGCAGAGCAATCTGTATGCCGAACAATATTTTCAAGGTCTAGGGGCAGAATTGTTGCCAAGTGCGAGGGCGCGTAAATGGACCCCAACCAGTTTGCCAGAGATGAGGAAGTTCTGGGGCCTCACTCTGCAGATGGGGATTGTGCAAAAACCCAGCATAGCCTCATACTGGTCAAAAAAGAGTACCCAAACCACCCCTATCTTCCCTGCTACTATGAGCAGGGACAGATATTTATTGCTCCTGCGGTATTTGCATTATAATGATAATGCAAATGCTTTGCCCCGTGACCACCCAGATCACGACCGACTGTACAAGTTGCGGCCACTTCTTGACCATCTGATGGCAAGATTTGAAGAGTTATACACTCCAGGCCAAAACTTGTCAGTCGACGAGTCCTTGCTGCTTTATAAGGGACGTCTTGTTTTCAAGCAGTACATCCCTTCGAAGCGAGCTCGGTATGGGATAAAACTTTATAAGCTGTGCGAAAGCTCCAGTGGATACATGTATCGCTTTCGTGTGTACACTGGAAAGGACTCGCAGCTGGCCCCCCCTGACTGCCCCCCGCCCTCTCCACCACTGAAAAAATAGTGTGGGACCTCGCTTATCCACTATTCGGTAAAGGTTACTGTATTTATACAGATAACTTTTACACGGGTGTGCCGTTGTACAAATTTTTGTACAGCAATGGTACTGGAGCCTGTGGCACCATCCGTTCGAATAGGAAAGGCTTTCCAACAAAACAGTTTGGGAAGCAAAAGAGAGGAGAAACATCTGCCTTGCGCTGCGGTGAACTGCTGGCTGTGAAATACACAGACAAAAAGGATGTGCATTTACTTACAACGATACATAACGAATGCACATCTGCAGTTCACGTCAGATGGAGAGATTCCCCTATCATGAAACCCCTATGTGTACAGGATTATAATCGGTACATGGGAGGAGTGGACAAGTCTGACCAGATGCTTGTACCATATCTCGCTTCTCGCAAGGCATATGTATGGTACAAAAAGCTGGCAGTCCATCTGATACAGATGTCAATGCTTAACGCATTCATCTTGTATCAGGCCACTCATGCCCGACGGATAACATTCCTAAAATTTCAGGAATCTGTTATCGAGTCCCTTCTCTGTCCAGAAGAGAATGCTCCCATTGTTGAAGAGGTGGAGGATGTAATTAGGTTGCGTGACCGCCACTTTCCTGGCTACATTCCTCCAACTGAAAAAAGAGTGACCCCATGTAAAAGGTGTCGGGTTTGCGCGCGCCAAGGGCGGCGTAAGGAAAGCCGCCTTCACTGCCCTGACTGCCCCTCCAAACCAGGTCTTTGTGTGCCCGATTGTTTCAAGATTTATCATACAGTGACACATTACTAGTGGCATACCGGGACCGAATTGTTTCTCGGCTGAGAACAAACAGATTTCAGGTTGAGGTATGCCACTGATTTTGTGCTTCTTGATAAATCTGGCTATAGCACCGTTAAGATCTTTGCAGATCTTGATGACATTCTGATGGACACAGTGCAGTGTAATCTGGACAGAGCTTGCCCGGATCATGCTGGCATTTATTCCTGGATAGTGCTATTCCTCTAAATTTTCCCAAATAAAAAAACAAACCAAAACCATCCCCATTATTTTATAGCAGTGTTAATAAAAAAACTACCCACCACGTTTCACTACCCACTCCGGTTCAATACCCACCACGTTTCACTACCCACCTACAGTTCACTACCCACCCCAGTTATAATGTAATTCACCCCATACAATAAAATAGGTTGCCCCATCCCCAACAATCTGATGTCCTCCGTACGTCAGATGTAGAAAGAAGCCTCTGAAGACAGATTGAACTGCGGTGTTAATGGTGTGTCTTCAACTTCTTTGTCTCTGCCCTTTTCTTTGCCCCTTCCCTTCACCCACTTCCCTTACCTATCTTCTTTCATGAATGGTGTGTGATTCAGTGAGTGAAACAGATGTGAATGGGGGGGGTGTTTCTATTCCACCCCCTCTAATCCTCATTATCTTTCTCTTTTCCCCTTCCGTGTTTCTGCACTTTTCCCTTCTTTGCCCCCTTAACGTCACTCACTCCACTTTTACTAGCTTCTTGCATGAAAGGTGTGTGATTCGGTGAGTGAAACAGATGTGAAAGATGTGTGAATGGTCAGTAACCTGGTTGGGGCCTTGACGTGGCGTTACTGCTCACATGGATGCCCCATGTGCCAATCCAACTGATTGAGTGAATGTAAAATGTGTGGCGGGCTTGTTGTGTGTTTGTGTAGCATTTTGAGTCACTATACAATTGTTGATAGACTACATAATTGTTGATCAAAATTCATGGGGAAAATTTTGTGAATGTTTTTTTTTTTTTTTTTTAAGAAGGCATACCTGCATTTAAATGTCTCTAGCCCAACAGAAAATTAAAACAGACCACATAAAGTATATATTAGGAGAAACTAGACACCCAGATGAATCAAATGAGGGTTAAATAAAATTCTATCATAAAAATAGAGGGCGCAACAGCATGTGGAATTTCCATTTATTTATTTTTTTGCGCACAAATCCAAATTCCACAAGTTGTTGCGGGCTCAATATTTATGATAGAAAATAAGTAACCCCACGTTTGATTCATCTGGAAGTCTACTTTGTCCGGATATATACTTTATTTGGCATATTTTAGATCCCTGTTGAGCTAGAGCCATTTAATTGCAGGTATGCCTCCTTTCAAAAACCGGCATAAAAAGCTTCTCTAAATTTATTTTGCGCATGGCGCAAATTAGCGCCTCGTGCTCCATCTAGGGGGACCCGGACCACTAAACCTGGGTCTCATTTTTATCACAAGGGTTGGGGCTTTGCGTTGAGCTAGAGAAAGGCCTAGTTTTCAAAGATTTTATCATGTCTGAAGTGATTGAAATAATTTTTTTTTTTTTTTTGCGCACAAATCCAAATTCCACAAGTTGTTGCGGGCTCAATATTTATGATAGAATAATAAGTAACCCCACGTTTGATTCATCTGGAAGTCTACTTTGTCCGGATATATACTTTATTTGGCATATTTTAGATCCCTGTTGAGCTAGAGCCATTTAATTGCAGGTATGCCTCCTTTCAAAAACCGGCATAAAAAGCTTCTCTAAATTTATTTTGCGCATGGCGCAAATTAGCGCCTCGTGCTCCATCTAGGGGGACCCGGACCACTAAACCTGGGTCTCATTTTTATCACAAGGTTGGGGCTTTGCGTTGAGCTAGAAAAGGCCTAGTTTTCAAAGATTTTATCATGTCTGAAGTGATTGAAATAATTTTTTTTTTTTTTGCGCACAAATCCAAATTCCACAAGTTGTTGCGGGCTCAATATTTTATGAAGAATAATAAGTAACCCCACGTTTGATTCATCTGGAAGTCTACTTTGTCCGGATATATACTTTATTTGGCATATTTTAGATCCCTGTTGAGCTAGAGCCATTTAATTGCAGGTATGCCTCCTTTCAAAAACCGGCATAAAAAGCTTCTCTAAATTTATTTTGCGCATGGCGCAAATTAGCGCCTCGTGCTCCATCTAGGGGACCCGGACCACTAAACCTGGGTCTCATTTTTATCACAAGGGTTGGGGCTTTGCGTTGAGCTAGAGAAAGGCCTAGTTTTCAAAGATTTTATCATGTCTGAAGTGATTGAAATAATTTTTTTTTTTTTTTGCGCACAAATCCAAATTCCACAAGTTGTTGCGGGCTCAATATTTATGATAGAATAATAAGTAACCCCACGTTTGATTCATCTGGAAGTCTACTTTGTCCGGATATATACTTTATTTGGCATATTTTAGATCCCTGTTGAGCTAGAGCCATTTAATTGCAGGTATGCCTCCTTTCAAAAACCGGCATAAAAAGCTTCTCTAAATTTATTTTGCGCATGGCGCAAATTAGCGCCTCGTGCTCCATCTAGGGGACCCCCACTAAACCTGGGTCTCATTTTTATCACAAGGGTTGGGGCTTTGCGTTGAGCTAGAGAAAGGCTAGTTTTCAAAGATTTTATCATGTCTGAAGTGATTGAAATAATTTTTTTTTTTTTTTTGCGCACAAATCCAAATTCCACAAGTTGTTGCGGGCTCAATATTATGATAGAATAATAAGTAACCCCACGTTTGATTCATCTGGAAGTCTACTTTGTCCGGATATATACTTTATTTGGCATATTTTAGATCCCTGTTGAGCTAGAGCCATTTAATTGCAGGTATGCCTCCTTTCAAAAACCGGCATAAAAAGCTTCTCTAAATTTATTTTGCGCATGGCGCAAATTAGCACCTCCAACGCTGCCTAAACTTGATCTGTGCAATCAAATTGGATCTATTATTTTATAGGAGGGATATATTTATATAGTTAAGCAAAACAAAAATATTTTACCCCAAATTAATATGAAATTATGCAATATAAATCTTGACCTATTAGGATTTTTTTTTACATTAAATATGATGTTTTTTGAATAAAGTTATGAATAACAAAATAAATTTAAAAATGTGTCATAAAGGTCTCTTTTTTTGCGGAATTTTGTCTAGTTTCAGAAAATATATAGCTTTTCCATTTCAATTGGTTTAGATATACTAATTTTATGTATTACATACAATGAGTCATGACATAAGAAAAAAGCAGATTTTTTTGATTTTTAGAAAACTGCATATTTTTGTACAAAAAAACCATGAAATATTCTCCATTACACCATTTTTAAAAAGGCACCTAATGTATCAATATATAACCACAATAGTTCTGGTCATAAAGTGTAGATAGAAAAAAATATGCAATGTTGTTCTTCTGAATTTTAACAAAATTTTACTTTTTTTCCCCCTTTTTTTTTTTTTTTTTTTAACTCTTTACTTATACACATAATAATGATAAATTTTGAATCTGTGGAGTCTGCTGAAAAAAAGGATATATAATTTGTCTTGGTCATATAAGAAAACTTGACTTCAAATCGCATCTAAACATGATGAGCACAAAACGGTAAAAATGAGCTCAGCACACGGGCAGGAAATGCCTCAGCAGCGAAAGGGTTAAAGGAGCTGGGAAGAGTAGTGCAGAGAAGGAAGGGGAGAAAGATGGATGAGAACCTTTCCAAGGTGACTTCAGAGCTCATCATTGAGGACACCCTGAACTCTTTCAGTTGAAAGATGACAGCCCTCATGAGAATGCAAAACCAGAAAGGCTGCACTGACCTTGAACAAGCACATTTAATAAGGGTGCTTCTGTTCTGAGTCCATGAATACAACATGACAAAGTCAGAGCACTCCACTTTAACCCCTTAACAATACTATGTGTGCTATGCTGCCCCAGTTGGTGGGTGTGCCTCAATGCCAAGGAGCGGCATAGCAAGCCCTGCGGCTCTCTGGTAACCCTTACAGCTTTCCTCCCTTGCCCGTGGATGATCTACATCTTTGGCTACAGGAGGCTGCCTGCATTCAGGCATTCCTGTTGCAGAAAATGAAAGCGATTGGCTGCAGGGAAGGGAGGTGGGCCGTGAGAGTCTCAGAGCCGAAGGGCATGCTACGCCTCCCCGCAGACCCCAGCAATATGGGGTAAATATATTTTTAAGCGGCCTTGTTGCAGGGGGCTGCCTGAGTTCAGGCAGGCCAGTCGCAGCAAATGAAAGTGATTGGTCGCAGGGAAGGGAGGTGGGCCGATGGAGTTGCCAGAGCCGCAGGGCATACTACGCCTTCCCGCAGACCCCAGCGGTAAAGGGTTAATATAGTTTTAAGTAGAGATGTGCAATTCGTTTCGTTCCATTTTCGTATTTCGGGAGCATTTCTGAAAATGAAATATCGACCATCTGAAAATTTCAGATCGATTCGATTCATTTTGACGATTCGGATCATTTTAGCGATTCGGATCAGTTGGTTTTTCATTTTTTTATGAGTTATTTTGATTTTTATTGCTTATTTAAGAATGGGAAGATTACTACCAATAGTAAGTAATAGTAATAGTAATAGTAAGTTTCTTTACTTAATTATTCTTTTAGGATTTTTTGGCATTTTTGGGGTTAAATTTTAGGTTTTCGAACTCTTTTTAAAGGAACAAGGCTTTTTAACCCATAGGTTTCAATGCAGCATATGAATCCACACACTGCTGGGAATTGCCTGCATTAATTATACTACTGAGAGGCGCTGCCCGTCAGTGTGCGGATTCATATGCTGCATTAATTATACTGCAGAGAGGCGCTGCCCGGCAGTGCGCAGTTTCATATGCTGCAGCACCTCTCTGCTTTATAATTAATGCAGCATATGAATCCGCACACTGCCAGACAGCGCCTCTCTGCAGTATAAGGCTAGGGTCAGACTAACGCATTTTTCACGTTGTCCGTGAAAATGTGCGTTCGAAGAATGGACGTATTTTTTCACGGAATACGCAATAGCGGTCATACTATGCGCAGTTTCATCCGTGATTTTGTACGGATCATCAATAAAACACTTCTTGCATCTGGACGTTATGTTGGCCGGACATTAGCAGCGTCTGATGTCTCCAAATCACGCACACACGCCGCTAGCGGACGCAGCGCACTCTGTACGTCAGTACTAGTGGTTTAACGTTCTCGAAAAAATGCGTTCATTTTCCACTTGCGTTGCGCAGCCGGACTTTTGTGCGACCGTACTTCGTATATTGGCCGTCATTGCCCGGCATCTGCTGCTAGCACGGCCGTGATTAAGTGCGCCAGAACGCGCGTTCGCACTGCCTCAGTCTGACCCTAGCCTAATTCAGCATTTGAATCCGCACACTGCCAGGCAGCACCTCTCTGCAGTATAATTCAGCATATGAATCCACACACTGCCGTGCAGCGCCTCTCTGCAGTATAATTAATGCAGCATACGAATCCACACACTGCCGGGCAGCACCTCTACAGTGCAATTAATGCAGCATATGAATTCGCAAACTGACGGGCAGCACCTCTCAGCAGTATAATTAATGCAGAATAGGAATCCGCACACTGCCAGGAACTTCCCAGCAGTATGTGGATTCATGTGCTGCAATAATTATAACTTATAAAAAAAGAAAAACTAACTGATCAATGAATCGATCTGCATAGAGGTGCTGCCCGGCAGTGTGCAGATTCATATGCTGCATTATTTATACTGCAGAGAGGCACTTCCCCTCAGTGTGTGGATTCATATGCTGCATTGAAACCTATGGGTTAAAAAGCCCTGTTTCTTTAAAAAAGTTAGGAAACCTAAAATTTCACCCAAAAAATGCCTAAAAAAACCCTAACAGGGTTATTCAGAGAGCGTGAAAAGCAGGAGAATGACTGGAGAATGAAAAATTCTAGGTCAAAATAGCCAAACCAGAAAAATTCTCCCATTTATCTCACTTTCCAAATTGGCTATTTTGACCTCGAATTTTTCATTCTCCAGTCATTCTCCAGTCATTCTCCTGCTTTTCACGCTCTCTGAATAACCCTGTAAAAGAATAAATAAGTAAAGAAACTTTCATTCTATTGCTAGTAATCTACTTTCCATTCTTAAATAAGCAATAAAAAACGAAATAACTTATAAAAAAAACAAAAAAACAACTGATCCGAATCACCTGAAATGATGCGAATCGCCAAAATGTTCTGAATCGCCGAAATGATCCGAACCGCCAAAATGATCCGAATCGCCGAATCGATCCGAATCACCGAAGCGAAATGATCCGAAACGAAAGAAAAACTGTCCGAAATGATCCGAAACGAAAAGAAAAAGAAAAACACACGAAAAAAAACAAAATAAAACGAAACGAAAAAAAAAGTCATGCACATCCCTAATTTTAAGCGGCCTTGTTGCAGTTTAGATCCTTTACAAAAATCTGATAATGCAGTATTCTTTCAGCCACACTTGTCTTGTTGGCGCACTTCCTATAAAGTGTGACTCCAAAACATACATTTTAATGAAAATGTAACTTTGTCTCATGTATGATTCTAATGGCTGGATAAAAAAGTCGTGCTTATGGCTAGCATTCCATTTCTAATATAGATTATCTAAACTATAATAAATATTGTTAGAAATCCTTTTTGTGTAAACAAGATTCTTTGCATATGTTCTGACTTATATAGTTATTCACTTAGATCTTGAATATTTGTCTTAAATTCATGTTTAACAACTATTTTGATACCTGGGGGCATAAGGGCAGCAGAATTTGGAATGCCTGTGGCATTAAATATGCTCCTGGCAGGATCAATTTGTACATCTATTTCGTTGTCTATTCTAGATTATTTAATATACTGTATTTTGTCAATGTATAGATGTAATTGTACATGAAACACATAAAAATGTCCTGCAAGTGAGATGTCCAGTTTTTAAATGCCCAGTGTTAATATATATAGCACACATGGTCTGTATTTGCAAGAAACATCTGTATCCTCATCCCTTTGTCTCATGTGGTATTGAACACACATTAACACAACGACTGTAAGACATGGTCATGATTTATTTTCTTTGAGAGATCAGCTGGAATAAACACTTTTACATAATAGACGTACACATGTGACCGTTAAATGGTTTTGATAATCTAAAGATTAGACCAGACTCCAACAGAAGGAAGATATCTTCAAAGAGCCATTGCATCATTTTCTGACTCAGAAGGACACACACAGCACAACCTGAGTTTCACATATTGACAAGCTCAAGAAAAAAAAAAACCATGATGGATATTACTTTCACATGTTCGTGTTTAATGTTCATTTAACTTGCAAGGACATCTGTAATCGGTTAGAAATTCTTCCTTTAAAAGGTAATACCATCATATGTAGAAGTGCAGGCTACTATTGTCAGCCTTTTAAAACTCTTAAGTTATTCATATTTTTTTTATATTTATTTTTTTAACCAAACTGGCATATAAAGATGAAGGGAAAAATCTATGTGGTATACATTCTCTTAAAGTGTGCGTGTGTGTGTCACCAGGAGGGCAGCACTCAACCTTTGCTAAGCACAGAGTGTGGGTGCTTCTCAAGTCGAAATAGAACACAGTTCACCAGGAGGAGAGCACTGCAGCCAACAAATTCAAAAGATTACAACAGTAGCCTATATATCCAAACATAGAGATTATACCAAAATGTAACCCCTTTCAGATTCTAACAACTCTTAACCCTTTCAGCATTTCAACAGTTCTCAACCCACTTAAGATTTTTCAAGATTTCTAACCCTAGGCTCTGTTAAAAAATGACAGGTTTTTCCTTTTAACCCCTTCGCCGCTGAGCCATTTCACGCTTGTGTGCTGAGCTAATTTTTACCGCTTTTGCTCATCATGTTTAAACGCGATTTGAAGCCAAGTTTTATTATATGACCTAGACATATTATTTATCATTCTTTCCGACAGACTCGGCAGATTCATAATATATCAGTATTATATGTATATGTCATGTTCTGCCTGAATATTATAACAAAAATGCAATACAATTTGAATTTTCAATCATCTACAGTGTGTAAAGTGTTTTTTTTTTCACATTTTATCATGCGAGACTTTGCGGTTATATTTTCTATGGGGTGCGCTTGTTAAAAAAATTACAAATGGCGACTCGTTACATTTTTTTGGGGGGGAATTATGATTTTTAGCATAGAAAAAATCATTAGTGCAGCATCATTGTTCACATTATAATTGAAATGGGAACAATATTGCTGCATTATTAAATAAAAAAAACACAAAAAAATATTTTCTTTTATTTATTTTTTTAAAAAAATCTTATTTTTTTAATTTTAACTTTAATTTGTTTTTACATTTTACATGGTCATGTTTGGTATCATTTGAAATGCCAGGCTCTAGCCATTCCAACGATACCAAGCATTAACCCCTAGCTGTCATGGATCGGGGATAGGGGGTTCATTGGTACCCCTATCTCCACCATAGGTGGCAGCTAGGGGGTTAACTCCAGAACTGACATTATCGCTCTATGCGCGGTGATGCCAGTCGACAGGGGGAGATCCTGGAAGCTTGTCCAACATCCATGATGTCGGCCAGCTCCGGGAGGGGACCGCGATCCAGCGCCTGTTGTCGCCAAATAGCGATCCAGCCCCCAAGGGGTTAAAGTCAGCCACCAATTGGAAGGGCAGGCTGTGACCTTCCAAGCGGTGCCTGCCTTTTTGCGCTGCCCCCAGCCGATCGGGAGGGAGAGAGGTTCAAAGGACCTTCCCTTCAGGCACCTTCCTCGCACTCATGGGGGGGGATGCCTGCAATAGATGTCATCGCGCTAGCACGATGACGTCTATTGTGCCCGCTGGGTCCCGGATGCTGGGCTGACATCCAAGATAGGGGGCCGCAGCGATCGGTGACTTTTCGATTCTCTTTGAATAACCCTGTATGTTTTGATATATAGGATACTGTTGTTACCTTTAGAATTTGTTAGCTGGAGTGCTCTCCTCCTGGTTAGCTGAAACATACATATATATATAGATATATATATATAGATATATATTTACAGGGTGTCCATAAAGTCTCTTTAAAATTTCAAAAATGTATTACAAAGGCAAATGAAAAGACAGATAAGTTAAAATTATTACAAAATGAGACGTATATATTTAAGTTTATTTTGCCTCATTTAATACACCTCTGTATGGGTACCCACCATTAGTTGCAAGAAGCACATCAATCGATTTCTTGCCATGTTCGCTGTAGCATACCCTCAATGGTGGCAATGGCATCAGTGATCCTCTGCTTTAGATTAGTAATGTCCCGTACCTTTGTTCGATACACAATATCTTTAACATAACCCCATAGAAAGAAGTCAAGGGGAGTGATATCTGGTAAACGAGGTGGCCAGGGAATTGGGCCATCCCTTCCAATCCACCAGTCTGGAAATGTTTCATTTAGAAACCCATGAACATGCAGTCCCCAATGTGGTGGTGCCCAAATGATGGTTGGTTGAAGGTCATGTAGTTGTGGTGCCACGTATTCAGTCAAATGGTCAAGCTAAAAATTTGCCGTAATTGATGTCTCGAAGAAAAAGTACTTCTTTCTATGGGGTTATGTTAAAGATATCGTATATCAAACAAAGGTACGTGACATCGCTAATCTAAAGCAAAGGATCACTGATGCCATTGCCACCATTGATGAGGGTATGCTACAGCGAACATGGCAACAAATCGAGTGCAGTCTTGATGTGCTTCGTGCAACTAATGGTGCCCATATAGAAGTGTATTAAATGAGGCAAATAAAAATGTAAATATATACGTCTCATTTTGTAATAATTTTCAATTATCTGTCTTTTCATTTGCCTTTGTAATAAATTTGTGAAATTGTAAAGAGACTTTATGGACACCCTGTATATATATACAGTCAGGTCCAGAAATATTGGGACATCAAAACAATTCTAACATCTTTGGCTCTATACACCACCACAATGGAGTTGGAATGAAACAAACAAAATGTGCTTTAACTGCAGACTGTCAGCTTTAATTTGAGGGTATGTACATCCAACTCAGGTGAACGGTGTAGGACTTACAGCAGTTTGCAGATGTGCCTCCCACTTGTTAAGGGACCAAAAGTAATGGGACAGAATAATAATCATAAATCAAACTTTCCCTTCTTATTACTTGGTTGCTAATCCTTTGCAGTCAATCACAGCCTGAAGTCTGGAACGCATAGACATCACCAGACACTGGGTTTCATCACTGGTGATGCTCTGCCAGGCCTCTACTCAAACTGTCTTCAGTTCCTGCTTGTTCTTGGGGCATTTTCCCTTCAGTTTTGTCTTCAGCAAGTGAAATGCATGCTCAATGGGATTCAGGTCAAGTGATTGACTTGGCCATTGCATAACATTCCACTTCTGTCCCTTCAAAAATTCTTTGGTTGCTTTTGCAGTATGCTTTGAGTCATTGTCCATCTGCACTGTGAAGCGCTGTCCAAGGAGTTCTGCAGCATTTGGCTGAATGTGAGCAGATAATATTGCCCGAAACACTTCAGAATTCATCCTGCTGCTTTTGTCAGCAGTCACCTCATCAATAAATACAAGAGAAACAGTTCCATTGGCAGCCATACATGCCCACGCCATGACACTACCACCACCATGCTTCACTGATGAGGTGGTATGCTTAGGATCATGAGCAGTTCCTTTCCTTCTCCATACTCTTCTCTTCCCATCACTCTGATACAAGTTGATCTTGGTCTCATCTGTCCATAGGATCTTGTTCCAGAACTGTGAAGGCTTTGTTAGGTGTTGTTTGGAAAACTCTAATCTGGCCTTCCTGTTTTTGAGGCTCACCAATGGTTTACATCTTGTGGTGAACCCTCTGTATTTACTCTGGTGAAGTCTTCTCTTGATTTTTGACTTTGACACACATACACCTACCTCCTGGAGAGTGTTCTTGATCTGGCCAACTGTTGTGAAGGGTGTTTTCTTCACCAGGGAAAGAATTCTTCATTTATCCACCACAGTTGTTTTCCGTGGTCTCCCGGGTCTTGTGGTGTTGCTGAGCTCACCGGTGCATTCCTTCTTTTTGAGAATGTTCCAAACAGTTGTTTTGGCCACGCCTAATGTTCTTGCGATCTCTCTGATGGGTTTGTTTTGTTTCTTCAGCCTAATGATGGCTTGCTTCACTGATAGTGAAGGCTCTTTGGATCTCATCTTGAGAGTTGACAGCAACAGATTCCAAATGCAAATAGCACACTTGAAATTGACTCTGGGCCTTTTATCTGCACATTGTAATTGGGGTAATGAGGGAATATCACACACCTGGCCATGGAACAGCTGAGAAGCCAATTGTCCAATTACTTAACAAGTGGGAGGCACATCTGCAAACTGCTGTAAGTCCTACACCGTTCACCTGAGTTGGATGTACATACCCTCAAATTAAAGCTGACAGTCTGCAGTTAAAGCACATTGTGTTTGTTTCATTCCAACTCCATTGTGGTGGTGTATAGAGCCAAAGATGTTAGAATTGTGTCGATGTCCCAATATTTCTGGACCTGACTGTATATATCATTTAAATTGTAGTGGAGAGCAAAACAAGTGGGATTAAAAGCCTCCACACTGCAAATAATAAAGTTAATAGTTGCAGAGGACATTTACACACCTAACAGATGCAAGTATTTATAAAACACCAACAAGTTCCGCAATGCTGTACAACTGTACAATGGACTAAACCGGGGGTCAGCAAACTTGGCTCTACAGATGTTTTAGAACTACCTCTCCCATGATGCTCAGTCTCCCATTAGGCTGACTGAACCACATGGGAAATGTAGTTCCCAAAACATCAGGGAGCCAAGTTTGTTGACCCCTGGGCTAGACAACAAATTTACATCCAATTTAGACACAACAGAAAATTTTCTAAAAATTAATACTTGCTTTGAAAATTTACTAAAGTTTCATACTAATTTTTAACTGAATCATTTGCCTTTTCTTAGGTCCTTGCTTGTAATTGTAATAGAAAAAAAATAATAAGGTGCCCCCAAAGTTTTAGCCCTGTGGGCATAATGGCCAAAGAGCTAAAACTGTAAAATCAGCTGCTCAAAGCTCTGAAATATAGGGCTTTCAGCAGCTGTCAGCAGCCGATGCAAGGAGAAAAAGTAGAAAATAGACCAGTTGCTCAAACCTGTAACTCAATTTGACAGCAAATGGCACCATCTACTGGCCAAAATAGGTTATTTTTGGAAGAAATACAATAGATATAAGCTCAAATATTTCTTACTTTAAAATTAATTAAAAATGACTTTACAAGAAAACACTGGTTTCTGACAATGTTTTATTGGAAAATCACTTGGTAGTGAAGGGGCTAAATTACAACTGCAGCTGAGGCTCTTTTTCAAGACATGACTTTTTACCAATTCATTTTTTTGATGCTGCTCTATTTTTGGCAATTTTTCAATAGGCTATCAAAACGTGCTTTGCTTTGAAACATGGTCATGTTTGCCGATGCAGGGGGAGAAAAAAAAAAAAAGCTGCAGCTCTAACGGCTGTAACTCAATTTGTCAGTACATGGCACCATCTACTGACCAAATAGGCTATTTATAGTACGAAATTAAATGGGAATATGCCCAAATATGTCTTACTGTATAATTAATTAAAAATGGAAAAAGTGACTTTACAAAAAACACAGGTTTCTGACAATGTGTTTTTGGAAAATCACTTGGAAGCGAAGGGGTTGATAAGCCCTAACTCCCCCTTTGTGCTAAATAATGTAAACCTTAGGTTGACCTTTTATACTAAAAGTAATTATTTACTAACCATTGTAGTTTACTGTTGTTGCACCAACAATAATGCTCGCAGTTCCAAAACGGAAATTCAAACCGTGGTAGAAGAAGATTCATCAATAAATTTTGTCCTACTGCTGTTTCAATTCCCCATTTACAATCTGTAGCACACAAATATTAACCAATAGTAACTAAATATTAGTAACAGCATTGGTAACTAATAGTAACAATTATTAACTAATAGTATTTTTCCCTATAGAAAGTCCTTGGCAGTGAAGGTGTTAATTGCCATAATCACACTCTACATTCATGGTACTGATTGCTTTATTTTGTAAATGTGATTAAAATACTGTATATCTATTGTTTTCTTTATCAAAAAACAAAATTAATTTATTGTATTTTCATTACCATGCTCTGGGATATGTTGGCACAATACATGTAAACAAGTAATAATAATTATCTAACATCAAATTGTGCTATTTTTTTTTTCTCTCCAAGCCCTTCTCTACCAAGTGATTTTCCAGAAAGCACTGCCATGAAGCAGTTTTTTAAATGAATTATACAGTACGAAATATTTGGGATTATTTCCAATGAATTTCTTACTGTTTGACAGGCAGATGTCACGATCTGCTGGCCGAATGGAGTTTCTGCAGTTTTGAGCTCCATGCAGGATCAGCTGGGGAGCTGTCAGAGACATTCCTCGTCTGGTTGTAAAAAGTGTTAGCACCTAGGGCTGGGGTCACCAACCTTGGCTCCCAGATGTTTTGGGAACTACATTTCCCATGTGGCTCAGTCAGTCTAATCAGTGGCTGAGCATCAAGGGAGATGTAGTTCTAAAACATCTGGAGGACCAAGGTTACTGATCCCTGACTTAGAGCATCATGTCCATGATGCTAAAACTATAGGGGCACCTTCTGGAGACCAAATGAAATTTGTTTGCAGCAAACTAATGTCATTGGCAATGATACAGCATAGCCCCAGAGTTGTGTTTCTGGTGCAGCAAATTGTGTAAACATGATCACATTAGCGAAGGGGTTAAGTTCTTTTCTAGCTTTATTTTTTAGAAGATGTGAAAAAGTATTAGAACTACTATACGATGCTATTATCTTCTATTAATCATAAAGAGTTTTAATGTAAATTGACAGCAATGAGTTGGGCTAATAACATGATACATGGAGAAGAAATAATATTTTACTGTTACATATATTTGGTAAATTTTCTTTATTCATCACATACCGTGTTAGTTGTTCCTGACAGATGATTAATAATATTTATTATTACATCTCATAATTTTATTCATATAATATGTTTTAGTAAAATATTGTGAAAGTGCTTTTGCCGGGAACCTGGAAAATGTGGACATGCCAACAAATGAATGTGGCAGATGAGCCTGGCATTTGTACGAAGTGCAAAATCATAGAAATTAGATCTGTACAGCAACATAAGAAAATATGTCATTTTCAAAGACAGGATATTAAGCCTTTTCCTTTGGAAATAATTCATTGAATAAGTGTGCTATTTTTAAATGATGCAGCACATGTCTGGCACTAACACTTCATCATATTCTGCATACATTGTATTATTTTATTAAACTTAAAGCTTCATCTACTTCTAAGATCTAAACTAGAACGAGAACAAATAGCACTTCTTAAAAAGTAGTCATTGCAAAGAAAAATAAAGGTGCAAAATGACATTTTTTCCATATAACTACGTGGCTGCACATTGGCTGGAAAAGTATTCTACATTGCGGTTTTCAATGTTTGATTGACATACTGTATGCATTTTTCTGATGTCTAAGGGGTTGAAAACACATCTGTATGTCAAAAATAGGTTTTGTAGTCATCACTTTGTTTTACAGATAATCATCGTATTACCAAGCTGTGGTGGGACACATGAAAAAATTACATTGTGACAAGTAGAATTAATATATTGCTAACAGAATCGCATCTCCCACAGTTTTCTTCATTCAGAAGGGAGCACTTTTCATGAATAAGCATGAGATGTGAAGGAAATCGAGACAGATCTGGCAGCCCTAGAAACATGAGCCAAATCTCGCAAGACAAAAATGTTTGTCAATAATTATGTAATGACAGCACTGACGTGATTGATTTCTGTTGCAGTAAAACAGAAGTCAATTAACTAACTGCCTTTCTATTTTGTCATCAGGCAATAATTGTAATGGTAATTTTAACATTCAAAACTGTAACAGTACAGCCTGAAAATATGCGTTTCTAGAGTTAAAAAAAAATTGACGTGTGAGATTGGCTGAAAGAATGTTAAAACAAGCATATTGACATTCTTTTCCTTCTGATGTATCAGTATGGTTTTAATAAGTTAAAGGTCTCTCTCAGTTCTACCTTTTGTGATCCTGATTGAAAAACCAAAAAAAAATCTGTTCAATAATACATTTTTTTGTCCAAATGATTTTTCCATCTACTCTGCCAAACTAAACACATGGTGCATGTTAGTCAGATGGGCCTACATCAATTCATCAGCTGTGTGAGCTGCTCTGCGCAAGTTGCCAAACCTGTTAGTTTAAGGCTAGGGTCAGACGAACGCAGCTTTAACGTGCGTTTAGCCGCACAAAATCACGGCCGTGCTAGCAGCAAATGACGTCCAATGCCGGGGAACACACGAAGTACGGCCGCACGAAAGTTCGTCCGCGCAACGCAAGTGGCAAACGAACGCATTTTTTCGAGAACGTCAAACCGCTACTACTGACGTACAGAGTGCGCTGCGGCCGCATAGCGGCGTGTGTGTGTGATTGGGAGACGTCAGACGCTGCTAATGTCCGGCTAACATAACGTCCAGACGCAAAAAGGGTTTTATTGATGATCCGTACAAAATCACGGACGAAAAGGCGCATCGTATGACCGCTATCGCGTATTCCGTGAAAAAATATGTCCGTTCGTTCGACCGCACTTTTCCACGGTCGACGCGAAAAATGCGTTAGTCTGACCCTAGCCTAAATCCCTCTGTTTCTAAACCCTAACTCCAGATATCATTTTAGGTTTGAAAAGAGTTTAAAGAACTTTTAACAGACCCTACCTTATTGCTCTGCATTCTTTATACTTCTTAAATTATTTCCTTTTAATGAAGTAACCTTTAAACTCACGGATCATTAATTAGAATACGCCATTTATGCTTTCAGCAGTACAAGTCACTTTTACTTAAAAATACACTCATTTTCTAAATATATCAAGGTTATTCAAAGAGAATCGAAACGTCACTGCACGTTCAGTGACTTTTCGTTCTCTTGAATTCGGTGCGATTTGGCAAAACCATTCAGCAAGCACCATGTATTCAGCAAGCACCACAGGGCCTTCGTAGTACAGGGAAAATCCGCCGCAAACCCGACAAACACTCAACGCAAAACCCAGCGAACGCACACCGAAACCCACAAAAACATCTGAATTAACCCCGCCGAACACGCCAGAGAAACCCGAGAAGCCGCCAATCACAGCGCAGAGCAGCTGCCGGAAAAAGCCGACACCGCAAACGAATGGAGTAAAAAAATAAAAAAACAGTACGCTTGAATGTTTGAAAAGTAAAACGCTGTTTGGAAAGAAACAACAGAAGGAAAATGTCTGGAATTTACATATAAGATCCAATGAATGATAATAAAAAGGGCTGATACAAAAAACATCAAAACATTGAAGCCTATGGGATTCACCTGAATAAACCTGTCAAATGAAAACACCGAACAGCAGGGCAAGTCGGCAACATTTTCTTTGCTGGTTTTCGTTCTCTGAATAGACAAAGCATTGCTTCTCTATGGGGATTTCACTGCCCTCGAACAGGCAATGAACAGGCACCGCATGTACAGGCAATTCGCCAACATTTGGCGAACTGCCTGCTCTCTGGATAGCCGAATGGCCAGGAAAGGTAACCGTACGCTGAATTTCCCTGTTCGGTTACCTTTCGGCCACAATTCGGATCTCTTTGAATAACCCTGTATGTTGTTATCCATGTCAGTTCCAAAAAATAAAATGAAATAGGAGTAGTATGTTTTTAGGAAATATGCCTCCATTAGATGGCCTGCAGCATATTCTTTCTGATAAGAAATGCATAAATAGACAAAAAAATAATAATATTGCAATACTGTGCTAAATAAGAAAATTAAAATATTATAATTATTTAGTGATAACCAACATACAGTATATGGTATGTGACCATCATTATGTACCATATATTTTAACTTCCATACCAAGGGCCATATTGCAAGTCTTGCAGTAGACTTTAGCAGTATCTAAAACTGAGGTCAGCAACCTTGACCCTTCAGATCTCTTGAAACTACACTTCCCATGGGTTTCTGACAACCTAATTTGTGGTTGAGCATGATGGGAGATGTAGAGGTACCCGTCGTATATTATTACCAAAATTCCAATTTAAACGCAGATGATTTTCAGATAAATGTAAATAAGCTAACATTAACCTCTTAACTACCATGAATGACTATACTCCATCTGCAAGGCACTTGCTGGCGCCCCCAATATTGAATATAGTCAATATGATGTTCCACTGGAAAAAGGCTATTTTTTTTATTGATAATGAAATTTGTTTGCAATTGGGCACCAGAAGAACATGGTTCTAAAATTTTAGCACCACAGGCATGGTGTCCAACGTGCTAACACTCTTTAAAACCACCTGGAAAATGAGTCCTAAACCACAAATCCCTAGCAGACCTGGCAAGGAGCCCACTGCTACAGTAGCTATGTTTGGCCAGCAGATTTTTTTAAAAACAATTTTGAGAAAGGATTTTACCAGGAAGGATACATTGAGATTTCTCTCGTTTTCAAGTATGTCCTGGGTGGCAAGTATGTACCGTTAGGTGTCTTGCCCAAGGACACTTACTGGAGAGGTTGTTCGCTGGGATCGAACCCATGACTCCACAGGCTCTCTCCATGCAGAGCAGTGATGTTACCTCTACTACACCCAGCCGGCACACCAGCAGATGGCAACAAATAGGTTATTACAGTAAGGGATACATTTGGAATATTTTCAATTATTTCTTACTGTATAATTCAATAGAAAAGATTTTCCAACAAACCACTGGTTCCTGACAGTTTTTACTGGAAACCCCTCAGTAGTGAAGGGGTTAGTATTACAACTAGGAGTAACTATTCCATGTTCTCACTGAAATGAACTAAGGGGTCTAGTCACAAAGCACCGAAATTGAACACAATTTCGGTCCTTTGCATTTTGTCGCATTTCAGCTCACTTACGCAATTAGATTTCATATAAAATTTTAATTCACTATCTTTCGAAGGTTCACCGTATTTTTCTGAAAATGGAGACACCGAAGCAGTTAACCCCTTCCCGACCGCTGACGTACCCTGTACGTCCTGTGTTCGGGTCTCCCTTAGACCCGATGACGTACAGGGTACGTCAGCGGCGCCAAATCCCCCTCCCGCCGATACTCACCTCCCTCGTCGGATCCCACGTCGATCTGACAGGGAGGAAGCCTGCCCATGTGATTTACATGGGCAGGCGAGGCTGATGACGTCGCCACGCTGCGTGGTGACGTCATCAGAAGGTGCCCCCATGTGTTTCAATGGAGGGGAGGGGGGGCTCCTTCGGAGCCCTCTATCTCCCCAACCATTGAAGCTAGGGAGATGCCGTTTGCACCGCTGGAGAGGGGAGAGCCTCCCCTTTCCAGCGGTGTATGGCATTAACCATTTCACCGCCGGATCACGTTGCGGCGCCAATTGGCGCCAAAACGTGATTCAAACCTGGAGGGGGCTGACATCTTGGATGTCAGCCTAGCCTCCAGGTCCCCCCCACCCACTGACAACCTCACCATATGTGTGAGGATGTCAGTGGGCCAGTTAACCCTCTAGCTGCCATGTAGAGATAAGGGGATCCTAAGGATCCCTTTATCTCCCGATCCATGGCAGCTAGATGGTCATATTTGCCATCATTTGAAAGGCCTGATTATGGCCTTTCAAATGATACCAAACATGACCAGGTTTGGTTTTAAAAAAAATGTAAAAAAAAAATTAAATAAAAAAAAAATAATAAAAAATTAAATAAAATTAAAAAATGTTTTTTTTTTTAAAGTTTTTTTTGTCTGGGGGGAGTTTAATTAAATAGGACCTAGGCTGTCATCTAAAAATAATTAGCACAAAATGGTCAGAATGAGCGCAGCGCACATAGGTGAACTGGCTCAGCAGTGAAAGGGTTAAAAGGTAAAAACATGTAAAAATTGGGTATTTATATTCTCGGGATAAAATTTGGAAACTATTTAGCCGGGGTCTTTATTGGTGGTTATAGCTTTAGGGGATTAAATTACGAAAAAGTGTGTTTTTACCATTTTTTTCATCATATTTCATATTTTTTTTATATTAAATTATTGGATATGATGGAAATAATGGTATTTCTAGAAAGTCCATTTAATGGCGGGAAAAAGGGTGTATAATATGTGTGGGTTGAATAAACGAGTAAGAGGAAAATTTGATCTAAACACGAGCAGCGCAGAAACGTAAAAACAGCAGCGGTCACTAAAGGACGGATTTGTGTAAAACCGCCCGGTCACTAAGGGGTTAATCAATGTTGGCAAAAAAGAAAAAAAAAAGGAAGTCTCCTGTTCACCTGATAGGAGCTTAAATCAATAAAAATGTAGTAAATATGTGTCTAAATAATAAAATAGTCCTTAGAAAATAAAAATTCTGTTAAAAATAATAATAAAAAATGTCTTCGAAAAAAAATACGAAACGGTCTATTAACCTCTTCACACACAAGATTGAGTTATCTCGATTTTGCATTGTAAAGCATTGAAAAGCACTCAGTTGCATATCACAAGACCATCTTCACACTTTATTAATCCCATAGTGACTGGATGATTTCACGATTGTCTGTCCGAAAGTGCCCACTGTTGTTTTTAATTTTCTGCGCTGTTTGTGTTTAGCTCTAATTTTCCTTTTACTCGTTTATGGAACCCACACATATTATATACCATTTTTCTCGCCATTAAATAGACTTTCTAAAGATACCTTTATTTTCATTATATAGTATAATTTACTATAAAAAAAATTATGAAATTTGATTAAATAAATGGAAACAAACACACTTTTCGTACTTTGAACCCCAAAATCTACAACCACCAAAAAAGACCCTGAGTTAATAGTTTCAAAATACCCCATTTTTAATTTTATTTTTTTATTTTTAACCCCGTCACTGCTGGGCAATTTCACCTTGTGAGATGAGCTCATTTTGGCTAGGGTCAGACGAGTGCATTCTGAGCGCACTGTGCGTCCGTGCACAACGGACATACTTTCTGACTGACGACAAGGTAGTGGCCACACTGTCTGTTTTTATGACTGATGTAGAAGGGAAAATAAATTAATATGAAAAACATTTTGTCAGTCAAAATGCCGGAAGTCAAAAATGCAGTCCGTCTGACTTCGTTCCATCACTCACACATAAAGCTATGCGGACGTTGCGGACAGGGCCGGCCCGACATTGGTGCAGAGCGGAACAGCGGCGCCAGGTGGCAGAAATTTGGGGGCGGCAAATTTCAGCCCCCGGTGCTGCTGCAGCACTCTGCATTATTTTTTCATGCGGTGGCGGCAGATCGTGCGGCCGCCGCGCTCGTTCCTTCAACGAGCGGCAGCCGCATGAGTATCTGCTGCTCGCCTAAGATCCATCCTCCAGCCTGCCGCGATCAAGATCATGTGATCTCGCGAGACCACGGCAGGCTGGAAGGTGGATCCCAGGCGAGCGGCAGATGCTCACGAGGCTGCAGCTCGTTGAACGAAGGAACGCAGAGGCCGCAGGATCTGCCTGTCGGAGGGGCCGGCAGAGGTAAGCCTGGGGGCAAATATATCCATGAGCTGGCCTGGGGGCAAATATATCCATGAACTGGCCTGGGGGCAAATATATCCATGAGCGGGTCTGGGGCAAATATATCCATGAGCTGGTTTGGGGGCAAATATATCCATGAGCTGGTCTGGGGGAAAATATATCCATGAGCTGGTCTGGGGAAAATATATCCATGAGCTGGTCTGGGGCAAATATATCCATAAGCTGGCCTGGGGGCAAATATATTCATGAGCTGGCCTGGGGCAAATATATCCATGAGCTGGTCTGGGGGCAAATATATCCATTAGCTGGTCTGAGGCAAATATATCCATGAGCTGGTCTGGGGGCAAATATATCCATGAGCTGGTCTGGGGCAAATATATCCATAAGCTGGCCTGGGGGCAAATATATTCATGAGCTGGCCTGGGGCAAATATATCCATGAGCTGGTCTGGGGGCAAATATATCCATTAGCTGGTCTGGGGGCAAATATATCCATTAGCTGGTCTGGGGGCAAATATATCCATGAGCTGGTCTGGGGGCAAATATATCCATGAGCTGGTCTAAGGGCAAATATATCCATGAGCTAGTCTGGGGCAAATATAGCCATGAGCTGGTCTGGGGGCAAATATATCCATGAGCTGGCCTGGGGGCAAATATATCCATGAGCTGGTCTGGGGCAAATATATCCATAAACTGGTCTGGGGGCAGATATATCCATAAACTGGCCTGGGGGCAAATATATCCATAAGCTGGCCTGGGGGCAAATATATCCATGAGTGAGCCTGGGGGCAAATATTTCCATGAGTGAGCCTGGGGGCAAATATTTCCATGAGCTGGCCTGGGGGCAAATATATCCATGTGTGAGCTGGGGCAATATACCCATGTGTGGGCACTGCTGGGTATGTGATGCTGGGCAATGCTGGGTATGTGATGCTGGGCTCTGCTGGGTATGTGATGCTGGGCAATGCTGGGTATTTGATGCTGGGCAATGCTGGGTATGTGACGCTGGGCTCTGCTGGGCATGTGACACTGGGCACTGCTGGGTATGTGACACTGGGCACTGCTGGGTATGTGACGCTGGGCTCTGCTGGTCATGTGAAGCTGGGCACTGCTGGGTATGTGACGCTGGGCACTGCTGGGTATGTGATGCTGGGCACTGCTGGGTATGTGATGCTGGGCACTGCTGGGTATGTGACGCTGGGCACTGCTGGGCATGTGAAGCTGGGCACTGCTGGATATGTCATGCTGGGCACTGCTGGGCATGTGAAGCTGGGCACTGCTGGATGTGTCATGCTGGGCACTGCTGGATATGTCATGCTGGGCATGTGAAGCTGGGCACTGCTGGATGTGTCATGCTGGGCACTGCTGGGTATGTGATGCTTTGCTCTGCTGGGCATGTGAAGCTGGGCTCTGCTGGGTATGTGACGCAGGGCTCTGGTGGGTATGTGATGCTGGGCACTGCTGGGCATGTGATGCTGGGCACTGCTGGGTATGTGACACTGGGCACTGCTGGGTATGTGACGCTGGGCTCAGTTATATACACCTCACATTACAGTATCACAGAGCTCCACAGCAAGAAAATTCTAATGTACGGTGTGTATGAGTGTTTGAATTTTATTGCTGAGGTGCACTGTGATACGCTCATACACGCTGCATGTTTTTATTTTTTTGGGGGGGGGCAACATTTCATCCTTCGCTCCAGGCAGCACAATGACTTGGGCTGGCCCTGGTTGCGGACGCAGCGCACTCTGTGCATCCGTTCTAGCGGATTTAAATTCTTGCCTAACCTGCGTCCGTTTGCCTCGACCGTCATGCGTCCGCAGTTCCGTGCAGCGTGCTTTGTGTGTGGGGCTCCATTGGTCATAATTATATGCTATAACGCAGAGCTCAAAATTTCCCCTCGCCCACTCGCATTTTGCGAGTGCAAATTAAGTCTGGGCGAGTGGAAATGCAAACGCTGCATATTCAGGCTGCGGCCGTGTTTTTTTTTTTTTTTAAGCCTGGCCGCCGGTCGGAAAATCCAAGATGGCCGGCGGCCCGCTCTGATTGGCCCCAAGCATTGCACCCGCCCTGCAGTGTTTCCAGCCCTTGCTGCCCAGTTATGTGTGTGGTGGGAGACTCCCCGTTTCTCTGACAGGCAGACTGGCATTGGAAAAGCCAGGCTGGCATCAGTGCACGGGAGCCTCCTGTCCTCTCTCGGTGGGGGAATCCCGGCTGCTCCCTGCTACCAGCCCCAAGCGTTCTACACGGAGACAGTGCTGGGGGGGGGCTTGGCTCCTGCAAAACCAGGAGGTATTTAGGCAAACTGTTGCCAGGTGTCTGGGCCCCTGTGGTGTGTTGCCATTTCCCTGGTTGTCCAGATGCCCTTTGTGGAAGGAGATTACGATCTCCACTCCAAGTGTGCTGACCGGGAACCTGCCATCAATCACAAATGGGCGCTCTCAGTGTGAGACAGACAGTGTGACATCACTACTGAGCGTCCAGCACCCAGACAGCAGGAGCTAAAGTCCTGGTCTACAACAGGGATTTGCAGAGCACAGATCATGTTTGGAGGGTATACACATGGCAGGCACAGCCAGCGTTTTTTTACTGCTCTTATAAACAGATCCCTCCTGACCTCCCTGCATTCCGCTGGCTTCACCTACAAAGTTATGGGTCAGTGCACACTGACAGCCATAGAGTGAGCTGGCTCTGAGCACACAATCCGCTGCGGAGTCCAGCTGATTCTTCAGTAAGTGCCTGCTTTGCTTTAAAAAAAAAAAAAAACCTCTTAAAAGATGTCTTTTTTGTGCTTTTAGGCTAGGGTCAGACTGTGCGTCCGTGCAGTAAGGACGTACTTACTGACTGACAACAAGGTAGTGGCCACACGGTACGTTTTTTTCACTGACGTATTTTTTGACTGATGTAGCAAGGAAAATAAATTACAATGAAAGAACATTCTGTCCGTCAAAAATGCTGGACGTATAAATGCAGTCCGTCTGACCTTGTTGCATCACTCACACACAAAGCTATGCGGACGTTGTGGACGTGGCGCACTCTGCATGTCTGTTCTAGCAGTATTACGTTCTTGCCTAACCTGCGTCCGTTTGCAGCGTCCGTCAGCCCCGCACTTCTGTGCGGACGTACTTCGTGTGTGGGGCTCCATTTAACACAATTGTATGCTATCACGGACGTACTTATGTGCAGCAACACGGACGTTAACACTGCGTTCGTCTGACCCCAGCCTTAGTTGTAAGTAAAATAATTCACCTTTGATTGCTTTTATTTGGACACCATATATTCATCTGTATTATGCTTTTGCTGATTAAAGGAAAGTTTCATGCGTTTGGTACAGATCCCTTTACACCCAAAATGAGAAAATCCCAATTTCCAAATGAATTCTGTTGAATATATGGGTAAAAATTCAATGTACTCAAATTTTTAGACTGTTACCTGGTCTATTACAAATGACCCTGACCAGGGGTTCAGCGTGGGGCCCCAGAAATCCTGATGGCAGCCCTGCGCACACACTGTCCTTCCTGTGCCCCATGCGCGGCCCACGGCCCTCATTAATACTGAGCAGCAACAGGGAGCGGTCAATGCTGCCAGCCTCTGTTACTGCAACATGTTTGGACTGTCAGACAGCATCCCTTGCCACCCTAAGGCTAGGGTCAGACTAACGCATTTTTCACGTTGTCCGTGAAAATGTGCGTTCGAAGAATGGACGTATTTTTTCACGGAATACGCAATAGCGGTCATACTATGCGCAGTTTCATCCGTGATTTTGTACGGATCATCAATAAAACACTTCTTGCATCTGGACGTTATGTTGGCCGGACATTAGCAGCGTCTGATGTCTCCAATTCACGCACACACGCCGCTAGCGGACGCAGCGCACTCTGTTCGTCAGTACTAGTGGTTTAACGTTCTCAAAAAAATGCGTTCATTTTCCACTTGCGTTGCGCAGCCGGACTTTTGTACGACCGTACTTCGTATATTGGCCGTCATTGCCTGGCATCTGCTGCTAGCACGGCCGTGATTAAGTGCGCCAGAACGCGCGTTCGCACTGCCTCAGTCTGACCCTAGCCTTAAAGCGCTGTCAACATGCATCACTTCAGCACGCACAGCGTCTCCTGACAGCACCTGAACATTACATGACGTGTGTAAGAGTTCCTCGGAGTATCCACCCTAAGCGCTCTGTCACACAGGAAACATTCCTACTACTTCTACCCACGTTTTCTTTCTACTGTAATGATCTGATTTTCTATATGATCACCACATTGCTTGTAAGAGCAGAGCAGGTGTATAATCAGAAAACCCAGCCCTACCTGTGCTGCAATCTATTTCACATAATTGTCTTCTTGGTATACATGTATCTGGGGTCTGATGTCTGGGTATTAATATTATTTATTTTTGGAACTTTATTCTGAAAAAAACATTAAAGAGGGTGTGTTTAGGGGCGGGGTTAAGTGCAGGGTAGGTGGGGCAACTGTTGGCGAGTAACTCTTAAGGCCTGGCTAGTAGTTCGGAACTTGAAATTTTGAGCCCTGCTATAACGGACATACAAATGTGCGGCAACACGGACGTGATCAGTGCGCTCGTCTGACCCGAGCCTTAGACCATTTTATGCTCATCATGTTTAAATGGATTTGAAGTCTTATTTTATTATACGACCCAGACCAATTTCTTTTTTTAAAAATCCACTAGTTTATTATTTTTAATATTATAATTTTTTATTTTTACACCAAATATGGTCATGTTTGGTATCATTAGAAAGGTCATGATCTGGCCTAATGATACCAAACATGACCCCCCTATCTACACTTGGCAGCTAGGGGGTTAACTGGCCAACTGACATCATCGCACATATGGCAAAGATGTCAGTGGGTGGAGGTGGCCCTGAAGGCTTGGTTAATATCCAGCAACCTCTGGGAGTGGACCGCAATCTGGTTCCTAAGGCATTAAAGAAAGGCACTGCTGGAAAGGGCAGACGCTGCCCTTTCCAGCGGTGCCTCTCTTTTTTTCTATCTTGAGCCATTGGGGAGGGAGAGGGGTCCAAAGGACCTCACCCCTTTTCAGGTTCTCCCCTGGCAGGAGCCGGGGAAAGGCACCTGAAACTGACTTCATTGTGCCCGGCGATGTCATCAGAGTGACGGCAGGGGTCCAAAAAAGGTAGGAAGCCAGACCAAAATGGGACCCCAGCCAGAGAGGTGAGTATAGAGATGGTGGGAGGCAAAGGACCACTGACGTACATAGAACACCTTTTGTCCTTAATGGGATTTTTTCCCAAGACGTTCTATGTACGTCATTGGTCCTCAAGGGGTTAATGCAGGATTAGTGTGTTCCCTGTGGATAAATGAAATCCTTTGTTTTATGTTTCTCCAAGCACCCTGGAGAGACATAGAACCATTTGCATATAGCAACCCAAAAACTGACAGTAACGAAAGGTTCAAATAGTTTTATGCAACATTCCAGCAGACAGAGAGAGGGCAGTATACAGGGAGAGCTGTGAGGTCACTCACTACTGTACAGGGATAAGATTCGGGGGGTTATAAACACTGAAAATCCCTGTACAGTACAGATAGAAGGAGATGCCGTAATGTTCATATACAGGCATTATGCAGCACATACAGATATTTTTATACTCTACTAGCATTTGCCCACGGCTTCGCTTGCGTGGGTTTTGGGATTTGATACAATTGTTTTTAAAAGAAACAAGTTTTTTGTACAAACTGTACAAGATATTATTTAACAGGTTGATGTCTTAAAGTAATAAGTAATGTTTATTGCAGACGTTAGTCAGGGCGTATTGGCTGCAAAACAAAGTTGTTTCATTCATATACGTCCTTGAATTTTTTTTTATTGTAAATACAGACAATGAGACAGACAAAAAATATTTTGTTTTTTTGGCATCTGGAACTTTTCTTTTTTCAATTTGAGTACTTCTTTGTAAACTACATTAGTGGTTCTTCTTTCGGGTGCTCGGATCAGCAGAGTTAGGTGAACTCACTCCGGAACCAGCAAAGTGAGATTGCCCATGTGAGAAGCAGTCTTCTTGTAATGTTTAGACAGATTCCCTGTTTGTCTCAGAGGTTTCCAGGTTGGGAGTGGTTCTTATGCTACTCCCCTCTTCCCTCTGCAGTGCATGCTGGAGAAGGAAGCTGTACCAGTCACCAGGAAGAACACAGCATTCTGATCTGTAGCAGAGAGCAGCCATGCAGGGAAGCATTTAGGCACAGAGTATATGCTGGAAACCTGTCCTGTTATTATAGCACAGACAATAATCTGATTCTGTACAGAACCCTTCTGAGAACTGTCTGAGTGAGTAATAAACCTTCCCTGGTTAATCGTGACATCTGGCATGTGTGTAAATTACTGGAAAATACTCACAGAAATACATACAACACCTAATAGCATGCCCACACCTTTGAGACATAACACTTCTCCTAGGTCCATCCCAACTACTTTCAAAGTCTGTCCCTGAAACTTGTTGATGGTCATCGCAGAACAAAGAACAAACCTTTAGGGCAGTGTTTCCCAAACCTGTCCTCGGGACCCTCAACCAGGTCAGATTTTCCAGATCACCTTGGGGAAAAGCAGACTGAATCCTGCAATCACTGAGCAGCAAATCATATCCCCTGTGCTGTGCTTCAGATATCTGGAAAACCTGGGGAGGCGGAGGGTCCTGAGGACAGGTTTGGGAAACACTGCTTTAGGGTGAACGGAAATATTTTGAATTGAAATGGATATTCTGATGGTATGTGTCATGGGACTGACGTCGCACCCTCTGAAGAGAAACGTTAACTCTGTCGTTCCCTGCTTTTAAATTTCCCAAGTACAGATTTTATTCCCTTTGTGTGCCAATATTTTAGAACCCATTCCCTTTCTTTAAACAATGTTTTATTCTTCAAAAGGTTAGTGTAATCTGTGTTTATGCAAGAATGTTATTGTCTATCTGCAATTTGTTGAAAGGATTAACGTCCAAATTTACCCTGTCAAGAATGTGCTTATCTGTTCTACTTGACTAGGTTCTTAATCTGTTGACTGTAATATGTTATCCCAATTTCCATTGTCCTGCCCTGCCTCCTTAGAAATGTTAAGTAATGTTTGATTTGTCTGTCTCTAATCTAATTATGTTTCACCTTCCAAAAGGCAAACGTTTGTGCAATTGTCTGGATCAGTGTAAGTAGGTCCCCCAATGGTTTCTAGGGGAAGTTTGCGTATGTAAATGACCCATGTGTAGCCGTATGTGTGAGTGGCCCTGATTAAAGCAGTTGATCCTGTTTGAACACACAGTCTGCCTGGTGTCTCATTCAGGGTACTCACAATCACCCTCGGAAGGCACGGAGAGTCCATCTAGAAATTCATCCAAAGGCAGTGGGTTCAATCCAGCGGGCCAGGGCCAGGGCCAGGAGATCAGGCTGCTCGGGCACTGAGTTCCAAGCAACTCAGCAGCCAGGCCAATCTGCGTAAAGGAGGGTGTCTGGAGAGCAGGACAGGCGGAAAAGAGATTTCTGTCACAGTATAATAGATATTCGTGTATGAACACCGACACCCCCGGCCAGAACCAGTTAGCATTGTAGCCTCAATAACATTTCTGTGAGCATTTTTACCTGCAATCTGGTGCCATTACAGAGTTTAGGTGGGTTGAGGTTCTGCAATAATATCACAGGTGCTCCCACGTTGGAGCATTGAGGGTGTGTGTGAGGCCTGGCTGTGAGAGGGAAGCAGACATGCTGAAGCATAGAGGGAGTGTTTGAGGTCTGGCTGTGAGAGAGGAAGCAGACATACTGGTGCAGCGAAGGGAGAGTAACAGCATCTAAATAGCAATAAATACCAATTTTCATGCCTGTAACATCTTTGGTTTTTGAAATATAGGTATACTGATAAAAATATTCACCATAAAAACAATGTACCTTCAAAATTTCACGTTACTAGGTTAAACGGTTTGAGCTGGGCATTGATGAGTCAGTCAGTACTTATCCTTTGAGATATATATATATATATATATATCGATGGGATTTACTTATCAGGATTAGTAGCTATGATATATGTGATGTGAATAAATTGAAGACCTTTAGTTGAAATTTGTTTTGATATTATTCTGAGATAAAGTGACATTTTAGAAATACATCTTGCCTTAATCTTTGCGGTTATGGGTAAATGTTAAGCTCACCCAAGAACAGGGAAGTGGCTAGAAAAGAGGAAGTAAAAGGTTCAGTAGGAAACACATGTTCTCTCTTGATTAAGAATCAGGCCTTAAGATCAATTATCTAATTCTAAAATGTTTATCTTCATTAATTGTAAATAAAGAATAATAATAAGAATAATAATAATAACCTTTTAATGCGCCAATACTGTAGGCGTGTAGTTAGGTGTTACCTCTCTATGATAGGATATGTGCAGGAATATTGAAATGTCATGTAAAGTACATATACGATAATAAAAGAGGAACAAGTCAGAGAGATTCTTAAGTGAAAGAACTTCCACGTCTCCGTGTGGTTATTTCTAGATGCTTGATCTCTCTCGGATCAATCCTGATGATTTTAACCGGTAAGCAGTTTATCGTATAGAAGACTACCGACACACAGCACGCAGAGGCTGACTTTTCCGGCCAACATATATATTATCCAAAAGTCCAGCAACACCTTTCAAAATAAAACAGCAAAAGGAGAGGTGCTAGGCCTCTATGCAATACAGAAAATCCAACAGATGGCTGCACTCAATCAAAAAATAAAATAACAAAATTTATTAAAGCATATTTAAAAAGCAAGTCCCGATGTTTCGGCTCTCTTAGGGGCCTTTATCAAGTCATTATCAACCTTGATAATGCCTCCTAAGAGAGCCGAAACGTCGGGTCTTGCTTTTTAAACATGCTTTAATAAATTGTGTTAATTTTTTTTATTGAGTGCAGCAATCTGTTGGAATATATATATTCCAGGCGCACAGCTGTGTATATAAGGATAAATGAATACATGAAAAATTAAAATTGAGCAATTAACGTTATTTGAATTTTTTAACTATCTTGCAATAGCAATTTCTGTGCAAAACGTCTATTTTACCCCATATATAATTATTAACCTCATATTCTATATTTCAAATAAACGTTATGATAGCATTTATTTCAACACAAATCGCTTGTTCGTGAAGAGGTTAAAAATAAAAGGGTTTTTGTAAAATTAAATATAAATGGTCTTTTAAAAAATGTAAAGATATTCCATTTATTACATTGAAAACCTATCGAATTAAAACACTAAAAATCAGGACATCTCACCAACATTTCGGTGCAATTCTGCATTCTATCAATAGGCAAATCAATAGTACCCTATAGGACAATTTTGATGCCGCTGAATTACAGAGAAATGCACCGTATTTCATTGTGAATTCGCCTGTATTTGGCAAATTGACAGCTTTGTGAATACGCAAATTGCCCCGAAATTGCACGTACGGTAAATCCACCATTCAGTGGAAAATTCGGGGAGTTAGTACAACGTTAGCAGAACATGTTTGTACTTGCTTGAAGGACTATTTGAATGTTTTTGCTGCATGTAGAAGCGAAAGGGGTTGTATTGTGCATACTTTTATTAGTTTCATTGAAGTAGTAAATATTTACTACAATTGCATAAAATATGACCATATTTCCTACTGTCTAAATGTAAGAAAAATTTTACTTTCATTCCCAGAGTCGAGTTATCTCGATTTTGCATTGTAATACAATGAAAAGCACTCATTAGCATATCAAAACCCTATTTTCACATATTTCTATAGCAAGAATAGTGTTCCCCCTGTTGATAAACAAAATACAATGTCTTAACTCTCTCCACGCTTCCTGCAGAGATAAAACAAGCTGCAAACAAACCTCACTGTAACAAAGTTCAAACACATTTCTGTTGCAGTACAACAGCCACTGAGAGGGCAGAATTCAGGGGGATCCCGGGGGTCACTCACTGCTGTACAGAGATAAGATTCAGGGGGTAATTTAGGGGGTAAAACTGGCTGAAAATCCCTGTACAATACAGATATAAGGCATTACTGTAATTTCTATATAAGTTTATTATGGTACAAGTAGATTATATATTTATATTTTGCTAGTATTTTTTGAATGCTGCATTGCTAACCTCATTACGATCACCACAAATCCCCATAAGCAGGAGGTCTGACCATTTTTATTATTTATCTTTATCACAGTTACAGTATTTGACATAAAGGCCATTTCTGCCTGTCTGCTGATAATTGAAACCCTGTGTAAAGTTTTGTGAGATAAAAGGAAACCATCTAGAGCTCAGAATCTTTTATTCCAACAATTTATCTGTAATGGCTAAAGAAATATATGAAAAATTAAAAAATTAGCAAATCTATACTATTTAAATTTTTTAAGTATCTCAGAAGAACAATCTCTGTGCAAAATTTCTATTGTACCTTATATTTAATTGTTGTCTTTGCATCCCGTGTTTCACATAAATGTTGTGATAAAACTTTTCAACATAATCACTTGGTAGTGACGTTGTTAAATCGGGGACATTTTTGATGTGTCATTTCTATCTGCATCCACAAGGTGGCACCTTTCATATAAGAAACCAGCATTTATAACAGACATAAAGAAATAGTGATTGCGCACATGTGTTGTATGTGGATGAAGGAGGATATGCATTTGCTGTGCATTTCTTTCTTTTGTTCTCCCATATCTCCTAATAGAGGTTGATGCTAGTTAAAACGTAGGTTGTGTTTGTTTGCAAGTTATGTAAAGAGGCTTTCATCCCACCTCAATAATTTATTAGACATCTACTACTGGTGTGGAGCACCTTGTGGATTAAAAAGAAGAGTCAGAGGTGTCAGCTGTGAAAACAGACAAAAATAAGCAATGCACTGGATTTAAAGACTCATGGTAAATGGTTGCAAAATTAAAAAGGTGCTTTATAGCATAAGATATCATTGTAACACTTTACTGGCTGTATTGCTCTGAAAACTGATCTCCTATATGAGGTTTCCTTGGCACTCACAGGTCTATTCACTAAATGTGAAACTCAGGAGAGTTGACTGGAGAAGAGAACAATCTTGACCAAATAATTGATTTGGAAAGTGAGATAAATGGGAGAATTCTTCTGGTTTGGATATTTTGACCTAGATTTCTCACTTCTGCCAATTCCCTTGAGTTTCATCCTCAGTGAATAGACCTGTCAGATTTTCTGACAGTCTCTTGTCTTTGCTCCATTGTACAGATCTGTTTTATTTCAAGATGTTTGTCATTCCTGTTCCTGGTAAAGTTTGTTGCTAAGTCTTTTGGCAATTCAAGTTGCTAATCCACTATTGGCATGTCCTATCTACTTTCAAGATGCTGTTTTCAATTATGTCTCCTCTTGACCTTTAGTATATTCAGATATGGCCCAATGTTTTTACCTTACTTTAGCTCTTCTAAACCTTTGTTTTTGTTAGTCAAATAAAAATCCAAATCTAAACCCGTATAAGAGCAAAGGGATACTTGTATGCCAAGAATATGGATAGCAGAAGTCTTTGCCATGCAAATGGGTGCATGCAATTCAGTTGACAATACTATGCCAAGTGGGGAAAAAAATCATTTCTTCAATGCTCATTGCTTAGTCCAATTAAAAATTATTAAAGGAAATTAGATGATGCTTCCTTGGAAATTGAAGTGAAGATATAGATCATTGGGTATGTTAAAATATGGATACCATGCTGCTTTACATGTTTGCGAAAGTGCACTGTCATTCATTGTTCATGTTACCGACAGACTTCAAAAAATTATTTTTTGTTTTCCTTTTTGGACTGAAATCAGACTTATAAAATGCGATCCTTTCTTCCATTTTTTTACGTCAAAAATGTGTCCTTTATTTTTATTTTATTTTTATTTTTTTTATTGACAATTTTTTATTTTGCGCAGAAAAAAGAGAGGTTCCTGGTGGCACAATATGTAGCTGTAATACTATAATTGGACCATGTGGGCTAATGCCCCTCTGGATTAATAAACCTGGTAACTGACAATTTACAATAGTGTACAGAAAAAATAAGCCTATATTGGTCCTTACAGTCAGCAAAGACTGATAATAAAGTGCAAAATTAGACAGGACTCAATGTCCTCTCAGTCATCAGTGACTTATAATAAAGTGCATAAGTCGCCGACTGATGACCGAGTCGTACGCAGGGAGACAATAAATACTCAAAAATACACAAACACATAACTGTGGAATAATATATATTTATTATATAAACCGGCCACAGCTAAAAACTCCACACAATATACCCACCACCATGACATAAAAATTGCCATAACAAATTATAACACAATAGCACAATAACCCAGTGCTGAAAGAGGACTCCACACACCTCCAAACCAACCAACCACAAAATCCTCCCATCTCCCAACCATCTGAACCAAAAATAACCTAAATAAAAGGAACCCCTATCCAGCACTGCCTACAAGCCCCCGCCAAGAGCTCCTCACATAACCCCCTTATGGGAGAGCTCCCCCACCAATGAAAATCAGGGCTTGTTCAATCCCCTCCTTTAAACCCAGGATGAACAGATCCTTGCCCACATCTGTCAGGTGAACGCCATCCTCCATAAAATAGCACGGCGTATCCTCCTCTTCAAAGGGTAGATGCCGCACCACCACACCCTCCATCCGCCTCACAAACCTTCCCATAAAGCGATTCACCTTGATCCGGCAAAGCCGCACCGCCTCCTCATTCTCCGCCTGCCTCCCCACCATCCTCGGCAGCACCTCTGACCACACCACCACCGTCCATGGTGACAACTCCCTCAGCTGCCGCAGATCCGCTGCTCCAGCAGCATACCAAGAGGGACCACACCCAAATCATTCCCTCCCATGTGCACCACCAACACATGGGGGACTTCACCGTGCCTAAGGGCACCCAAAATCGTTGGCTTAAACTCCTCCCACAGGAGCCCACGGATTCCGAACCACCGTACCCGTGTTGCCGACCCATGCAGACCCATCTGTACTCCAGATGATCACACCAACGCCCTCCTCCGAGCCCAAAAAAACAGTGAATCTCCAACGATCCACACCACTCTTGAAGGATCTGCAAAAAACAAAACAAATTACCAACATCTCCACCACAAAAAATACTCCAAAAGAAAAAACTCCACGCCAACCCACCACACCCCCCCAATAAACGATGTCCATACCTGCAAAGAAAACATAACATAAGCAATAAACATACCCCTTGCCTCAAAATACACCAACCCCCACACTCCTCCAGCATACAACAGGACAAATATACACGTTACAAAAGTAAGAATAAATATATATATATTCCATATAATAAAGTATAATTCTTACTCCATGTATAATTTTGATATTTCTTTGTGTGTTTTTTTTGGTTTTTTTAAAAGCGAAAAACATAACAGAACAAACCATACCGCATACTTTTCTCCACATAACCTCCCAGCATTAACAAAAGTGTTTCAAAATTCATACCACCAAACCAGGCCGAACGTAGGTCTGAAAAGCCCTCGAGTTCCATCTTCCCAACTCTTGGATTTCCGCTGCAGGCAAACCCAACCGCGAAGCTTCTGTTGCTGCCCCAATACGAAAGGAGTGAGAACCAAATTCCTCCGTATTTCTCCCTAAACTCAACAAACCCTTCTTAAAAATGGTAACAAACTGATACCTCGATAAAGCCGAGCTGTTTGCGTGACATAAAAAGGCCACTCCAGACTCCACCTGCACCTCCAAAAATTCCTTAACGTTCTTGAATCGGACAAACAACGCAGGTATCCACTCTGGATAAACCAACTCTATGCCCCCTACCCAACTGATCAGTCTTGGAGTTAGAAACCCAAATAACAACTTCCTCAACTCCCAACCAAACCGCATCAGCACCCAAACCACCACCTCCCCTCCTAGAATTGCACGCCAGCTCACCCACTCGAAATGCACCAAAAAAAAAAACCAAAAGCCGCCCTCATAAGCAGAACCTCATAAGGTGAAAAACAAAAACTCCCGACAAAACCCCATAGACCTTCCAATAACTGCTTCGAAACCGGACGCTGTGTGTCCACCCTGCACCTCCCCCTCACATAACCCCGAACTGCACACCTAATAACAAAATCCTTGGTGACATCCTTTTTCCCCGAGATCTGAAAAAGGAAAGCCAAGGCGGCCAACAACTGCCGCACCACCCCAGGAGATACCCCTGATTCAAATAACCGGATGAGGTAAGCCCTGAGCAAATGTTCCTCATCCGATCCACCAACCGAAACGTACCTGAAACGTTAAGCCAATGCGTTCCAATCCCTCTATACTCGCGAGTAGGCCTTCCAAGTGGAATCAGACAAAGAACCTCTCACCCATCCTCCAAAATTCCGAGCCTAGCTGCCAAAGGCCCTCCGGACATGGGGTGCCCACCTCCGCCATCGGAGCCAGAGAACGAAACCTGTCCCACTGCAAACAAGACAAAGCATCCGCCACTGAGTTAAGGCGTCCTGGAACATGCCTTGCCCTGCACAAAACGTTAAATTTCAGACAAAGCAACGCAAACCTCTTAAGCAACCTGATGACTGGCAATGATGAAGCCGACAAAGAATTAACCGCCGATACCACCGCCATGTTGTCAGAACGGAACAAAATCCTTCTACCCTCCAGAACACCCCCCCCCCCACAGCTCCAAGGCCACCACTAACGGAAACAACTCCAAAAATGCTAAATTCCGCACCAATGCAGATGCCAACCAATGATCAGGCCAATGAGAGGCACACCAAAGCCCCCCAAAGTATACCCCGAAACCAACACCTCCCAAGTCGTCCGTGAAAAATTCCAGCTCCCTCGCCAATACTTCCTTAGAAAAGAATATGGCCACCCCGTTAAACAAAGCCAAAAAGGATCTCCACACTTCCAAATCCTCCTTCATGGCACCAGATATTCTAACAAAATGATGACCTTCGCGAATACCCCGTGTCGCCAAAGCCAATCCTCTCAAACAGACTCTACCCACAGGAATGACCCTGCACGCAAAATTCAATCAACGATTGAAGCTCTCTCAACTGCAATTTCCTGACCGACAAGGCCCCTTCCACTTGCTTTAAAGCTTCCACAACCTTCACCAAAGGTAGACGACACTCACCCTTAACTGAATCAATCTCAATCCCCAGGAAAGTGATGACTGACGCCGGACCTTCCGTTTTATCAGAAGCCAAAGGAACACCAAATCAGTGTGCCACCCACTGAAAAGACCGAAGAATGTGAAGACACTCTCCTGTCCCTTCCTTACCCACGCAAAGAAAATCATCCAAATAATCTGTCAAATTAGCCGACCCAGCCACCACACGACCCACCCATTCCAAAAATGTACTAAAACACTCAAAAAAAGAACAGAAAATGGAACAACCCATAGGCAAACATAGATCCACATAAAATTCCCCTTCAAACCAAAACCCCAGAAGGTGATGACAAGAAGGATGAATAGGTAAGAATCGAAAAGCCGACTCAACATCTGCCTTAGCCATCAAAGCCCCCTTTCCTGCATTCCGAACCAAACCAACCGCTGAATCAAATGACACGTACGACACCAAGGCGAACTTCTCACCAATATCATCATTCAACGATCCTCCCCGCGGATAGGATAAATGATGAATCAATGAAATTACCCAGCCTTCCGCTTAGGCACCACCCCCAAAGGGGATATCCTCAAATCCCACACCGGCGGTGGCGAGAATGGTCCCACCATCCTACCGGCCCCGATCTCCTTGAAAACCTTCTCCCGAACTACCTCCGGATATTCTCTAGCCGACTTCAAATTCCTCAACTTGCCACCCCCTGGCCTTTCCACAAAAGGAATCTGGAAACCATCACCAAAACCGTCCCACAGAAACTCCGCATCCCTATGTGTTCCGTAAAGCCTTAGCCACGGTAACATCGCGTCGAGATTCACTGTGGAAGCCCCCATCTCCAGACCCTCCAAAAGGCAAACCGGCCTGTCTCGCCCTCTTAAAACATCTGGACAATGAATGCAATCCCCCACAATTTGAACATTCGTGTTTAAACTAGCACCCATTACCAAACTTGCACTGACCCTCGTTAAACTGCCAGCAAGACCCCTTCTTAACACCTGCCGGTGGATAACTGGCCCCTCCCCCACGGCGACCCCTGGAAAGGGAAAAGCCTTCTGAGCCCCCTTCAAACGTAACCACAACGTAATGTCCATCTGGTCCCACCCATCCCTGGATGAGCCGCCAAACGTTGCCTAAACTGTTCATCATATTTCCACCACGCCCATCCACCATAAATCCGATAAGCCTCCCAAATCCCATCTACATAGCAAAACAGAGCTGAACAGTGGTGCGTATTCTTCTCCCCAACCACACTGGCCAAAAATACAAAAAGCCCGAAGCCAATTCCCAAAAGACTTAGGAATCCTCCGATACCTCTTTTTCTTTTCCTCTTCCTCCTTTAAACCTTCCTCAGACGAATCGTCCTTAACCCCTGCCACCTCATCCAAAGGATGCAGGGAAAAGAGCTCCACATACTCGCCCCGCCAGATACACTCCTTAACCTCCTGCTTCAAATGTAACCCCAAAGGACCTGCAAATGAAACGTATGCATTCCTCCTGGCTACATCCGCCACCCCTGAGGACTCACCGAGTGAACCTGACACACCACTTGGCCCTCCTGAAGCAACTGCTTCACTACCGAGAGCTCCACCAGCTCCCCCAACTGACTTTCCTGCAACCCTCCAAGCCTGGGCCAAATCAACTCCCTGGCTCACACCCCCTTTAGAACCCGACCAAGCTTCAAAGGCAGTCTGCAAAAAAGACATGAAGGAACTCATATCACCCCCACCTCCATTACCTGTCACCACACTATGCCCAGCCGAACTTCCTGGAACCTCCTGCGCCACACTCTCCATAGCCGATACTCCAACTCCACCGACTCCAGCCTCAAAACCACCAGCCTGCTGCGGACTCCGCTCCCGTACCATAGGAACTGTGGACGAAAATACATTCGTGCGATAGATTGCAAAACCGCATAGATTGCAAAAATGGAACTACTCTTCCCTCTGTACTGCCACTTATGTCCAGTGGTTGCGGGGTTGAAGCAGTGGAGGACAAGTAGCCCATCTGCTCTGATTTAACCCTTCACCCACTAGCCATAGGTGGTGAGGTATCTGGGAACAGCAGTACTCATGGGTGCACTGACACAAACCAAAACAAATTGCACAATTGAAAATAGCTCCCATGTTACTCATTTTCTGGTTTGTTCACTGTGACTTTTGATGGTTTGCAGGAATCCCATTTCTTCTGAAAACGATTGCACATGTCTAATATATATACACTAGTGGGTCCAAGGAAGGTGCAACAGGGCACATGCACCTACTGAGGGAGCAGCAGTGCCAAGTACTGGAGCTGCATGTGGACAGCTGCTGACATCAGCAACATAAAATCTTAGCGATCACTAAAGAATATCATTGCGCTCAATCAAGGGAAACAGAGTGGCAGTGTGCATAATAAATGAAATGGGTAATGGGGCAGAATTTATGGAATTGGGCATATTAAATGTAATAGACAATGGGGCATAATAACTGGAATAAGGTGTATAATACATGAAATGATGAGTATAATAAACAGAAGCATAATAACTGGAATGTGGGGTATAATAAATAGAAATGGGGGCATAAATGAAATGGGCAGTGGGACCATAATAAATGAAATGGGGTCATAATATCTTAAACTGGCATATTGCCCCTCCTGAGTTTGGTGTCCGGATGCCCCACTAAATATACACTATTCATTGCCTAGACAGGACATGCTATATGTAGTACTAATTTCCCAGAGAGGACAATGTTTTATATTTATTTTGCAATGTTTTGTTGGCGACGACCATAATCATGCACTTCCAGAAGTCTGATGACCATGTTAGTGTAATTGCTAAGACAATATAATTTACAGAAAATAAAGAGAATAGATCAAAGTATGGATGAATAACATTTTCTTTTTCTGCAGCCATTGAAACACTTTCCAGAAGCAACGCACCACACACTAGCCTTTTATAAATAAGGATAAAATCTTCTGTTTTCAGTAAACTCCGACTAATCATTCCTTTACGTAACATTGTGATTATTTTCCTGTTATCGTCACTTGATCTTAATCTTCAAGTTCTTCATTCTTTATATTTTATTTTCAAAGAAGCCTTGTCTTCATGTGTACGTAAATAACATATACCCATGTGGTTTTACTTTGAAAGTACGTATATAACAATTTGTGGATCCTGTTTACATTTCTTAAATCAATTCCATTTCTAATGGTGAGGTAACCACTACATTTAGGGTTAGGCAGGGTTAGTCATGTAAATGTTAATATCTTTAATTTTTTTTATATTTGAATAGGTTGCATTATTCTGTTAATCATTGTAACCCTTTCCCACTGCAGGGTGTATTATGCCATCCCTCCGGCGGATGGGCTTTGAAGCCATAGGCTGCACTGGTATGCCCCGTTGACTTCAATGGGCCGCGACTGCCCCATCCACCAGCTAAAATAAAGACGCTCCAGTGCAGCCAATGACACACATCGCGTGCCAACTGCGTAGGCGGACCGATGGAGAGGCCTGCCGCAGCACCTGGCAGTAGGTCGTACTAGTATACCCCGCCAGTCGTTGCGGGGAAGCACCTCTCTACAGTATAATTAATGCAGCATATGAATCCACACACTGCTTGCGAAGCACCTCTCTGCAGTATAATTAATGCACCATATGAATCTGCACACTGTGGGGCAGCACCTCTCTGCAGTATAATTAATGCTTCATATGAATCCACACACTACTGGGTACTTCCCAGCAGTGTGTGGATTCATATGCTGTATTAATTAAAACTCATAAAAAGCAAAAAACGAACTGATCTGAAAAATGAATCAATCCGATTCAACGAATCGATCTGCAGAGAGGTGCTGCCCCGCAGTGTGCGGATTCATATGCTGCATTAAGTATACTGAAAAGAAGCGCTTCCTAGCAGTGTGTGGATTCATATGCTGCATTGAAACCTATGGGTAATATGTAGGCTTGTTTCTTTAAAAAAAAGTAAGAAAACCTAAAATTTCACCCGAAAAATGGCTAAAAAATCCTAAAAAATAAATAAGTAAAGAAACTTTCATTCTATTGGTAGTATTTATTTATTTATTTATTTATAAAGGATTTTACCAGGAAGGATATATTGAGATTTCTCTCGTTTTCAAGTATGTCCTGGGTTCAAGAACATGGTTACAGAAATACAAAGTAGTAAAATGCAAGATATTAACACAAAACAAATACAGATTAACAGAAAATAAATATGTAGGAAATATAGTCACTATGTTACATGTTTACAGGTGCATTCCTTATTGAGGTATGTTAAAAGGGAGCTCTTAAGGGACTTTATACTGGGGGAAGATTTGCCGGTGTCTGGTAGGTTATTCCATAATTGTGGTGCTCTGTAGGAAAATGAGGATCGAGACACTTTCTTTTTGTATTGTGGTATTGCAAGTAAGGTGCCGGTCCTGGATCAGAGGTTATAGGATGAGGGAACTGCTGAGGGAAGCAGTCTATTCAGGTAGGGTGGTAGCTTCCCAGAAAAGCTCTTAAACACCAGGTTGGAAAGGTGAAGAGTGCGTCTAGATTCCAGCGACGGCCAGTTTAGTTCTTTAAGGCTGGGGTCAGACGAGCGTAGTGTTCACGTCCGTGATTGCGCCTAAAAGTACGTCCGTGATAGCATGAAAGTAAGTCCATTGGAGCCTGACACATGAAGTACGTCCGCACTGAACTGCGGACGCACAACGGCCGCGGCAAACGGACGCAGGTTAGGCAAGAACGTAATACTGCTAGAACGGACGTGCGGAGTGCGCCACGTCCACAACGTCTGCATAGCTTTGTGTGTGAGTGATGGAGCGAGGTCAGACGGACTGCATTTATACGTCCAGCATTTTTGACGGACAGAATGTTTTTTCATTGTAATTTATTTTCCCCTCCTACATCCGTCAAAAAATAACTTCAGTGAAAAAACGGACTGTGTGACCACTACTGCGTCATCCGTACTGACGATGTCCGTACTGCACGGACGTACAGTCCGTAGAAATCACGCTCGTCTGACCCCAGCCTTAACATGTCACAATGGTGGGTCATGTAGTTACATTGTAGCACAAAGCGACAGAATGAGTTATACAATGTAGTAAGTTTCTGGAGGTGTGTTTGCGGGGCAGCTGCATACACTACATCTCCGTATTCAATAGCTGGCATAAGCATTTGTTGTACAATCTGCTTTCGTACCGCGGGGCTCGGGCAGGATTTGTTTCTGTACAGGGCACCTAGTTTGGGGTAAAGTTTAGATGAAAGTTTTTCGATGTAGGGGCCAAAGTATAGATTTGGGTCTAACCACATACCTAGATATTTGAGAGAAGTGACTGTGGTCAACATGCCATTTGATTTTGTCCTGACACATAGATGGGGTGTTTGCAATTTGTGTAGTTCAATAATCTACTTTCCATTTTTAAATAAGCAATAAAAAACAAAATAACTCAGGAAAAAAAACAAAAACTAACTGATCCAAATCACCCGAATTGATCCGAATCGCAAACTGATCTGAATCACCGATCCGAATCGCACCGAAATTTCAGATCGATCTGAAATTTTCGGATGGTCAATATTTTGTTTTCGGAAATGCTCCCAAAATACGAAAATGGTGAATTTCGTCCGAATTTGGATTCGGAACTAAATGAATTGCACATCTCTACTTATTTGTGTTTTTATTTTTTGTATGCGAGATGCCATGATGATTTCCATACCACACAGACCTCACATTCTTCCTATTTTCGTGATTGCTAAAGAGTGACTATTCTGTATTTTCTGCTGTTGTTATTCTTATTATATTTTCTACTCAAAGCAATGCTTGTTTTTTTTAGCAAATGGAATAAACACCAACATTTTGCTTTCTGACAAACTTGAACTAGCCAAACCATCAATTTAACGTAGATCTTCTGAGGAGGCAACATAAGAATAACAGCAGAATATTTTGTAGAGAGAAATGCAGTGCCAAGAAATACATTTATTCGGTAACAATATTTCCAATACATTTGGAACTATAACTTTTCATACCGTGTGTATTAAAGGGAATGAAACAATACAATATTGTACAGTGCATAAAAATCAGTCCTTTAATCCTTTCACTACCAAGCATGTTTTGGTGAAGAAAAATATCATAACATTTCAAACAACATATAGGCCACTATTCCATTGTAGGTGCTAATGTTGCCTCTCAATATGTAATCGATAGTGCTAGGATAATTAAGTTTAACATCTGGCATCGATATTCCGATCTTGGAGCTACATTCGGGTGAAAAGGTTTTGCTCCACGCTGCTTGCACAATCTTACTGTATTTAAGCGTCTCCTGTATTTAACATGGGGAGCGCAATCTATTTTTAGCGTCTCGACAAGTTAGGTCTTACAAAGTGCTGGCGTAATTTACCCTCTGAGAGAGCAGTGGTGCCAAGTACCGGAGCTGCATGCAGACAGCCGCTGACATCATCCTAAAAGCTGGTTTTAAATGATTGTGCAAACGAAAAATAATTTCACACACTCTATAATAATAATTTTACACCTCCCTCCATTACATCCCATTCTCTTCTCTTATCCCGCGGCGAAAAGGGTTACCCACACTATACACATCCTCTGTTCCTATTGGAGATGCTGGTTTCTGCCAAGGGACCATGGACCTATGTGGCAAAGCCAACTCTAAAAGATAATGGGCATTAGTGGGCATGTAGGATTAACATGTTAAATATATTGGTAAACTGATTGTATTGTAGGAGTTTAGTTTGTGTAAGTAATCTAATGTAGACCTATTGTCAGTACTGTCTATCCCTATCTTTGTAATTGTTTGCCCTTAGAATGATTTAATGTTGTTTATTTACTAATATTGTCTAGTGTGTACTGATCAGGTTTCTCTGTCTCCTGGAGGAATTCAAATCATCTGATGTAGACAATGTATACTGTTTATTGTGTCATTTTACGACCAACCCCCATTTCCCATATAAACTCCATTTCAAATTAAAGATATTCTTCTTCTCTGCAGTAAGTCTTGTCTGGTGTTTGGGGACAGATACATAGAATTAGACAGCACTTTCTCAAGTTCTGGCTGGTAGTTGTGATAGAAGGAAAGCTGCTGTGGTTCTGCTTGACAGAGAGAAGGGATGTATGCTTCAATAGGTTCAGGTCTGGTCCACAGGTCAGAGCCCAGTAAACCCCAGTTGCTGTTACATCCAGGAATGGGAATTGGAGGTGGCCTGCAAAAATCTGCTAGACTCCACTCAGCCACAGACTCTGGAGCCTTTGGATTGGAATGGTGTTGCAGTATCAGCTGAAGAACTGGCAGAGGGGCAGAATGCCTCTAGCCTCTATCTCCATGCAGCAGAGGATCTTTGTCCAGCAACACTGGATGAAACTGCAGTCTCCACCAATGTGACCCTGAGGGACAGTGATGTGGTATTGGAGGAAGATTGCCTGGAGACAGTTGGTGAGACGAAGGTCACCACTGGCACTTTTACTGGGATGCTGGGCTGCCAGCCCAGATGAGCCCACAGTATGCTCCCAGTCAAGGGTGGCTGAGGGAGCTTGAAGGCCAGAATTTGTTTGGGCCTGCAATGGACTCTATCAATGTGGGAGAGTTTGAAGCTTCACCCACTGCCACTGCACTTTCAGGACGCGGGGCAGCTGACCCAGATCCCAATCTTGAGATGACAGCAGTCACGGAGGCCGCATACCTCATTTTGATTAATGAGAAGCCTGAAGAGCTCCCAATAAATAGGAGTTTCAATCAATAAAAATATGTCTAAATAATAAAGAAGTCCTTTAAAAAATAATAAAAATGTCTGTTACAAAATAAAGTCTTTTAAAAAATAAAAAATATTGTGTAAAATATACAAAAATAACTTTTTAAAAAAAAAACTTTTAGCAAAAATTAAAAAGAATAAACGGTCATTAATTTTTTAAAAAAAAATAAAAGATATAACTTTTTTACATCGAAACCTATCGGATTCCCCTGTTTAACCCTTTCGCTGCTGAGGCATTTCACACCTCTGTGCTGAGGTCATTTTTACCGCTTTCACTCATGTTTAACCGCGTTTTGCAGCCATATTTTAATATATTACCCAGACATAGTATATATCGTTCTTTCCGGCAGACTCGGCAGATTCATAATATGTCATTATTATATGTATACGTGATGTCCTGTCTGTATATTATAACAGAAAATGCAATAAAATTCGAATTTTCAATCATTTACAATGTGTAAAGTGTTTTTTTTCACATTTTAACATGCGAGCATTTGCGGTTATATTTTCTATGGGGTGCGCTTGTTAAAAAAATTAGAAATGGGGACTCGTTCCATTTTTTTGGGGGTGGAAATTTTGCTATTTTTAACAAACGCACCGCATAAAAAAATCGTTGGTGCAGCATCATTGTTCACATTATAATTGAAATGGGAACAATATTGCTGCATTAACAAAACAAAAAAAAACTTGTTTATTTTTTTTTTATATCATTTTTTTAAAAATATTTTTATATTTTTATTTTAAATTTTTTTGGTATGTTGGTATGTTTGGTATCATTGGAAAGGCCATGCTCTGGCCGAGCCAACAATGTCAAACATTAACCCCTAGCTGCCACGGATCGGGAGATAGGGGGTTCATTGTAACCCCTATCTCCACCATTGCTGGCAGCTAGGAGTTAACTCCAGGACTGGCGTCATCGTGCTATGCACGATGACGCAAGTCCTCAGGGGGAGTTCCAAGATGTCGGCCAGCTCCGGGAGAGGATCACGATCCGGCGCTTTCCAGCGCCAAATCGTGATCCGGCTCCCCAGGAGTTAATGTCAGCCACCGTTTGGATGGGCAGGCTGTGCCCTTCCAAACGGTGCCTACCTTAACTCTGTGCCACCCAGCGATCGGGAGGGAGAGAGGTCCGAATGACCTCCACCCTCCCTTTCAGGCGCCTCCTCCGCATACGCGGGGGGGCGCCTGAATTAGATGTCATCGCGCCGCCGCAATGACATCTAATGGCCCCGCCGGGGTCCCGGAGTGCTGGGCTGACATCCAAGATGTCAGCCCGCACCGGGGGGGGCGCAGCAATCAGCCGGAATCCCGGCCAATTGCTGCCTCTTGTGCATGGACGCGCTCAGCGCATCCATGGCACACGAGAACCACTAGGCTGGACGCGCTGAGCGCGTCCATAGCAGCCAAGTGGATAAACCTGTCGATTGAAATACTGAAAATAAGGAAATTTTGCCGTAATTCCGGCGTAATATGGCGATCTATGAATAGATTACACGATAGTCTTCTATGAGACAATTACAGTGCAGCTGAACGCCGAATTGCACGATATTTTGTTGTCAATTCGCCTGTATCTGGCAAATTGAAAGCTTAATGAATAGACAAATTGATCCGAAGTTGCACTGAACAGTGATTTTCGGGGCCAATTCGGAGGTTAGTGAAAACCCTATAAGGGGTTATTCAGAGAGGGACAATCTGGTGTGCAAAGTATACAATATAAGCTCAGTAACAAATAAACAAGAAAATACTTATATGCTCTGATGTTTCCAGCAGAATAGGGGCATTGCATTGATTGAGAGGAAAGCTTGTTGTCCTCACAGCAAGAAGATGGGATGGTCTATGTTCCAGAGCTCCTTGTAGAGGGCCTTGTAGAGGCTTTTTAAGATAAGCAAAACCTAAGGGGTTATTCTCCAAATTTTGGCGAGTACGGTGCCTGTTCGACGGCAGTGGACTTCTCCATAGAGAAGCAATGGTTAATCTGTTCAGAGAACACCAAACGGCAGTGAAAAATTGCTGAAATGCCCTGCAGTTTGGTGGTTTCATTCGGTTCGGTTTTTCTTTTTTCTGTAACAGACCTACTTATTATCATTCATAGGACCTTATATGTAAATTTCAGACATTTGCGTTGAGTAGTTTTTTTTCCAAACAGCGTTTTAATTTTGACACTTTCAATTGTTTTTTTTTTTTTTGCCACTTGGCTTAATTCAAGATGGGGTCCAGGCTCATTCAGGGTATAGAAGCCCGTGGCGCCATTAGGGAAACTGGGAAGGCAAAAAGAACGTAAAGTGCGGCAGGCACATTTAAAATCAAGTGTTATGTTAATTCCAGGCATTTACGTTCAGTAGTTTTTTTGCAAACAGCGTTTCAATTTTGCCACTTTCAATCGCATTTTTTTTTTACCCGTCTGGCAGCTTGTCGGCTGCATTTGGCAGCCCTCCGGTGGGTTTGCAGCAGATGTTTGGCGGGTTGGCAGCGGCATTCGGCTTCACGGACCCTGCGGTGAATGCTGAATTCACCGCAGGGTGGGGAAATTTAATACCCGAAGTGCGGGGGAATGAGAGAGCACCGAAATATCGGTGACATTTCAGTGCTCTCTGATAGGGATGAGCTGTTCGGTTCGATCAGTTTGGAGTTCGATTTGAACAATGGCCTTCGCAAGTTCGCGAACTTCGAACTTTTTGGCGTGTTCGGTTCGAGTTCGATTTTTTTTAAAAAAAAAAATCTAGAAATAGAGACTCTTTACTGCAGAATACTATAAGCAACGGTTTATTAGATATTGAATTAAAAACTACTGTCTAGGTGCAAAGATTCTCACCTCTAAATGACCTGTGCTCTCAAACGGTGTAAACAACAGGTGTTTAATTAGTGTTTGGAAATAACATGTGCTTCTAATTAGTCCGGTCTCATGAATCTGATACATTGTATGCAGACTGGGAGTGCCAGGTGTCATGTGTGGGTCTGTGATGCGACGTCTCCATACATCCTACAAATCCGCCACTTCACGGGCAGGTTATGGGGACCTCCTAGGCATGATATTTGAAGCAATTTTTCGTTTTTATTTTTAACCCTTATTTTATGGAAAACTCAATGTTCCTTTAACCCTTCTCACTGCTGAGGCATTTCACCGCTGTGTGCTGAGCTAATTTTTACCGCTTTTGCTCATCATGTTTAAACGCGATTTGAAGCCACATTTTATTATATGACCCAGACATATTATATATCGGGCTTTCCGGCAGACTTGGCAGATTCATAATATATCATTTTTATATGTATACGTCATGTTCTGCCTGTATATTATAACAAAAAATGCAATGAAAAATGCACTTGAATTTTTAATCATCTGCAGCGTGTAAAGTGTTTTTTTTCACCTTTTATCACATGAACATTTGTGGTTATATTTTCTATGGGGTGCGCTTGTAAAAAAATTAGAAATGGGGACTTATTAAATTTTTTGGGGGGAATTATGTGATCTTTAGCAAACGCACACCATAGAAAAAAATCATCAGTGCAGCATCATTGTTCACATTATAATTGAAATGTGAACAATATTGCTGCATTAATAAAAATAACACACAAACAAAAATACATGTTTTTTATTTTTATTTTTTACTTTATACCTGGTCAGGTTGGGTATCATTTGAAAGGCCATGCTCAGGCCTTTCGATTGACACCCTCCATGACCCCCTAGCTGCCACGGTTCTGGAGATATTGTGGTTCAAATGAACCCCCTATCTCCACCAGGGGATTCTGGGCAGCTAGGGGTTCCCCGGCTATCTGATGTCATCACACTATGCGTGAGGACGTCAGGCAGTGAGGGGGGACCCGGGGGTGGAGCCGCCATCCAAGATGGCGGCCCCCACCGGAGCTAGGCCGCACTTCGGCGCCGCAAGGCGCCGAAGTGCGACCTGGTGCCTAAGGGGTAAGGCTACGGTCAGACTAACGCATTTTTCGCGTTGTCCATGAAAAAGTGCGTTCGAACGAATGGACGCATTTTTTCACGGAATACGCGATAGCGGTCATACGATGCACATTTTCATCCGTGATTTTGTACGGTTATCAATAAAACACTTTTTGCGTCTGGACGTGATGTTGGCCGGACATTAGCAGCGTCTGACGTCTTCTAATCACACACACATGCCGCTAGCGGACGCAGCGCACTCTGTACGTCAGTACTAGCGGTTTTACGTTCTCGAAAAAATGCGTTCGTTTGCCACTTGCGTTGCGCGGCCGCATTTTTGTGCGGCCGTTTTACGTATGCTGCCCGGCATTGAACGTAATTTGCTGCTAGCGCGGCCGTGATTTAGTGCGGCTAAACGCACGTTAATACTGTTTTAGTCTGACCTTAGCCTTAAAGCCAGGCACCGCTTAAAAGGGGAGACTCTCCCCTTTTAAGCGGTGCCTGGCTTTTTTTTGTGGGACCTCCCGATCGGGAGGGAGAGGGATCCGAACGGATCTGCCCCTCCCTTCCAGGCGATCTCCCGGCATTGCCGGGGGTTGCCTGGAAATGATGTCATTGCGCATGGCGCGATGACGTCATTTACGTTGGGAGGAGCTTGACTTTAGCGTCTGAGGACGCTCAAGTCAGAACGCCGCGGGACCCCGGACACAGACGTGAGTATCTCCGCCGGTTATCCCGCAAAGCTGATGACGTGTGGGACACGTCCTCCTCAGCATACAGCGGGTGTAACTGAGGAGGTGTCCCACACGTCGTCAGCAGTGAAGGGGTTAAAAACGTCTTTTTTTTTTACTTTTTGTCCTTGTTTCCTGTCCCCCAGGGCGCTACCCGGACCCCCATACACCTTTTATGGCAAATATCTAGCATATATGCCCTCTTGGAGGGCACTCTAAAAATCGAACTTTGAGTCCCATTGACTTGTATTGAGTTCGTGTTCGTGTTCGAGTTCGAATTCGAACTTTTGAAAAGTTCGAGTTCGAATGCGAACCGATCTCGGGGGTGTTCGGCTCATCCCTACTCTCTGACTATCCCCCTTAGTTTCTTGCCATTCTTATCTCTTTTCACTAAAATTTAACAGAATTACCAAATTCCCTTTTAAACAAGGAGGAAAACCAGTATTAAGTATTTCTTAGCGGGTCCAAAGCTTACTGCTGCTGAATATAAAAACACATACAGGTCTATACACTTAGGCTAGTGTCAGACGAGCATCTTTGCAGAGTGGAAGAAATGTCCATGAGAGTGGACGTTCCTTCCACTCGATGCCCGTCTGGCCACCTCGCTGAGCGCACTCCTATGGAGAATCGTGCTTTGCAGCTCTGTCAACGTCCATCCTAGCCCTTTGCCGGAGAGGTTTGGATAATGGTCGCTTTTTGTGCACGCATTTCGTGCGGGCGCACAAGCGTGTGACCGGCCCCGTTGCAGTGTCAAAATGCTGCGACGGGCACTGGTAAGCACGTCTGTACGGGCGCACATAGCGTGCTCGTCTGACGCTGGCCTAAAGCGTGAATCACCTATCTGGTCTAGATTGTTCTCTTCTCCTGCCAATTATCCAGAGTTTCGCCCTTTAGTGAATAGACCTGAAAGGATAAATAAGCTTTGTGTAATATATCAGCAGTTTGCCATGATATCTTAATCCATTCAGTGCATGTCCACACAGAACATGGTCAAAATTCATGCTTCCAAAACGTCTAAATATTTAAGCTGACCAAATTCTCTGGTATGATGCAAGAAATCCATTTACAAAAGGCTAAAATGTTTTATTTCATATTTAACCATGAATAGTGTTTAAAGTCTCATATATGCGCTTATTGAGCACTTATACTGTTAATCATGTGGCTGGTTATTCCAGATGATGGTATAAATCTATGATTTTTGATTTCTGCATTATCAGAATGCTTATAAAATTGAAACTTGTCAGGCCACTTCATTAAATAGAAACACACTATTAATTATTAGCAGGATTCAGCTGCGGGCACTTTGAAGAAAATTCACTTATTTATTTCCATATGGAGAGGCCAGACTCCTTTCTCTTTAATAGGGAGTGACTATTCCTGTTTGTGGTTCTTCAGCAACATGGCCATAAAGCACATGTTTCGCAAAAAAAATGACATGAAGATTGGGATATGAGCACATTTGAGCAAGTTCTTAATGTAAATCTGGTTTTGATCTATGTCAAACAATTTGTCCCCTTAGCCCAGCTTTATGCTGCCACGAATGCTATACTGGGCATGCAGAAAGCCAGTCAAATTTCTAAAAAGTAACCAATGTACCTAATAGCAAAAATTTCATGGAACATACTCTTCAAAACTTAACATTGAACTCATATCAAGTTCTAACAAAATTGTATTTATGGCTAAAGTGTATCATTGACTTAATTTATCACTTTGTTTTATATTTATCTTATGTAAGAACCCTTAATCGTGTCAACCCTGCAACCCAACAACTCAAAATTCTACACCAAACTCTCTTTTAAAATCAGAAATTACAATCGGACTGGGACCCATATAATTTGCATTTGATATATATATATATTGTACTTGTGAGTCAGAATTTGTCTTCTCGGCTTTATACCCCAAAATACATTTCCTATGCCCTGGTGCAAAGTCCCAAAAAGATATATTGAAAAAGTACTGCGGGATGCACTCAGGGGTTGAAAAGAATACAGGTTTATTGTTAGTCCATTAAAAAGATGAAATACCAACGTTTCTGCCCCTGGAGGACTTTATCAAGGATACTGATAAAGCCTCCCTGGGACTGAAGTATCAGTGGTTTGTTATTTTTTTAATGGACAATCAATAAACCTGTAGTGCAGCCTGCAGAACATTTTATACTTATATCTATATATACTACTCCCTTAGCAGCATAAAAAAATGAAAAATTAAAAGAGTAATGGTTAGGAGGTCTCAAAGGGTTGCATGTGGCTGGTTGTCACAAGAAATACACACCACCACTAAATATCAACAACACGTATCAAGAGAGACGTTGCTGGAAAGGTCAAACTGTGACTTTTTCAGTGATGCCTCTGTTATTTTTGTGTCCCTTACCGATCGGCAATCTTCCAGGGGGGTGTCTAAAAATGACACTATTGCGCGCCAGCACAATGATGTCAGAGTGCTGGGAGGGGTCTAAGGGACGGTCTGATTTTCAAAGTCTTTTCAAAGAAGTCTTTTCAAAGACGTCCCAAGTGTCAGAGATAATCCCCTTCACAGTGGAGACCCCATGATGTCTGGGGAACATCATCCACATGTTTCGGGGAATCCCCAGGGCATCCACCAAACGTCATCCACAGCAAAGGGGTTAAAATAGGCTCAAAGAAAACTTGATATTGTGACACCAACACACCGACTGCCTCTAAACTAGAGAGAGATGGGCCACAGACACGATATGGATGAGAGGGATGGTGCAGGCACTAAAATCTTCAGGGCACAAAAAGCCAATAATGCTATACTGATTATTATGCAATATAAGTCTAACCCTAATTTCCAACCCTTTTCCTAACCTTAATTTTTAACCCTAAACCTAGCAGTGGAATATCACACTCCAATTTGACCTGTTGCGTCAAATTCAGCCGCGTCCAAATTGGAGTATCCTAATTCAGCATTGTCCAAATTGCCAGGTGTCCAATTGTGACGCGTCAAATTTGTCCACAGCTGAACTGGACGAACATTTTTTAAAAACTCTTTTACAACACCATTTTTTGAGATTGTTTTTAAGCTTCTTTTATTTAACATGATAGCATCAATAGTATATGTTAAAATTCTATTATAATTACCATATATGGAATGCCATAAACCTTTTTCAAGTTTCTTCTTATATATCAAAATTGAAATAAGATGCTGCACCACGCTGCGCTACGCCATGGCGAGAGACACCAAAATCAGCCACACGCAATGTAGCTTCAGGTCATGTCTGGGTATTTTTTGTTGAAAGAAACAAAATGGAGGGGGGGATTTCACAGCCCATTTTATCAAAACAGGCTTTTCAAGACAAAATATTTATATTTTATACAGGAAATTAAAATCTAACAGTATATATAAAGGAAGTGAAAATTAAACTATGGTTGTTTTGAGGTTTCTTTTATTTACTCTATATAATGCCATTCCATGTACTGTATTTATCAATACAGGCGGGCTGGAAGAGGGGCCTGTCATAAGAGTCGGCAAGTGGGGCATCCTAGTACACCCTGCTGGCGTTAACGCCCTGCCGGGCACCACCCACCCACTGGTAAGGGGAAAAAGACCTGGATATTTAGCATATTTAAGAGAAATTTGCACATACAGTTGTGTTCAAAATTATTCAACCCCCAATGCTGTAAAGGGTTTTAGGGAATTTAGTGACATTTGTAATTGTATTCAGAATGAAATCCTACAAGGACTTTTTAAAGAACCATATGCAACTAAAATTACATCAATTGGTTTTGTAATACAGTAGTAAATGTTTCTTTTGTGTATTCTTCATTGACACAATTATTCAACCCCTTAAAGACTACCACTCTGAAGAACAGAGGTTCATTCAAGTGTTTTCAATCAGGTATTGAAAACACCTGTGGATGTCACGGAGCAGCAATAAAGCATAATAATAAGCACCAATTAGGAAGCTTTAAAATGACTGTGATACTCAGCTCCTTCTAGACATTTACTGGTGTGGTTACAAACATGGTGAAGTCAAGAGAATGGTCCAGGAAGACAAGAGAAGAGGTGATTACTCTTCACAGGAAGGGCAATGGCTATAAGAAGATTGCAAAGATGTTAAACATACCAAGAGAGACCATAGGAAGCATCATTCGCAAATTCAAGGCAAAGGGCACTGTTGAAACGCTACCTGGTCGTGGCAGAAAGAAGATGCTGACTTCAACTGCTGTGCGCTACCTGAAGCGTAGAGTGGAGAAAAGTCCCCGTGTGACTGCTGAGGAACTGAGAAAAGATTTGTCAGATGTGGGTACTGAAGTTTCAGCTCAGACAATACGGCGCACACTGCGTAATGAAGGCCTCCATGCCAGAACTCCCAGGCGCACCCCCTTGCTGTCTCCAAAGAATAAGAAGAGTCGACTGCAGTATGCCAAAAGTCAGGTGGACAAACCACAGAAGTTTTGGGATAGTGTTCTGTGGACTGATGAAACAAAATTAGAAGTGTTTGGGCCCGTGGATCAACGCTATGTTTGGAGGAGGAAGAACAAGGCCTATGAAGAAAAGAACACCTTGCCTACTGTGAAGCATGGCGGGGGGTCAATCATGCTTTGGGGCTGTTTTGCTTCTGCAGGTACAGGGAAGCTTCAGCGTGTGCAAGGTACCATGAATTCTCTTCAGTACCAGGAGATATTGGATGACAATGTGATGCAGTCCGTCACAAACCTGAGGCTTGGGAGACGTTGGACCTTTCAACAGGACAATGATCCCAAGCATACCTCCAAGTCCACTAGAGCATGGTTGCAGATTAAAGGCTGGAACATTTTGGAGTGGCCATCGCAGTCACCTGACTTAAATCCGATTGAGAACCTCTGGTGGGACTTAAAGAAAGCAGTTGCAGTGCACAAGCCTAAGAATGTGACTGAACTGGAGGCTTTTGCCAATGACTAATGGGCGAAGATACCCGTAGATCGCTGCAAGACACTTGTGTCAAGCTATGCTTCACGTTTAAAAGCTGTTATAACTGTAAAAGGATGTTGTACTAAGTACTAAGATTGAATGTCATGTGGGGGTTGAATAAAACTGATAATGATGTGAGCACAGAAAAGACATTTGTGGTTATTTCATTATAAATGTTATGTTATATTTGACTGACCTACACATGCCTCTTTGATTTAATTGTAAGCAAGATGACTGAATGATCAAAATCAATGTCAAACTGGCCAAAACACTCAATTTCAGTGGGGGTTGAATAATTTTGAACACAACTGTATATGTATCCTATTTACCATAAAAAAAGGCAATAAACCCCGCACTGCCAATTATTTATTATCGCCAGCATTATCTGGAACTTTTACTTGTGGGCAGGGCTGCAATCAGGGGTTGACAGTCCATGATATTTTCAGGGGCCCAAAGGTTCCAGGTGGCCCTGCCCCACACCAAACCATGTACAGCAAGTCTAAAAGCCAGAGATGAAAGAATCTCTCGTGCCACCCAGGACTGGCCCACCAAGGTACCAACAGATTTCCTGGTGGGCGACAGCACCAGGTCCAGTAAGAGCACTCTCGTTCATCACCGAGGGAAATGGGAATGATTATCATAGTCTGCGCCAGGTAGAGGTGCAGACCGAACGCTCTCCCAACAGACATCAGTTTTTATCCCCTTGCTGAACTACCAGGGTTTTCAGTTGACAGCAGCCCTGCTTGTGGGACACTACCTGAAACGCCCCTATGGAAGAGTCGCCACTGCTTTGACTATACTACTAGCATTCTGGCAGTCATTCATAAAACTAATTCATCACATTTTAAATAATATAAATCTTTTACGTTAATGTCTCTACAATCACATTATGTTGTCTGGACTGTTGCTAATGCAGAAAAAAGTCAGACATTTCCAGAAGAGTATTTTATCATGGAATGATTATGTCTGAAAGAGTAATATATTAATGTGCAGCATATTCCTTAGTAAACTAAAACCTTTTGATATACAATCAGTGATGTGAATGCTATTTTAAAACCTATTTCTGAAAGATGAGGAAAAAAAACATGAAATCTAAACGAAACAAATCAACTGCAAATGTTCAAAGAATGGAAACAAAATGAAATCTGACTTTCTGGTTTATTTTTAATGTTGGAGACATTTGTCTTTGATTTATAATGTTCGTTATATATCAAATCATACAAGACTACTATTTCACTCTCTGAACAATAAATGTATACGTTGAGAAAACTTCTGTTGCTTTCAAAAGCTTTATATTGATAGACTACGTTTAAATGACAGTCAACTTTTTAGGCTCTTTATGTTTGGCTCCTAAACGTCATGTTAGTTCAGACATAAATCACACACTTTTCATGGTTTATGAATATAGATTAAAGACATGGGCAATATTAGGTGAAATAGCAGGTTTGCTCCATCTGTTATAGAGACGTGGAACATTTATTGACAGAGTAGTGAACATTAATCCGGCATATATAGAACACGCATAGACTAAACAGATGAGTAATGTGACAGTTTCACAAGCGCCTTATGTGATTATACAGTGAAATATATGATACTAAAATATAAAAAATGCTGCTATAAAGAAGTGAACCAGTGTGACCTCTCTTCCTAGTGGTCACTTAAAAGAAATACATCAAAAGACAGAAAAGTACCCTTAAAACGCACAATGTGGTTTGTAAAATATACAATATAGTGCTCAGTAACAAATAAACAAGAAAATACTTAAACTGTATGCTCTGATGTTTCCAGCAAACTAGGGGCATTGCACTGATTGAGAGCAAAGCTTGCTGTCCTCACAGCAGGAAGATGGGATAGTGCTCTGTTCCAGAGTTCCTTGTAGAGGGCCAGGCTTTTTAAGATAAGCAAAACCTAAGGGGTTATTCAGACAGAGCCGATCTGGCCCCAAAAGGGCATTGAACAGGGAATTTCCCCATACGGTGCCATTTTGGGGCCATTCGGCTATTGAAAGAGCAGGCAGTTGGGGGCGTGTCCTGCCCTGAGACCAAGATGGCCGCATAACCACTGAGCTCCTGAGTCGCCTCCTACAGTAAGCTGTTAAATAGCGACATCTCAGGTCATGGTTCGAGGAAAATCGAAGCAGAACACCCCCAAGACACCCGCACGACGACCGGCTCGAGCCTTGGGTCCCCTGGACGCTTTTGTTTTACCTGCTCCTGCTGTCCCCTCTACACCCATGTGCGATAAAATGGCGGACGGGCCTGCGGTTTCAGATCCCATGGAAGCCATACACCGTCTCGAGCACTTGATTTCGGCATGGTGCTGGACCGCTCGCCCACTGAACTGATCCCCATGGACAGGGTCCACCGAGCGCTACGCCCAAGGCCGCCACCGACGGCACCACCCCGTGACATTGTCTGCTGCCTCCCGGACTATGCCCTCAAGGAGAAGATCATGGCAGAGGCACGATCGTCCCGCTCGTGGACCTTCCGTGGAAGCAGCCTTGAGTTCTTTCAAGATCTATCTCCTTTTACACTCTCAGCCCGGAGATGCCTACAACCTGTCACACAGGCCCTCAGACAGGCCGACACCCCTTATAGATGGGCTTCCCTCTCTCCCTGACGGTGCAGAAATACGGTGTACGACACGTCATTCAGCACCCTTCGGACGTCCCTGCCTTCATGGATGCGATGGGCCTTCCTATATTGCAGGTCAAAGACTGGGAATCGGAGAGTAGGGGAGGAGCTCCTTTTGACCCCCCCTGAAGCCCGAAGGAGACGACCTCGAGACCGAAGACATCGCTCCCGCGACAGGGTCCCGGAACAACCTGAACCCCCGGCAGAGGCCTGAATTGTTCAGGAGTTCCCTGCATAACCATCCTTACTCACTGCTGAATTCTACCACCTGTGGCCCTGCCCCTACTACCACATGGGAGCTGCCTCCGCAAGCGCAGTGCTCTGGTGAGGAGCAACTCGCCAATCCTAGGGTTGTGGTAAATGGAGTTTGTTCGGCGCAAGGTCTTGTTACCAGTGGGGTACCTCAGGGGTCAGTACTTGGACCCATTCTCTTTAATATTTTTATTAGTGATATTACAGAAGGTATTAATGTGATGACACAAAGATTTGCAACAGGGTTGACGTTCCTGGAGGGATCACCCAAATGACAAATGATTTAGGTAAACTAAAAAAATGGTCGGAGTTGTGGCAATTGAGTTTTAATGTGGATAAGTGCAAGATAGTGCACCTGGGACGTAAAAACCCAAGGGCTGAATATAGAATATTTGATACAGTCCTAACATCAACAACTGAGGAAAGGGATTTAGGGGTCATTATTTCAGAGGATCTAAGGGTAAGTAGTCAATGTAATAGAGCAGCAGGAAATGCTAGCAGAATGCTTGGTTGTGTAGGGAGAGGTATTAGCAGTAGGAAAAGGGAAGTGCTCATGCCACTGTACAGAGCACTGGTGAGACCTCACTTGGAGTACTGTGTGCAGTACTGGAGACCGTATCTCCAGAAGGATATAGACATCTTAGAGAGAGTTCAGAGAAGGGCTACTAAAATGGTGTACGGCTTGAAGGAGAAAAGTTACCAGGAAAGGCTTAATGATCTTAACATGTACAGCTTGGAAAAAAGACGAGAGAGAGGAGATATGAAGAAATAAAATACGTAAAGGGAATCCACAAGGTAGAGGAAGGGAGTATATTTAAAAGGAAGCAAAATAGCAAAACAAGAGGACATAGTCTTAGATTAGAGGGGCAAAGGTTTAAAAGTAACATCAGGAAGCATTATTTTACTGAGAGGGTGGTGGATACATGGAACAGTCTTCCAGTAGAAGTGGTAGAGGCCAAAACAGTAATTGAATTTAAGCAAGCATGGGATAGGCATAAGGATATCCTAAACAAAAGATAAATCCAGGTAAAGTATCCATGTAATTGGGCAGACTAGATGGGCCGTAAGGTTCTTATCTACCGACATTTTTCTGTGTTTCTATTACGTCTTTTGTCTCGGCAAATACTTGTGACCCCACGTGCTCTATACTCTAAACCAAGTGCCTTTATACTATGGTGCAGTTTGGATATGCCAAAGAGCCCTTCGCTCTGGACTACTCTGCTCGTGTACCTGCACGTGCTCGACCCGCGCCCACCACTAGGTGCAAGAGATGACGCTTACTACTTCGACTCTGTCCTCTTTTGAAGGGTCCCCTTTGTCGGCCCCATTGTTGAATACTTACTGGGATTCAGTGGTGCGATCTTGCTCCCTCGAGTGACTTCAATGTACGTGCATACCGTTGCCGAGGTATTCGCGTCACCTCCACACTGTGCCCGGATTTTTGTTTGCGGAGTACTGGAACCCACCCAAGGGCCATGCATCTAGAGATGTGCTCCGGGGTTTTTCTTCTATTGTTACACGTTATTGAGGTTCTACTGTTTGATTCTTTAGCACTGTATTGAATTGTTTACACTTTGTTATGCCTTAACTGAAACATAATTTTTTTTTTCTCTTCTACTCTCTGACTTGTACACTTGACAGTCACTCTTAACTACAGACACCTGTTTTTGATGAGTTACCTGTACTCATTTTTTCGTCCCACCATTGTGTGAGGCAACCTTTATGAGACACGTTTTAATTTTCAAATTTTCCCCCCATCGTTCGTAGTGATATTGCATATCTTTGCTTCTTATCTGTATTACTAGCGGGGTTAATCTCTCGCCTTCTGCAGTCTCGCTTTCCTCTACAGAGTTGGGAGAAGTGGGGGAGACGGAGATGAGGGGGCTTTCCTCCCGCCTTACTCTTCCTCACTCTCCTTTTCACAAAAGGCACTTGTTTTTTAATGCTGCGCCTCAACACCTTTGACATTTCCACTTAAGAACAGACACCTGTCCTCATTATGGTACCTGTACTAATTTTTTACGTCCCACCATTGAGTGGGGCACAATGATACCCTGTGTCTTATTTCCGCAATTCCCTCCTATTGTATGCGGTCATTGTACTTATATTTGCTCCTTATCTATGTGGTGATGGAGGATAATTACTTGCTTTGTATCACCACGCTCGTACACTACCCCCTGTGCAGAGTTTGAAGATGCTGTGGAGACGAGTTTGTAGCTGTGATCCCGGTCATCTCCTATTTCTAAACGACGTGTGTAGCTTGTAATTTACCTGTATTACTTTTTATTTTAATTTTTTTTATTTTTTCTTCCTTCCTCGGCTGATGTTGTCGCTTATGTGCTCTTTTCGGAGTCGGAGGGGACTCTCTTTTTGGGCTTGTTACTTTGAGACTTTTTTTTTCCCCATTTTCCTTTGAACGTTCTGTGGCTACTTATCTATAGTTCATCTTGATTTTTCTCTGGTTTGGTGTGAATTGGGAGCTAGTCTCCTTCGCCCACGAGGACTTGACGCCGAATCTCTCCAGGGGTGCTACTTGGACCCCAATTTGGTGGGTCTGACTGAGCCTCCCCTGAGGCGTCTTATACCTCATAGTTTTTTCCTTTTTTTTTTTTAATACTCCCCTTTTCTCTTTCCCCTCTTGTTCCTTGAAATTGTACTCATCCTTGCCTTGTTGTTTGCCTGTTCGTTTGTTTGTCTGTACTGTCTGATTTTGGTGGGGCTCTTTCTCCCTTGCCCGGCCCCCCCCCCCGCTGGCTTTTCGCCGCGGTCCTTGCGCCTACTTACATATAACACTAAGGGACTCAACACTTCTGAAAAGCGCAGACAGCTTTTTCGGGAAGCCCGGGCGCTCCGAACTTCAGTGCTCTTATTACAGGAAACGCATTTCAAACAGGGTTCGGCCCGCAACTGACACACCCGGACTACCCTACCGGTTACTTTAGTGACTTTGGTGGTGGTAAAAGCAGGGGAGTGGCGATCTTGTTCTCTAAGGAGACTCCCATGACATTGGAGGAGACCCTCACGGACAGCGAGGGCCGCTTCGTATTTGTGAAGTGTTTAATAGTGGATACCCACTACACGTTCGCATCGCTCTATCTGCCAAATGTAAATCAACATCGCTGTTTGGCGTCCATACTATAGCACCTTTCGAGTTTTATGGCGGGCACGTTAGTAGTAGCAGGTGATTTTAACGTCGCCTTGGACCCTAGGGTGGACTCCTCTGTGGGCCGGTCCTCGATTCCCGCTTCCGTGCTGCGTCACATGCGGCGCTCGCTGGATGGCTTGCAGCTGGTGGACGTTTGGAGGACTTTCCATGCAGGGGAACTAGACTACTCGTACTTTTCGCATGTCCATTCCATGTATTCTCACTTGGACTACCTGTTTGTACAGCAGAAGGACGTGCTATTGACGGAGAATTCTGAGATCCTGGCCCAGACGTGGTCAGACCATTCTCCTCTCCTGACTGTCCTGTCTTCCCCACTATACCGCCCCGAGGAACGCCAATGGCGACTGAACACGTCGCTGCTTGGAGATCCCAGTTTCATGGCTGAGGTGGATGCTACGATTGCCTCTTATTTCACGGAAAATGCGACCCCCGATGATTCCACACCTACTCTATGGGAAGCCCATAAGGCGGTTGTCCGAGGGGTTTGCATTAGTAGAGCTACTGCCATTAAGAGAGACCGTGCGGACACTGTATAAAAGTTATTATCTGAAATACGCGATCTCAAGCTGACCCACCACTCCACTGCATTGCCCACTGACTATGCGACACTGACGACTAAGCGCCGGGAACTCAATGACATACTGGACACAGACATCCGCTTCGCAGCTTCTAAAGCGAAATGCCATTTCGCTCTGTATGAGAACAAACCCGGCAGACTACTAGCCCGAATACTTAAGAAGCGACGTGCTGTGGCGTATATCGCTAAGATCAAACTCCCAGACGGTACTATGACTACCCGCCCGGACTATATGCTGCAAGAATTCCAGCTTTTTTACAAGGCGTTGTATAGCATGGACTCGGAACTGGGTTTGGAGCCCACGTCTGAGATGATTACCGATTACCTCGCCGACAATGTAACCTGCACTATCTCACCGCCGCAATCCTCTCTCCTAGATGACCCGATCGACGTGATAGAGATTCAAACTGATCTAAAGGGCCTCCAAAACTGAAAATGCCCGGGACCAGATGGACTACCGGCAGAATATTATAAGGCCTTTTCCCCTGCCTTGATCCCTCGCCTGCAAACTCTCTTTTCCGCTATACGAGATGGGGAGTTCTTTCACAATCACACACTCGCAGCCACGATTACGGTAATCTGTAAACCGGGGAAGGAGTTTCTGATGTCAGAAATTATAGACCCATCTCGTTACTAAACATGGATGTCAAGGTCCTGGCCAAGATTATGTCAGCTCGTCTCGCACCTCTCCTCCCTTCTCTGGTGCACCCGGATCAAGTGGGGTTTATCCCCGGGAGGGAGGCTCGGGATGCGACGACCCGGGTTCTGGGTGCGATAGGCCGTGCTCATTCTTCACAAACTGGCCTTCTCCTACTTTCTACGGATGCAGAGAAGGCCTTTGATAGAGTTCAATGGGGCTTCATGCTCTCTGTTCTGCGCCAAATTGGGATACAGGGAAGTTTCCTCAATTGGTTACTGGCGCTCTATCATGCCCCTACGGCCCGAGTTCGAGCTAATGGGGCGCTGTCAAAGAGCATACCCATTCATAATGGCACACGTCAAGGATGCCCCCTGTCTCCGCTATTATTCGCCCTGACTCTTGAACCATTATTGGAGGCAATTCGTAGAAACGGAAACATTTCAGGAATCTCTGGACATGCTTCCTGCCATTAGGTGTCTGCTTACGCAGATGACTTACTTTTCATGGTCTCTAAACCGGAGGTTTCCCTTCCTGAGATTGCGCGCACCCTGGAGACATATAGCGCGGTGGCCGGATACAGGATTAATCAGGAGAAATCCAAATTTCTTAATATAAATCTAGACACTCCTACTGTCTGCCTTGTGAGACGGGATCACCCCTTCCGTTTCTGTGCCCGTCGTATGCTTTACCTGGGGGTCTGGCTGGCCTCTACTGAGAAGCGAATTTACGAAGCTAACTTTCTGACTATACTTACCACCTTTAAGAAGGATCTCTCTGAATGGACTACTCGCATGATTTCCTGGATGGGCAGGATCGCTGCTCTGAAGATAAACCTCTTGCCACGACTTCTTTATCTTTTCAGTACCTTACCGATCTTCATACCCCTTTCTTTCTTCACGACCCTGCAGACGATCCTCCTGCAATTTATTTGGCCGACGGGTAGAACACATGTCAGTTTTGCAGTCCTGTGTCGACAGAAACATAAAGGCGGTCTGGCACTCCCTGATCCCAGGAAATATTACTGCGCCTGTCACTTGGCCAGGGTAGTTGACTGGTCTACGTCTAACCCGGATAAACGGTGGCTGGACATTGAAGAAGCCCTGGCGCAACGCCCGCTATGGGCGATACCATGGCTCCCTCCTGCTCTGACGACTCCCCCACGGATGGACCCAGATCCTGTCTCAACAACGTTGAGACTCTGGCATAAATGTAAAATGTCATACGGCCTTTCAACCGCAATGCCATGCCATACTAGATGTTTTTTTTTTATTTAGCAGAGATCAGGTTTCTTTGCTAAAAAAAAAAAAGCCATCTAGTATGGTATGGCATTGATTTAAGGGTTCTGTGTAAAAACAGACCCAGGATGCAATAAAAGTGAGACAGGTGTCATTTGAATATCATACCCAGAATTCCTTGCTGCATATGGGGAATGTAGCACAGGAGCTCTGGGATGCAGTTCTTTGAATTGCTGTGAGGTGCAGATGGCTTCTGCAATAATAAACATAACCAATTATAGCGTGGAGGCTTTTTTCCCTGCACTTTTTGTCCTCCACCACAACCGTTGTACTATAATATATATATATGTAAAATTGCTACAGGCAGTCCTCAAATCTTACAGTTAGATCATATCAACAACTCTACATAAATTGTCCTTAGTTCATCTAAGGTGAAAAGCTATTTAGTCCAGATGTATCTCAAAATCAACATTGAGTCCCAGGTGTTGCATAGTTTGAAAATTGTAAGCACATCTCATTTCATCCTTCCCCAAAAGCTTCTCCACATCTCCCCCCTTCTTGGAAACTGTTTCTTCTTAATTCCCGTAAAAGATCGGTGTTTCGGGTCACAATCGTGTTGCACTTTAAAGTGTTGTAATACACTTTGTAGTCATATCCTTTTCTTATATTCCGTATGTGCTCTTGTACACAGATGTTGAGAGCTCTTGAAGTACGACCTATATACCTTAACCCACAGGGGCAGTCTAGTTGATATATATATCATTACTGGAAAAACACGTCTTTGCTTCTTTGATTTCAAAGTTAAAACGTTTTCTTTTTATTTCCAAAATAATCCTTTTTTTGCACAGGGTACTCCTGCAGCTAAGGACATTCCCACAGCCACAAAATCCTTTCTTTATGTTACAGATGTGTTTTCTCCTTTTTATAATGTTACAGTCACTTCTGACTATGTGGGATTTGATGTTTCTTATGCCTCTACAGACGAATTTAGGGATAGCAAGGTAGGAAGTGGTTCAAGATTGGGTCTTGTTGCAATATCGACAAATATTTTCTTATAACTTTCCTTATTTTATTGTTTTTTTTACCATAGGTAAATATAAAAGGTGGGCAATTTGAAAATGTGTGTCTAGTTCTTTCTTTATATTTCAAAAGGTTTTTTTTCTCTAGATCAGTTACTTCATTCTGTGTTTTTAAGAGTTTTTCTTTATTGCGTACTTTATTTTCATACGCCACCCTTAGTTCGGATCCTTGTTGTACAAACACGTCTTTTTGTGTACAGTTCATCTTAACAATGTCCCAAAAGGACAATTTCTTAGACTAAAGAGAACTAAGGACCACATCCAAATAGATTTTTGCTGTTTATATATACCAGTAGGTCTTGTTTCGCGTCCTTCACATCCCTTACAGAGTTCGGCCTGATCAGGCAGTTTCCTTGATTTTGTTCATTTTATTCTCTTTGATATGGTCTGTTTGGTTCAGAACTGTTGTTTAATTTTCCTTTTTCCTTTTGTTCTTCTTCTGCCTCCGTTGCTGCTCTCTCACATGGCGGTCTACACTTGAGCCATACCCCCAGACCGGGTGAGAGAAATGGTGGCGGGGTCGGAATCCTGCTCTCTCCCACCTGCACCTACCAGCATCTCCCTCCCCCCCATCCCTCTCCTTCTCCTCCTTCGAGACACACTGCATCCGCCTGTTCTCTCCTCTGGCCCTCAGGGTGGCAGTCATCTACCGCCCACTGGGACCAACCTCCCAGTTGCTACCTGGCTTTCTCACTTTCTGTCTTATAATCTTCCATGCCTAATTCTCGGGGACTTCAACATTCCCATTGATGATCCTTCCGCCCCTGCTGCCTCCAAACTTCTTTCACTCACATCCTCCCTTGGACTCACACAATCCTCCCTCCTCCCTACCCACCGCGATGGTCACGCTATTGACCTTGTCTTTTCCAACCTCTGCTCCATTTCTGAGTTCAACTGTCGCCCTTTCCCCATCTCTGACCACCACCTTCTCTCTTTCAACCTATCTGGACTTCCTAAACACCCTGCTCCCCCACCCCACACACACACTCGCAGAAATCTACATGCTGTGGACCCCCATCAATTCTCCAACCTACTTCACCACCTCCCTCACACCTCATCCTTCACCTGCCCTGATGCTGCCACTAATCACTACAACACTACGCTTATCTCTGCTCTAGACACTCTTGCTCCTCTTCGACTCTGTAAGGCCCCACGCCGCCAGCTTCAGCCCTGGCACACCCTCCAGACTCGCTACCTGCAAAGATGCTCCCGCACTGCAGAGCGTGCCTGGAGGAAATCCCGCTCTGAAGCTGATTTTGTTCACTTCAAGTTTATTCTCCGGTCATACACCTCTGCCCTCCACTTGGCCAAACAATCCTTCTAATCATCTCTTATATCTACGCTGTCCTCCAACCCTAAACGGCTCTGGTCCACCTTCAACACCCTCCTCTACCCACCTGCAACTCCCCCCACAGCTGCCTTCAGCGCTCAAGACCTGGCAGACTACTTCCTCAGTAAAACTTTAACTATCAGAAGCAACATCCCAACACAAGATAGTTATCTGCCACCTCCACTCCCACAGGTCCCCTCTGCCACCCTCTGCCGCTTCCTCCCAGCCACTGAGGAGGAAGTCAATTCCTTATTGTCCTCCTCACATCTCACCACGTGCCCGCTCGACCCCATTCCCTCACATCTAATTCCTCCCCTCTCACACACATCTTCAACCTATCTCTCTCCACTGGCTCCTTTCCATCCGCCTTCAAACACGCGCTAGTTACCCCTTTACTAAAGAAACCATCCCTCGATCCCAAACTCTCCATCCAACTACCGCCCTGTATCCCTGCTTCCCTTTACCTCTAAGCTCTTAGAAAAACTAGTCTTCAACCACCTCTCCCTCTTCCTGTCCTCCAATTCCCTACTTGACCCCCTGCAATCTGGCTTCCGTCCCCTACACTCAACTGAAACTGCCCTCACCAAAGTCACCAACGACCTCCTAACTGCTAAAAAACACGGCCACTATTCTATTCTCATCCTGCTTGACCTCTCGGCTGCTTTTGACACTGTTGACCACCCCCTCCTTCTACAGACCCTCAACTCTCTGGGTCTCGGTGACACTGCACTTGCTTGGGTTGACTCCTATTTATCCAACAGGTCCTTCTGTGTGTCCTTTGCTGGTAACTCTTCCTCTTCATTGCCTCTATCTGTTGGTGTACCTCAAGGATCTGTCCTTGGTCCTCTGCTCTTTTCCATCTACACCTCCTCCCTGGGCAAAATCATCAACAGCTTTGGCTTTAATTACCACCTCTACGCTGATGACACTCAGATCTACCTCTCTACCCCTGATCTCTCTCCCCCTGTCCTTTCAAAAGTCAGTGACTGTTTATCTGGCATCTCCTCCTGGATGGCCTCCCACCACCTAAAGATCAACATGTCAAAGACTGAACTCCTACTTATTCCTCCCTCCAATGCCTCCCCACCTCCTGACTTCTCTATCACGGTGGAGGGTATCACCATCTCCCCATCAAACCAAGTTCGCTGTCTTGGAGTTACACTTGACTCTGCTCTTTCCTTCATCCCCCACATCAAGTCTCTTTCCTCCTCCTGCCGATACCAACTGCGTAATATTTCCAGAATTCGGCCATTTCTTACCGCTGTCACCACAAAACAACTCATACACGCCCTGGTAATCTCCCGACTCGACTATTGCAATAATCTCTTATCTGGCCTCCCTCTGTCCCGCCTCTCCCCCCTACAATCCATCCTGAACGCCTCCGCCAGGCTAATTCACCTCACCCGCCGCTCTGTCTCTGCCGCTCCCCTCTGCGAGTCCCTTCACTGGCTCCCCATCCACTGCAGAATTAAGTTCAAAATCCTTATCCTTACCTACAAAACCCTCACTAACTCAGCTCCCCACTACCTGTCCTCACTAATCACCAAATACACCCCAGCCCGCTCCCTAAGGTCAAACAGTGACCTGCGCCTAGCTTCTCCCCGCATCACCTCTTCCCATGATAGACTGCAGGATTTCTCACGCGCAGCCCCCACTCTCTGGAACGCTCTCCCTCGTACTGTCAGACTTTCCCCTAACTTCTCTTCCTTCAAACGCTCCCTTAAAACGTTCCTATTTAAGGAAGCCTACCACCCAACTCACTGACGCAACCATCAATCACTCTCACCTTACAGTCCTCTCCTCCTGTTTCCAACCCCAACCCTCCCAGATTGGGAGTTCCTACGGGAATAGGGCCCTCATCTCCTCCTGTACTGTTTGTCAAATGTTGTTCAATGTATTGTAACCCTGTCTATACTGTGCCTATTGTACAGCGCTGCGTAATATGCTGGCGCTTTATAAATAAAGAATAATAATAATAAATAATAATAAAAACAAATAACGGTGCATGCCTGCATAGTTCTTTTTTATGTTCTTAGCTATCAAAGGCACTCAATTGTTTTGCTTTAGCTGTACCCACTATTTATTTGTATTGAATTGCTATTTCTTTGTATTCATTGTATACATAATAAAAATTGTCTACTTAAGAAACAAAAATGAAATTATCTCTAACCACTTTTAGTAACCCTAACCTGAAAAGTAACCCCAGGTGCCCAGGATATTTAAGGTTAAGGTTGTCTTTAGGTTTAGGGTTAGTTTTTAAATGCTTAACAAACAATGCTATTTAATTTATGGTGTGATTTTCTGTTTTCTTGTCAAAAGATACATTTATCAACACATTTCAGCACCTGATATTCTTTCGAATTCAGATATCCGTTAAATTCGAATTGAATTGCTAAAGCCAAACTCTCTATTTAAAGTCCAGGCACAAGTGCTGATAATTAATCTGAATTTATATAGGAATTGGGAGCCAGTATGCACTAAAATAAATCTGCAACACTGAAAGTGGCTGAATTGTGGCCAAAAATGCAATTAATTTAGAGACAGAGGAGAATCAGTTAAAGCATGAACCAGAAAGGCAAGGGTTAGAACAGGGGTGGAGAAAATTTAAAACACAACATGAAATAAATATTTTTTTTAAAAAAAAAAAGATATGCTATGTATCAGTAGTAAAGAATAGATTGGTGAAATCCAAGATTAGTGAAGATAAAAAAATATATAGAAAATTGCCATTGCTATGCTATGTGTTCACGAAGAATTTTCTTTCAAATTGTTATAGGAAAAAAAAAGGTGTTTTTATTAGAGTTGTTTAATTAAACCCAGTTCCCTGGCCTCAAATTTTATGGCTTTACCAGACATCACTGCATTTCCTACAAGCTTAGCAGTTTAAAACAGACCTGTACCTCACCCCAGGCAGCTTAGATTTTATTTACAGTTAAGATTTTGATTTGATTTGATTTACTGCGCAGATATTGAATGTTATGTCTAGTAAGAGCCATTATATTTAGTTTCTTATCTATTTCTGCAATTCTGCTATCTATTTCGTTTTCATATGTGCTGACTTTAGAATGTTAGAAAACCATCACAATAAAATCTTTTCTTTGCTTTAACAAAAAACAATTACAGTATATAGAAGCCCAAAAGTGACCTCATCAAACACAGGCAGAATCAGGAACACAATCCAATTGTTATTATATAGTGTAATATAAATTCCCATCTGCTGACCCCATTATAATGCACTTGCTAGCTTAACTATCACTGCAGTCTCTTCCATAAATAATCTAAGATTATTAAGGAAAACGCTTTCGATTAATATGCATTATTTCACAAGGTTACGACCTAAACCTGCATACCTACACTGGAATGTAGGAAAGAGAACATCTGAAATTCACCAATCAGAAAATAAAGTCCACCATGTACATCCTGTGCATTTATTAGGGTACAGTTATTCCAGACATAGCCCCTTACTCGAGATGTATCCGCTATGTCCTCCTGACGAGGCCTAATAAAGCGAAACCATCAATGGAGGTTGCTGTATTTCGCATGCAGAAGAGGTTGCCTTGGCATATTGGCTCTGGCTATCCTTTCTGGGTCATAGACTGATTTGCATATAGTATAGCCTCCTCTGTACTGGCACTATCAAGCTAAACCCATATGAGACCTGAGCGGGAATCTACCATAGGGTAGGCCACTAGTGCTGTTGCCCATTCTCAGGAATTTCATACACCTTAACTTCATCATGTAATCTGTGTCTGGACCATTAGACTTTCTACAAGTTTATTCAGTGTTGAAGAGTGGAGAGGGGATTAGATAAATTTGTAACATGAAATAAGCTAAATGTTCAGGATTCTCAATCAAAAGGTAATATGGTGTCATTATTTGGCAAGCTCTTTCATAGAGTTAAAGAGGTTTATGATGTAGGGTGTGAGCAGATAGCATATGTTTACAGTACAATTATATACTAGAAGAAAATCCATTTTAATATGTGCATGGTCTTTGAAATACATACAGCCTTATGCAATATATGATTGTAGCGCTCACTCCCGGAGGAGCCGCTGAAAATGAACCACGGGTCAGTCTCCCCGCACTAGGGAATAAATATACTCCGACACAGTTGTGGGTTTTTATCATTTAAATAGTTTACTAAAATAATAGGCAGATGTTGAGACACGGTATTCACAGGTATATTACAGTACTTTCGTATCGCGGTAAAAACGCGTAGCGGGAAAGAAACGAAACACGAGGCTTCGTATTTCGGAAAAAATAATATCTTCACAACCGAACAGAAAAGAAATGCAATTGCACGAATATTCGAAAACGGGACACGTAGCGAAACCCAAAAATACAATCTCTTCGTATTACGATAAACGCGCAGCGGAAAAGAGAAAAATATATTCGGAACGTATCTTTAACCCCTGTTCCGATTCGTAACAAATGAGTCCCGCACAGGTTAAGTCCCGGAATGTAAAGGGTGTGTACGTGTGTGTATATGGTACCCGGGTACTATACAACTGGCCAGTGAATTATTTATAACGATGTCTTCGACTAGTCAAGTTGGGGCCCTGTGGGTTTTGGAAACAAACAGCAGCGTGCTTTCTTGATTTTATAAACCGGCCTTGGAGGCCTCTCACCCATCCGCTCGATCACCAAGGCTCCGCTGACCCAGGGCGTCTCTCCACTTAATGCCTGGCTGTGATACTGGCTACTGGATCCGTTGTCTGGCTTTCCTTGCTCCCACCCGGACTTGTCCAGCTACCGCCTGCTCTCCCATCCAATGGACTTGTGGTACTCCTCACTCGGGTCCTCTGCTTGCCTTGATCGCAGCGTGGGTATAGACAGGTCTCTGCAGGGTCACTGTCCCGATCCCCCAGCACCAGCGAGGTAGCCCCTGCGCTCTGGCCTGGTCACGATCCTCCACAGCTCGGCCTGCTTCCTTCTCCTTTCAGCTCCCAGCTCACTCTCTGAGCATGCTTTCCACGAGGCTGGTGATGCCTTTCCTTTCCTACACACCCACTTCCTGTTCTTACGCAAAGCATCATGGAAAAGGTAGTTTAGTGCCTTGTGTTTGTCCAGCATAACTTTCCATGGTCTCTGTCTCCCTCTGGTGGCCATTGCAAGTAAATGCAGCAAAACAGTCTTTTTAAACACATCGCTACATGATCATATCTTTTAACCATTTGACACCGATGGATGTGCTATGTCGTTGATGAAGACGGTCAGTCGAAACGCGTTGTGCTGTTTCTTAAATAAATTTAGCCTGCAAGCTTTATCCCTTGCTTGGGTCCGTTACCTTTATTGGGCATCCCTATTGCGGAGACACGGCAGGAGTCAGGATTGCGGTTTGGATGGACCACAATATCAGATGGGACTTGAAGCCTGGAGGTGGTGAGGTCTTCTAACCTAATATCCTATTGCTATTATAGCTCAGAGTCGGTGTAACGGGCACTATGGCGCTCACACTGGAGAAGCGTAGTTAGGATCGTAATGGACAGATTTTTCTGACACAATGTTTCAAAGCAAAGAGTATTGTAAGACCTGGCCTCCCAAGCCAGGGAGTTAATAAACAATCCTGAGTTGCACCTAAACTCAATTGGTTTCGAGAATAAAAAGACCGCTTAGTGCAAACACATACTGTACAGGGTAATTCAAAGAGAATCGAAAAGCCACTGCACGTTCGGTGACTTTTCGTTCTCTTCAATTCGGTTTGTTTTGCCGATCACATTTTGGTGACCCTGCGGTGTATTCAGCAAGCACCACAGGGTCCCCAAATTGCAGGGAAAGGTCACCGCAAACCCGACGAAAGCTAACTGCAAAACCTGGCAAATGCACGCCGAAAACCCGTAAAAACATCTGGATTAACCCACCGAAAACCACGGAAAAACCCGAACAGGAGCCGATCACACGCAGCGAAGCCGCCGGAAAAACCCGACACCGCAGACGAATGGAGTGAATAAGTTAAAAAACCTGTTTGCTTGAATATTTGAAAAGTGAAATGCTGTTTGCAAAGAAACTACTGAGCGAAAATGTCTGAAATTTACAAATAAGATCCAATGAATGATTATAAAAAGGGCTGTTACAGAAAAAATAAGTAAAGTTTAAAAAAATTGGACTTTTTTTAAAAACAAAAATCCAGAAAAATGCTTAAGATATCCTAAAAAAATCTATAAATAAAGAGACTCTTTACTGCAGAATTTTATAATGAACGGTTTATTAGATATTGAATTAAAACTGGAATATTTTTAACATTGAAGCCTATGGGATTCGCCTGAATAAATCTGCCGCATGAAATCACCGAATGGCAGGGCATTTCGGGAACCTTTCACTGCTGGTTTGTGTTCTCTGAATAGCCGAAGCAGTGCTTTTTCATGGGGATTTCACTGCCCTCGAACAGGCACCGAACAGGCACCGTATGTGCAGGCAATTTGCCAGGATTTGACTTTCAGCGCTCGGTTACCTTTCTCCAGCAATTCGGATCTCTTTGAATTACCCTGATAAACTCTATTCAAAAATAAACATATCCTGGAGACATGAACATGGCTAGGTATTAGATAAGTATCTTCAATTTTACTTTTGTTTTTAAGCAAGAGTTTGTCGTGGTAGATGAATTGTGCAGGCTGCAGGGCAGTCACAAAATCTGTAAACTTGGTGTTTAAACTGTAACTAGAAAGTGCAGATAGCAGACCGCTGTCACCATTATATGATCTCACGAATTGACAGATATACACACAAATGGATGCCTTGCGATTAAGACTCAGACCAGATTGGTTAGTTACTAGAGACCATGAGCGAGAGGTGAGCTGGCCAAGGAGGCGGGCAGACCTCCAAACAGCACACATGCGGTACAACATAAAACCGCTCAGACAAAACACCAATGGGGATAATCAAGAGAAGCGTCGAATAGGAATAGCCGGGTCAGAAACGTAAGCAGGATCCTCGTACAAAATCAGGTTGGCAACTGGGTAATCAAAAAGCGCACTGTCAGCAGGCGATGCAGGAACTAAACTCCACATCAGGGCGACTAGCAATCTCTCGCGCTCTGCTTTAAACCTGGCGGCTCCTCGTGACCATGCCAGACCCCGCCCCCTCAGACGCCGATCGACCATTATTAAGTGCTGGCACCGGCCAGCCAGCGACACCAAATGATGCCCAGACCCCACAGGCAACGCTGCGGGGGCTGAGGACGTAACAGTCGGCTCCACTAAGACTCCTACATGAGTGAGTGAATTTTTATCGGCTACTTAAACTTTTAAAAAGGAATTACATACTGCGCAATGTATGTCCTTTATTGTCTGTATAGGATATCCCAAGACTGAAGATCTTCTGTTTATTTCTGCAAGCGCGAGGACTATTTACTGCTTTTTACCAACATTTCGTGTATTACGAGAGTATACAAACACAAGTACCTTGCAGCTGCCTCTTTTTATTTTGTAGAATCACCTTGTATACACCCCTCTATAACTTCTTCCTAAAAACACAATCTAGTCGAAGCACAATAAAATGGAGCAAATATGTTAAACTATATGTTACAATTCTTTTTAGACATGTTATTTCTTTTATACTCGGTTTTCTTACTCGGAGTGCTTTCTTGAAAAAATTGAGAAAATAATATTGAAAGCATGATCTATTTTTTCCAGTATATGACTTTATTTTATTTACATAAAAGGCTGTCAATGTTTTCTTAGAAAAGTAGCAGACTATTGACACTGTGACAAACAACCTTTGATTATGAAAAAAAAAACATTCTATTAGACATGTGCACAACAAAAAATTTAGTTTAGTTTTGGATCAATCCGTTAAGGTTTTTAGTTCGTTTTGGCGCATTTGTTATGATACCGAGATTCATATTTCGGACCAATTTGTTTTTCGCGGGAGATTACTAATTCGTATTTCGGACCGATTCGCATTTCGGGGGATTAGTAAAATTCATATTTCGGATTGATTTGTATTTCATTTTAATTCGTTATTTTGTTTTAAGTATTATTTCGGAATGTGAAACGGATTAATTTAATTACTTAGGTTAGGGTTTAAATGTAATCCCCCTGTTCTTGGTGCTGAAATATGTTGCAGCACCAAGGAAAGTAGCTCTCAGCACCAAGGATAGCACCCGCCGAACGCAGCCGGATTGAAGGAAAGAAAAAAAAGCTGCGTTTGGCAAAGAAAAAAAGCCTCATTGTTTTAAAATAATTATGAATCCAAAAATTTTACCAAAAGATACTCAAAAAATTCTAAAAATCAATATATAAAAAGTCTTTTTGCTGCAAATGAAAAGAATAAATGGTTGAATTCTAATCCTAATTTTTAAACCTAGCTTCTAAACCTAATTTCTATCCCTACCGTCTAACTCAAATTTTTATCCCTAGCTTTTAACCCTAAACTCTACCTTTAGTTTCTAACCCTAGCTTCTAACCCTAATTTGTAACCCTTAGAAATTAGGGATAGGACAGCAGAACTGCGGGATTCCGGAGCCCCATGGAGCTTCTCTCTTTGGTGCTGAAACCTATTCAGTACCAAGAACGGCAGCACCACGGGGCTCCAGAGCTAAGCGGAGCTGCTGAACAGATTCAGAGTGCACCACGAAATAACGAATCGATTTGTAAAAACGGAATCAATTCATTATATTTTGATCCATTCTGTTTCGTTTTCGTTCTGTTTCGGACAGAACCGATTCATTATTTCGGAAGTGCTTCCGAAATACAAATTGGTAAACTTCGTCCAAAATTAGTTTCAGAACTAAATGAAACACACATCTCTAATTACTATAATACTGATTATTCAAACTATTAAGTGAAATGAGCAGTAACAGCAAATGTATATGTATGGAGGTATTATATCTTATGAATGGACCAGATCAAAACACATTTTTATATTTAATCGCTTCACTATCCAGTGGCTTTACATAAAACCAATAGTTTTACGGAAAGCCACTTTAAATTACCCCTTTCCTCTTGCCTCCCCATTCATACATACGCACAAAACCTAAATTCATTGCAATATCTTAAATGTTTAGAGACTGTATTTACGCTTTGAAAGTCAGAGACCTTAGCCTGCTGGTCACTTTTAGAACAAATATATTTGCTGCTTTGTCTGATGTACTTTTATGTACCTTTAGGGACATATTTTGGAGCCAATCTGCAAACAAACTCTGTTTGCATTCCTTCAAAATATAACCAGATTGAATTTAATTGACAGTGATAGTGAAGGGATGAATTCAGAGGGTAACACAGGAAACAAAACCTGAGCTCTGAAGCTGGTAACAAGAGTGATAGCAGGCAACTTCTGAATTTGCATTCAGAAGATTTCTGTGCTTATAATGTTTGTTTCCACTCACTAGATGGGGCATAGGTATCTAATAACTGATTTATTTTATCCCATAATGCATCATTACATGTCACTTCCTCTCTCAACCAAGCCTCTTTCTGAATTTTGACTCACTCCAGGCCTTAGCCCACACACAGGGCAATATTGCAAAGTTGGTGCTAACTTAACCAGAGCTGTTGTTAACGTAACAGCTCCATAGGCTATAATGGCTCTGGTAAGTTTACAACAGCTCTGGTTAAGTTAGCACCAACTTTGTAATACTGCCTACATTTGGCTGTTTTATAAAACATGAAAGTTTTTCAAGGTCTAAAATTGAGGGGTGGGGGTATAAATTTATCATCATTTAGCATCATTATACATTGGAATTCAAGAAACAAACCTCTCTTAGCTCACAAGCAGACAAAAGTGGTATTCATATTATATCTTTCTAGTTATGAGTTTAAAGTCATGTGAATTTTAAATGTAATTTACTGTATGTCTCATTTGTCCTTTACATTTGTACTCTTTATTTAGTACTACGGTATTGGTGTACAGTAGTTGTTGAAACTTAATGGGTATATTAAACTCCTGTGAAATAAGACCCTCATACTTCTCATTGTGACTAAGAGTGGCATAACTTTTATGCAGAAGGTTAACACTGGGACAAGATCTTGACAGGTTTTATGCAAACGTACATCGCAGTAATATTATCTTGCAGACAAGTTGTATGCAGAAGAACGATGAAGGAAGAGTATCTTTGGAACAAGTTGTATGTAGAAGGACAATTGCAGGCACAGGTTCTCTCTCTTTGAGTGCTACAAGTCAGGGAACTATCTTGAGGCAATAGGCTGGGGATCTCTCTGTAGGCAGCAAGCTAAGGGGTCTCCGAGGAGGCAGTAAACTAGGGAAAAATCAAGGGCACGTTACAGTTTATGCACAACCCCTAAGTACCTGTAACAGGTCAGATATCTTCCAAATGCTGCTGAAATCTTCTGCCCAATTAGAATTTTTTTTAGGTAAGGTATTACTCACTTTTTGCCCCTTGGCACATGCTACTGCTCCTCTTCAGCTCAGAGACTGCCGAATACAGAAGTCCCTGAAGCTTTACTACCCAATTTGCACTCCTACGCAACTTGTGTAGCATAGGAACTGCAAATTGTGCACCACTATGGACTTGCGCACTTTACATATGCAAGTTCCGTAGCACCTGAGCAGAACGATCGTTTGGAGCTGTGTGCGCATGTTCAGATCCAATCCATCGGCTGCCTCTGTGTATGCTCGCTATCTAGGGCAATCTCAGAGGGTGAGAACAGCACACTGTCTGCATGCTGACATGCTGATGCTCTATGCATGCTGACAACATTATTGATCGATTTATAGTGAATGGCAGTCAGAAAATTCTATATCCTAGCTGTTGGTGACGCTGGGTGGGGTGGAGGAAACCACTTCACATGGCATTACTCCCAGATCGGAGTTACCGGGAGGGCGAGAGAAGGGGGGAACTTCTCACATCCTGACTCAAACCACCCAAAGTCTAGTATGATCACTCAACCTCTCTGACACACAAAAAGTAACACAAAACCATTTTTGTTATGTTCCTTTTGGAATAGTACCACACTTAAAAAAAATAAGGCTTGTGGGCAGGTTCACCAACATCATGTTTAGAAAAAAAAATAATGGCAATAAAAAAAATAATGAAATTTTATATCTACATATTTAGTTATTCCAACGAAATTAGCCCTTTTTCTGACAGATGAACTGTACGTTCTACTGCCAGTGAACGAATAAAATAAATATATAGTCTAGACTAGAAAATTTGTTTCTGAAATTTGAGGGGGGTGGAGTCCCTGAAAGAACTAACCAGGTATTCTCGAAAACATTGCAAAATGTTCCATTTTTTACATGAGGATTTCAGATGCACTTCAAGTTGTTTTTCTGAAATGTCCACTTTTGCCATTTGTGTCCCAAATGTATTCAACCACTTGTGTAAGCACAAGGTTGTTGTTTTTTAATAAATCCATTCATATAGATTTGCCAAGGAAAGCTCTTTGAAAACTTCCTTTGGGTATCAATATTATTGGAAGCGAAATTTTCCATCAAGTGAGAAAATATCCAAATATTTAACCCTGACTCTTTCGTCTGGAAATGCCTTATATTATATAATACAATGCACTGTTTGTGGATGTCTCCTGTGGGTCATGTACCGAACGTACAAGTACCACAGAGAATAAAAATGTTGAAACAGATAAATTCAATATAAACATCAGTTTAATAATGGAAAAAAGGATCCATGGGGTTTGAATTCCTATGTTCAATATTATTTGTTTGAAATTTCATCATGATTTGACATTGATCTACATATCGCTGTCACCACTTACATAAATTTATGGTGATAAATGCCTACCTATACACAAGCTACAGAAATAAAAAATATCTGAACACAACGCTGATCTATTGCTATCTTCCTGTACAATGGATGTAAAAGTCATCTGGATAAGAAGTTATCATGGTGACACTATATTGCTATACCAATATGAAAGCAGAGATGGGTTTTTAAAACAAATAAAATAAGATATTCATTTGGTCTATTCTTACATTAACCCCTTCATTATTGTGATCAAGTTAACTTGTTCTGGACCTATTCTGGACAAGTGCAAACAAGTTACGTTTGCAAATCGGCACCAGAATATGTCCCAATGTACAGAAAAAAACCTGAATCTGCCGCTACTCAATTTTTGTAGCCTTGCCGTCAGTCCCCGTGGTGTACCTGGATATGGCAACAGAGGGAGCTCTTTGGATATTTTACTCAATGACTAAAACTATGATGAAAATCTACTGACATTTTAGACAACTAATAAAACTAGTGGAAATGCTAGTGAAGTGCTAATTCTAATAATTTAGTTTTATTCCTTTAGTTATAATGCCATTTATCTTTGGTCATATTTTTGTCGATTTCTTAATCTATAACGAAAATTTATAGTAATTTTTGAGAAAAAGAACTGAAATACTAAAATAAATAAATTAACAGGGTTATTCAGAGAAAGGTGAAAACCAGGAGAATGACTGGAGAAGTGAAAATTCTCGGTCAAAAAAGCCAAACCAGAAAAGTTCTCCCATTAATATCACTTTCCAAATTGTCGTATTTGGTCTAGATTGTTCTCTTCTCCTGCCAATTCTCCTGGTTTTCACCCTTCTCTGAATAACCCTGCATATAATGCAATTATCTTGCTAGCTCACTGCTTAGTAAATAATCCATTAAGTGTCAGGGCCCCAATACAGTAAACAGTCTACCTAATATCCTCTAAGATATACCATTTAATAAATATGCTACTGCATTATCTGTCAATCTGTATCAATTACAAGAGTTAATGTTTTCATCCAACATATGTTTCAGCGGGTATAATGTCATAGTTGAAACGCTGGCAAAATTTAAAAGAAAGCATAAAAAAAAAAATAATACACATACATGAGCCAACCACAAAAACCCCCAAAGAAATGTTAGGATATGAAAATGTAGCCACAAGAAAAATGATCGCTCCAAAGTAGCTAACTTTCCAGATAAACTAGGATTTTCACATATTTTAAGTATGTGTTATTTTACAAGCTATTCCTGCACATTCTCTGCACTAGAAAAATATTTCTAATACAGGAGATTGTATAAGAAAATAGAAATGACTATCAGGGTTATTCAGAGAGAGGTGAAAACTAGCGTGATCCGGCCAGTCGGTGTAGTGATACGCAGGGAGAGACTGAGGAACTTTTTCCCCCAGTCTCTCCCTGCTCCCGTCGGACGGAGGAGGCGGTTGGAGCTGCGGTCCTCGCCGCGGGACAGGAGGTGAATATACGATTCTATTTTTTTTATTTTTTGGCTGGTGTTAACGGATTCTGGAGAAGCAGAATCCGTTAACACCTAGTCCTGGCTCTGGATAACTTTCCGCTGACCAGAGCCGGACATTAATCATAGTTAGGACTTTGTAATCCTAACGCTGATTAACACTTTGCGCTCCCCATGTTAAGTATAGGGAGCGTAAAGTACAGTAACCTCGCGCTGAAAAGCACAAGGTACCAAACGCAAACGGGTTACTTACCCATTTGCGTTTGGATTGTAATATGCAGTAGACACCGCGGCAGGTGAGCGTTAACGTTAGCACATAGATTGTAATGTGGCCCCAGATTGGCTATTTTGACCTAGAATTTTCATTCAGTCATTCTCCTGGTTTTCACCTCTCTCTGAATAACCCTTTATGTATTCATTCACTAACTCTTGGAGACCAAGTTCTTTACATTTGAAAAATAGACTCATAACATCACTTGAACATTAGGACACAGATGACACAAAAATTTAAACTAAACAGTGATTTTAAAAAAGAATAATACAATTTTTCTTGATTTTAATGTACATTTAAATTTCTCAGGTTAAGTTTTATATATATATTTCTTAATCCCTTCACTACTGTGATCTTGTATACCGTAGGAGACACGGCAGGTCACAATTGTGTCTACTTAATCTGGGGCTATGCTGTAGGATTGCAAATGAAAATAGTTTTTTTGCAACTCTGTGTAGTGCAGGGGTGGACCAACAAGGTGGACCAACAAACCCTAGGATAAAATTTGGGAAGCTCGTTCAAGCCTCAAATAAAGAGAATGTATATTTTTCTTTCATTGTTTTCACATGGAGGTGAATCCTCCAAATCCGATGTGTCCTGATTGCTCAACCTGTCCCTTACTAAAGAATAATCCAAAACGTTTGCTAATTTTTGAGGGTTGTGTCAGGAACTCAATGATGACGCCAGGGCCAAGGATTTACATTTCCAGAGCCTGTAGGCATAGAAATCTGAAGTGTGTTCCCCTCAAAATAAAAAGGGCCAAAACTGAAGGAAATGCTTTTTTTGTAAGGAAATTATTCTATTATGGTTTGATTATTATATTTTATATATTTTCATATACCTGTCAACTTTGGTAGCAACTTCTAGCATTTATGGTTCGGGAGATATAGAGATCTAAATGATTGTAAAAAAAATTACTTGCTGTAGTGTTTAAGTGTACGCTAAATATATTCTGGTTACTGGCAAACAACCGCATAGACCTTTTTAAAATGCTTTAAAAGACTTGTCAAATAACAACATATTTGTTACCTTTTTAAATGTTTGGTTTCCCTACTTGCACTCTGTAAGCTAATCTCAGTCCCATTACCTCTTCTCAGTTGTGAAAACAGTTCAAGAAGTTCTCATCTCTCACACACGAAAAATCGGAATTACAACTACAACTGTGTGTTCCTAAGGCTATTGGAAGGATTAGAATTGGCTCTAAGCAGAAATAAATGGTTTCCATTGCTAAAAGGCTTCTAGTCAAAGTCAGATTTAATTTATTGAAGCTTAATAGTATTTCATTTTAAATAATCCACTTGACTACTTGCTCAAGCTGAGAGTAATTTCTTTATGTAGCCTTTAGTCTCTACGCATTATGTGTGCCTATGATTTTTCTAAACTGCCCTCTAAAATCGTGGTGTCTAACTCTAGCCATCTAGATGTGGCAGAACTACAACTCCCATGATTCCCTGGCCATCTAATGCTTTCAAAGAATTCTGGGAAATATAGACCATAAAAATCAGAGGTGCCAGAGCTTGACATCCCTGCTCGAAAATGTTCCCAGAGTCTAAAACAGAAACTTTAACAAATGTTATTTATAATTTGATACAGTTTAGATAACTATTCCATATTCTGTATTTAAGGTAGCACATAAAGCAAGTTAGATATTTTATAGAAAAAAATATGGAAAAAAAACATTTTAATTCGGATTGTGAATGAAGTGAAAACTCATCTGGGTGGTTCTGCTTATTAGAAATGATCTAACAAAAAAAAGGATTGTTTAGGAGTAAGACATCACATACATCATGGCAAAGCATTAAAACTGGGTGGAATTTTTGGAAGTTTGGGCTTAGATCTAAATGCAGACGAATTGTGCCTTTTCTTGTTTACTCCCAAGTGCAATTCCCTTTCTGAATCAGAATGTTGAGTGTCTGCCATTGACATGACCTAGAATTGCAGAATTGTTTGTACTTTATGAATAAGATAAAGTAGTGTTGTGCACACAGTGGACATTAGAAGATAACATATTAATACATTTCTCAGGAATTATGAGCTCACCAAGTAACATATGACTCTTTTTATATTATACATTTCATAAAGATGTAGTAATGTGTTGCCTAATGCTTACTGGCCAGTGCCTAGGTTCTCCAGAGGTAGCTTAGTCTGAGATAACTGATATTATCTCTATCCTTAAATTATCATTTGTATATGTTTCTCACCCATTGTGAACATACTGCTGGATATTTTCTCTCCAATGATTAGAAGAAGAATTCTGACACGGAGCTGATGCTTACTGAAGGCAATTTGTGTAGCATTCATTTTTGTTGACTTGGAATTGTAGTCTATAGGCAATTTCTTCAAACACAATTATTATTTCACAGGTTCACAGGTTAAGTTACATTGCATTGATTATTGGTCATCTTCACCCATCCGAATGATTATATATTTGGTATATATAACTATATATCTGCATATATAGTACTTGTGTACCATTCCATAAGAGTAGTGGAGAAGACATTGGTTCCTTATGGCCTGGGTGACAAGCCAATGATACTTCTTCCCCTTTCTTATGTTTTCTATCCACCTAAACAATATGCCACCACGTAAATTTAAAGCCCATTCATGTGTTTCATCCCACCACGTCTCTGTTATACCCATTATATCATACTGTTTGGTATATGCTATCACCTATAGTACCCCCATTTTGTTAAGGCTTCTTGCACTAGCAAGCATACATTTAATATTGCCATCTCCCACTCGTACTGAATATAACTTTACATTGCTCTGGCTCTGATCTGGGGTCTGATATATTTATGGTGGCTCACTGGCTCTGACCTGGGTTCTGATATATTTATGGGGGCTCTGACCGGGGGTTTGATATGGGGGTTCTGATATATTTATGGGGGCTCTGATCTGGGGTCTGATATGGGGGATCTGATATATTTATTGGAGCTCTGATCTGGGGTCTGATATATTTATGGGGGTCTGATATATGGGGGTCTGATATGGGGCTCTGATCTGGGGTCTGATATGTCCGCTCTGATATATTTATAGGGGCTCTGATCTGGGATCTGATATATTTATGGGGGCTCTGATTTGGGGTCTGATATGGGGGCTCTGATATATTTATGGGGGCTCTGATCTGGGGTCTGATATGCAGGCTCTGATATATTTATGGGGGGCCTTATCTGGGGTCTGATATGGGGGATCTGATATATTTATAGGGGCTCTGATCTGAGGTCTGATATGGTGCTCTGATATATTTATGGGGGCTCTGATCTGGGGTCTGATATGGGGATCTGATATATTTATGGGAGCTCTGATCTGGGGTCTGATATATTTATTGGGGCTCTGATCTTGGGTCTGATATGGGGGCTCTGATATATTTGTGGGGGCTCTGATCTGGGGTCTGACATGGGGCTCTGATATATTTATGGGAATCTGATCTGGGGTCTGATATATGGGGTCTGATATGGGGGCTCTGATCTGGGGTCTGATATGGAGCTCTGATATATTTATGGGGGCTCTGATCTGGGGTCTGATATATGGGGGTCTGATATGGGGGCTCTGATCTGGGGTCTGATATGGGGGCTCGGATATATTTATGGGGGCTCTGATCTGGGGTCTGATATATTTATGGGCCTCTGATATGAGGTCTGATATGGGGCTCTGATATATTTATGGGGGCTCTGATCTGGGGTCTGATCTGGGGGCTCTAATATATTTATGGGGGCTCTGATCTGTGGTCTGATATGGGGCTCTGATATATTTATAGGGGCTCTGATCTGAGGTCTGATATGGTGCTCTGATATATTTATGGGGGCTCTGATCTGGGGTCTGATATGGGGATCTGATATATTTATAGGGGGGCTCTGATCTGGGGTCTGATATGCAGGCTCTGATATATTTACGGGGCTCTGATCTGGGGTCTGATATATTTATGGGGCTCTGATATGAGGTCTAATATGAGGGCTCTGATATATTTATGGGGGCTCTGATCTGGGGTCTAATATGGGGCTCTGATATATTTATGGGGGCTCTGATCTGTGGTCTGATATGGGGCTCATATATTTATGGGGCTCTGATCTGGGTCTGATATATTTATGGGGCTCTGATCTGGTCTGATATGGGGCTCTGGTATATTTATGGGGCTCTGAACTGGGGTCTGATATATGGGTCTGATATGGGGGCGCTGATCTGTGGTCTGATATGGGGGCTCTGGTATATTTATGGGGGCTCTGATCTGGGGTCTGATATATGGGGTCTGATATGGAGGCTCTGATATGGGGGCTCCGATATATTTATGGGGGCTCTGATCTGGGGTCTGACCTGAGGGCTCTGATGTATTTATGGGGCTCTGATCTGTGGTCTGATATGGGGGCTCTGATATATTTATAGGGGCTCTGATCTGGGGTCTGATATGGGGCTCTGATATATTTATGGGGGCTCTGATCTGGGGTCTGATATGGGGGATCTGATATATTTATGGGGGCTCTGATCTGGGGTCTGATATATTTATGGGGCTCTGATCTGAGGTCTGATAAGGGGGCTCTGATATATTTATGGGGGCTCTGATCTGGGGTCTGATATGGGGGCTCTGATATATTTATGGGGGCTCTGATATATTTATGCAGGCTCTGATCTGGGGTCTGATATATTTATAAGAGCTCTGATCTGGGGTCTGATATGGTGGCTCTGGTATATTTATGGGAGCTCTGATCTGGGGTCTGATATATGGGGTCTGATATGGGGGCTCTGATCTGGGGTCTGATATGGGGGCTCTGGTATATTTATGGGGGCTCTGATCTGTGGTCTGATATATGGGATCTGATATGGGGGCTCTGATCTGGGGTCTGATATGGGGGTTCTGGTATATTTCTGGGGACTCTGATCTGGGGGCTCTGATATATTTATGCGGGCTCTGATCTGGGGTCCGATATATTTATAAGGGCTCTGATCTGGGGTCTGATATGGGGGCTCTGGTATATTTATGGGGGCTCTGATCTGGGGTCTGATATGGGGGCTCTGATATATTTATGGGGGCTCTGATCTGGGGTCTGAAATGGGGGCTCTGATATATTTATGGGGCTCTGATCTGGGGTCTGATATGGGGGATCTGATATATTTATGGGAGCTCTTATCTGGGGTCTGATATATTTATTGGGGTTCTGATATGGGGTTTGATATGGGGGCTCCGATATATTTATGGGCGCACTGATCTGGTGTCTGATATATTTATGGGGGCTCTGATCTTGGGTCTGATATGGGGGCTCTGATATATTTATGGGTGCTCTGATCTGGGGTCTGATATGGGGCTCTGATATATTCATGGGAATCTGATCTGGGGTCTGATATATGGGGTCTGATATGGGGGCTCTGATCTGGGGTCTGATATGGAGCTCTGATATATTTATGGGGGCTCTGATCTGGGGTCTGATATATGGGGTCTGATACCGGTCTCTGATATGGGGTCTGATATGGGGGCTCGGATATATTTATGGGGGCTCTGATCTGGGGTCTGATATATTTATGGGGCTCTGATATGAGGTCTGATATGAGGGCGCTGATATATTTATGGGGGCTCTGATCTGGGGTCTAATATGGGGCTCTGATATATTTATGGGGCTCTGATCTGGTGTCTGATATGGGGCTCTGATATATTTATGGGGCTCTGATCTGGGTCTGATATATTATGGGGCTCTGATCGGGTCTGATATGGGGCTCTGGAATATTTATGGGGGCTCTGATCTGGGGTCTGATATATGGGTGGATATGGGGGCTCTGACATGGGGCTCTGATATTTATGGGGCTCTGATCTGAGTCTGACCTGAGGGCTCTGATATATTTATGGGGGCTCTGATCTGGGGTCTGATCTGGGGGCTCTGATATAGTTATGGGAGCTCTGATCTGTGGTCTGATATGGGGCTATGATATATTTATAGGGGCTCTGATCTGGGGTCTGATATGGGGCTCTGATGTATTTATGGGGGCTCTGATCTGGGGTCTGATATGCAGGCTCTGATATATTTATGGGGCTCTGATCTGGGGTCTGATATATTTATTGGGCTCTGATATGAGGGCTCTGATATATTTATGGGGGCTCTGATCTGGGGTCTAATATGGGGCTCTGATATATTTATGGGGGCTCTGATCTGTGGTCTGATATGGGGCTCTGATATATTTATGGGGGCTCTGATCTTGGGTCTGATATGGGGGCTCTGATATATTTGTGGGGGCTCTGATCTGGGGTCTGATATGGGGGCTCTGATATATTTATGGGTGCTCTGATCTGGGGTCTGATATGGGGCTCTGATATATTCATGGGAATCTGATCTGGGGTCTGATATATGGGGTCTGATATGGGGGCTCTGATCTGGGGTCTGATATGGATCTCTGATATATTTATGGGGGCTCTGATCTGGGGTCTGATATATGGGGGTCTGATACCGGGGCTCTGATATGGGGTCTGATATGGGGGCTCGGATATATTTATGGGGGCTCTGATCTGGGGTCTGATATATTTATGGGGCTCTGATATGAGGTCTGATATGAGGGCTCTGATATATTTATGGGGGCTCTGATCTGGGGTCTAATATGGGGCTCTGATATATTTATGGGGGCTCTGATCTGTGGTCTGATATGGGGCTCTGATATATTTATAGGGCTCTGATCTGGGTCTGATATATTTATGGGGGCTCTGATCTGGGGTCTGATATGGGGGCTCTGGAATATTTATGGGGGCTCTGATCTGGGGTCTGACCTGAGGGCTCTGATATATTTATGGGGGCTCTGATCTGGGGTCTGATCTGGGGGCTCTGATATAGTTATGGGAGCTCTGATCTGTGGTCTGATATGGGGCTATGATATATTTATAGGGGCTCTGATCTGGGGTCTGATATGGGGCTCTGATGTATTTATGGGGGCTCTGATCTGTGGTCTGATATGGGGCTCTGATATATTTATAGGGGCTCTGATCTGAGGTCTGATATGGTGTTCTGATATATTTATGGGGGCTCTGATCTGGGGTCTGATATGGGGATCTGATATATTTATAGGGGGGCTCTGATCTGGGGTCTGATATGCAGGCTCTGATATATTTACGGGGCTCTGATCTGGGGTCTGATATATTTATGGGGCTCTGATATGAGGTCTAATATGAGGGCTCTGATATATTTATGGGGGCTCTGATCTGGGGTCTAATATGGGGCTCTGATATATTTATGGGGGCTCTGATCTGTGGTCTGATATGGGGCTCTGATATATTTATGGGGCTCTGATCTGGGTCTGATATATTTATGGGGGCTCTGATCTGGGGTCTGATATGGGGGCTCTGGTATATTTATGGGGCTCTGAACTGGGGTCTGATATATGGGGTCTGATATGGGGGCGCTGATCTGTGGTCTGATATGGGGGCTCTGGTATATTTATGGGGGCTCTGATCTGGGGTCTGATATATGGGGTCTGATATGGAGGCTCTGATATGGGGGCTCCGATATATTTATGGGGGCTCTGATCTGGGGTCTGACCTGAGGGCTCTGATGTATTTATGGGGCTCTGATCTGTGGTCTGATATGGGGGCTCTGATATATTTATAGGGGCTCTGATCTGGGGTCTGATATGGGGCTCTGATATATTTATGGGGGCTCTGATCTGGGGTCTGATATGGGGGATCTGATATATTTATGGGGGCTCTGATCTGGGGTCTGATATATTTATGGGGGCTCTGATCTGAGGTCTGATAAGGGGGCTCTGATATATTTATGGGGGCTCTGATCTGGGGTCTGATATGGGGGCTCTGATATATTTATGGGGGCTCTGATATATTTATGCAGGCTCTGATCTGGGGTCTGATATATTTATAAGAGCTCTGATCTGGGGTCTGATATGTGGCTCTGGTATATTTATGGGAGCTCTGATCTGGGGTCTGATATATGGGGTCTGATATGGGGGCTCTGATCTGGGGTCTGATATGGGGGCTCTGGTATATTTATGGGGGCTCTGATCTGTGGTCTGATATATGGGATCTGATATGGGGGCTCTGATCTGGGGTCTGATATGGGGGTTCTGGTATATTTCTGGGGACTCTGATCTGGGGTCTGATCTGGGGGCTCTGATATATTTATGCGGGCTCTGATCTGGGGTCCGATATATTTATAAGGGCTCTGATCTGGGGTCTGATATGGGGGCTTTGGTATATTTATGGGGGCTCTGATCTGGGGTCTGATATGGGGGCTCTGATATATTTATGGGGGCTCTGATCTGGGGTCTGAAATGGGGGCTCTGATATATTTATGGGGCTCTGATCTGGGGTCTGATATGGGGGATCTGATATATTTATGGGAGCTCTGATCTGGGGTCTGATATATTTATTGGGGTTCTGATATGGGGTTTGATATGGGGGCTCCGATATATTTATGGGCGCACTGATCTGGGGTCTGATATATTTATGGGGGCTCTGATCTTGGGTCTGATATGGGGGCTCTGATATATTTGTGGGGGCTCTGATCTGGGGTCTGATATGGGGGCTCTGATATATTTATGGGTGCTCTGATCTGGGGTCTGATATGGGGCTCTGATATATTCATGGGAATCTGATCTGGGGTCTGATATATGGGGTCTGATATGGGGGCTCTGATCTGGGGTCTGATATGGAGCTCTGATATATTTATGGGGGCTCTGATCTGGGGTCTGATATATGGGGGTCTGATACCGGGTCTCTGATATGGGGTCTGATATGGGGGCTCGGATATATTTATGGGGGCTCTGATCTGGGGTCTGATATATTTATGGGGCTCTGATATGAGGTCTGATATGAGGGTGCTGATATATTTATGGGGGCTCTGATCTGGGGTCTAATATGGGGCTCTGATATATTTATGGGGGCTCTGATCTGTGGTCTGATATGGGGCTCTGATATATTTATGGGGCTCTGATCTGGGTCTGATATATTTATGGGGGCTCTGATCTGGGGTCTGATATGGGGGCTCTGGAATATTTATGGGGGCTCTGATCTGGGGTCTGATATATGGGTTCGGATATGGGGGCTCTGACATGGGGGCTCTGATATATTTATGGGGCTCTGATCTGGAGTCTGACCTGAGGGCTCTGATATATTTATGGGGGCTCTGATCTGGGGTCTGATCTGGGGGCTCTGATATAGTTATGGGAGCTCTGATCTGTGGTCTGATATGGGGCTATGATATATTTATAGGGGCTCTGATCTGGGGTCTGATATGGGGCTCTGATGTATTTATGGGGGCTCTGATCTGGGGTCTGATATGCAGGCTCTGATATATTTATGGGGCTCTGATCTGGGGTCTGATATATTTATTGGGCTCTGATATGAGGGCTCTGATATATTTATGGGGGCTCTGATCTGGGGTCTAATATGGGGCTCTGATATATTTATGGGGGCTCTGATCTGTGGTCTGATATGGGGCTCTGATATATTTATGGGGGCTCTGATCTTGGGTCTGATATGGGGGCTCTGATATATTTGTGGGGGCTCTGATCTGGGGTCTGATATGGGGGCTCTGATATATTTATGGGTGCTCTGATCTGGGGTCTGATATGGGGCTCTGATATTTTCATGGGAATCTGATTCTGATCTGGGGTCTGATATATGGGGTCTGATATGGGGGCTCTGATCTGGGGTCTGATATGGATCTCTGATATATTTATGGGGGCTCTGATCTGGGGTCTGATATATGGGGGTCTGATACCGGGGCTCTGATATGGGGTCTGATATGGGGGCTCGGATATATTTATGGGGGCTCTGATCTGGGGTCTGATATATTTATGGGGCTCTGATATGAGGTCTGATATGAGGGCTCTGATATATTTATGGGGGCTCTGATCTGGGGTCTAATATGGGGCTCTGATATATTTATGGGGGCTCTGATCTGTGGTCTGATATGGGGCTCTGATATATTTATGGGGCTCTGATCTGGGGTCTGATATGGGGGCTCTGGAATATTTATGGGGGCTCTGATCTGGGGTCTGACCTGAGGGCTCTGATATATTTATGGGGGCTCTGATCTGGGGTCTGATCTGGGGGCTCTGATATAGTTATGGGAGCTCTGATCTGTGGTCTGATATGGGGCTATGATATATTTATAGGGGCTCTGATCTGGGGTCTGATATGGGGCTCTGATGTATTTATGGGGGCTCTGATCTGGGGTCTGATATGGGGGCTCTGACATATATATGGGTGCTCTGATCTGGGGTCTGATATGGGGCTCTGATGTATTCATGGGATTCTGATCTGGGGTCTGATATATGGGGTCTGATATGGGGGCTCTGATCTGGGGTCTGATATGGATCTCTGATATATTATGGGGGCTCTGATCTGGGGTCTGATATATGGGGGTCTGATACCGGGGCTCTCATATGGGGTCTGATATGGGGGCTCGGATATATTTATGGGGGCTCTGATCTGGGGTCTGATATATTTATGGGGCTCTGATATGAGGTCTGATATGAGGGCTCTGATATATTTATGGGGGCTCTGATCTGGGGTCTAATATGGGGCTCTGATATATTTATGGGGGCTCTGATCTGTGGTCTGATATGGGGCTCTGATATATGTATGGGGCTCTGATCTGGGTCTGATATATTTATGGGGGCTCTGATCTGGGGTCTGATATGGGGGCTCTGGAATATTTATGGGGGCTCTGATCTGGGGTCTGATATATGGGTTCTGATATGGGGGCTCTGACATGGGGGCTCTGATATATTTATGGGGCTCTGATCTGGGGTCTGACCTGAGGGCTCTGATATATTTATGGGGGCTCTGATCTGGGGTCTGATCTGGGGGCTCTGATATAGTTATGGGAGCTCTGATCTGTGGTCTGATATGGGGCTATGATATATTTATAGGGGCTCTGATCTGGAGTCTGATATGGGGCTCTGATGTATTTATGGGGGCTCTGATCTGGGGTCTGATATGCAGGCTCTGATATATTTATGGGGCTCTGATCTGGGGTCTGATATATTTATGGGCCTCTGATATGAGGGCTCTGATATATTTATGGGGGCTCTGATCTGGGGTCTAATATGGGGCTCTGATATATTTATGGGGGCTCTGATCTGTGGTCTGATATGGGGCTCTGATATATTTATGGGCTCTGATCTGGGGTCTGATATATTTATGGGGACTCTGATCTGGGGTCTGATATGGGGGCTCTGGTATATTTATGGGGGCTCTGATCTGGGGTCTGATATATGGGGTCTGATATGGGGGCTCTGATCTGGGGTCTGATATGGGCGCTCTGGTATATTTATGGGGGCTCTGATCTGGGGTCTGATATATGGGTTCTGATATGGGGGCTCTGATATGGGGGCTCTGATATATTTATGGGGGCTCTGATCTGGGGTCTGATATGGGGGATCTGATATATTTATGGGGGCTCTGATCTGGGGTCTGATATATTTATGGGGGCTCTGATCTGAGGTCTGATATGGGGCTCTGATATATTTATGGGGCTCTGATCTGGGGTCTGATATGCAGGCTCTGACATATTTATGGGGGCTCTGATCTGGGGTCTGACATATTTATGGGGCTCTGATATGAGGTCTGATATGGGGGCTCTGATATATTTATGGGGGCTCAGGTCTGGGGTCTAATATGGGGACTCTGATATATTTATTGGGCTCTGATATGAGGTCTGATATGGGGGCTCTGATATATTTATGGGGGCTCTGATCTGGGGTCTAATATGGGGCCTCTGATATATTTATGGGGGCTCTGATCTGTGGTCTGATATGGGGGCTCTGTTATATTTATGGGGGCTCTGATCTGGGGTCTGATATATGGGGTCTGATATGGGGGCTCTGATCTGGGGTCTGATATGGGGGCTCTGGTATATTTATGGGGGCTCTGATCTGGGGTCTGATATATGGGTTCTGATATGGGGGCTCTGATATGGGGGCTTTGATATATTTATGGGGGCTCTGATCTGGGGTCTGACCTGAGGACTCTGATATATTTATGGGGCTCTGATCTGTGGTCTGATATGGGGGCTCTGATATATTTATAGGGGCTCTGATCTGGGGTCTGATATGGGGCTCTGATATATTTATGGGGGCTCTGATCTGGGGTCTGATATGGGGGATCTGATATATTTATGGGGGCTCTGATCTGGGGTCTGATATATTTATGGGGGCTCTGATCTGAGGTCTGATATGGACTCTGATATATTTATGGGGCTCTGATCTGGGGTCTGATATGCAGGCTCTGATATATTTATGGGGGCTCTGATCTGGGGTCTGACATATTTATGGGGCTCTGATATGAGGTCTGATATGGGGGCTCTGATATATTTATGGGGCTCTGGTCTGGGGTCTAATATGGGGACTGATATATTTATGGGGCTCTGATATGAGGTCTGATATGGGGGCTCTGATATATTTATGGGGGCTCTGATCTGGGGTCTAATATGGGGCCTCTGATATATTTATGGGGGCTCTGATCTGTGGTCTGATATGGGGGCTCTGATCTGGGGTCTGATCTATTTATGCGGGCTCTGATCTGGGGTCTGATATATTTATAAGGGCTCTGATATGGGGTCTGATATGGGGGCTCTGGTATATTTATGGGGGCTCTGATCTGGGGTCTGATATATGGGTTCTGATATGGGGGCTCTGATATATTTATGGGGCTCTGATCTGGGGTCTGACCTGAGGGCTCTGATATATTTATGGGGGCTCTGATCTGGGGTCTGATCTGGGGGCTCTGATATAGTTATGGGAGCTTTGATCTGGGGTCTGATATGGATCTCTGATATATTTATGGGGGCTCTGATCTGGGGTCTGATATGGGGCTCTGATATATTTATGGGGGCTCTGATCTGGGGTCTGATCTGGGGGCTCTATAGTTATTGGAGCTCTGATCTGTGGTCTGATATGGGGCTCTGATATATTTATGGGGGCTCTGATCTGTGGTCTGATATGGGGCTCTGATATATTTATGGGGCTCTGATCTGGGGTATGATATATTTATGGGGGCTCTGATCTGGGGTCTGATATGGGGGCTCTGGTATATTTATGGGGGCTCTGATCTGGGGTCTGATATATGGGGTCTGATATGGGGGCTCTGATCTGGGGTCTGATATGGGGGCTCTGGTATATTTATGGGGGCTCTGATCTGGGGTCTGATATATGGGTTCTGATATGGGGGCTCTGATATATTTATGGGGCTCTGATCTGGGGTCTGACCTGAGGGCTCTGATATATTTATGGGGGCTCTGATCTGGGGTCTGATCTGGGGGCTCTGATATAGTTATGGGAGCTCTGATCTGGGGTCTGATATGGATCTCTGATATATTTATGGGGGCTCTGATCTGGGGTCTGATATGGGGCTCTGATATATTTATGGGGGCTCTGATCTGGGGTCTGATCTGGGGGCTCTGATATAGTTATGGGAGCTCTGATCTGTGGTCTGATATGGGGCTCTGATATATTTATGGGGGCTCTGATCTGTGGTCTGATATGGGGCTCTGATATATTTATGGGGCTCTGATCTGGGGTATGATATATTTATGGGGGCTCTGATCTGGGGTCTGATATGGGGGCTCTGGTATATTTATGGGGGCTCTGATCTGGGGTCTGATATATGGGGTCTGATATGGGGGCTCTGATCTGGGGTCTGATATGGGGGCTCTGGTATATTTATGGGGGCTCTGATCTGGGGTCTGATATATGGGTTCTGATATGGGGGCTCTGATATGGGGGCTCTGATATATTTATGGGGGCTCTGATCTGGGGTCTGACCTGAGGGCTCTGATATATTTATGGGGCTCTGATCTGTGGTCTGATATGGGGGCTCTGATATATTTATAGGGGCTCTGATCTGGGGTCTGATATGGGGGATCTGATATATTTATGGGGGCTCTGATCTGGGGTCTGATATATTTATGGGGGCTCTGATCTGAGGTCTGATATGGGGCTCTGATATATTTATGGGGCTCTGATATGAGGTCTGATATGGGGGCTCTGATATATTTATGGGGGCTCTGGTCTGGGGTCTAATATGGGGACTCTGATATATTTATGGGGCTCTGATATGAGGTCTGATATGGGGGCTCTGATATATTTATGGGGGCTCTGATCTGGGGTCTAATATGGGGCCTCTGATATATTTATGGGGGCTCTGATCTGTGGTCTGACCTAAGGGCTCTGATATATTTATGGGGCTCTGATCTGTGGTCTGATATGGGGGCTCTGATATATTTATAGGGGCTCTGATCTGGGGTCTGATATGGGGGATCTGATATATTTATGGGGGCTCTGATCTGGGGTCTGATATATTTATGGGGCTCTGATCTGAGGTCTGATATGGGGCTCTGATATATTTATGGGGCTCTGATATGAGGTCTGATATGGGGACTCTGATATATTTATGGGGCTCTGATATGAGGTCTGATATGGGGGCTCTGATATATTTATGGGGGCTCTGATCTGGGGTCTAATATGGGGCCTCTGATATATTTATGGGGGCTCTGATCTGTGGTGATATGGGGGCTCTGATATATTTATGGGGGCTCTGATCTGGGGTCTGATCTATTTATGCGGGCTCTGATGTGGGGTCTTATATATTTATAAGGGCTCTGATCTGGGGTCTGATATGGGGGCTCTGGTATATTTATGGGGGCTCTGATCTGGGTTCTGATATATGGGTCTGATATGGGGCTCTGATCTGGGGTCTGATATGGGGGCTCTGATATATTTATGGTACTCTGATCTGGGGTCTGATACGGGGGCTCTGATATATTTATGGGGCTCTGATCTGGGGTCTGATATATTTATGGGGCTCTGATCTGGGGTCTGATATTTATAAGGGCTCTGATCTGGGGTCTGATATGGGGCTCTGGTATATTTATGGGGGCTCTGATCTGGGGTCTGATATATGGGGGCTGTGATCTGGGGTCTGATATGAGGCTCTGGTATATTTATGGGGGCTCTGATCTGGGGTCTGATATGGGGTCTGATATGGGGGCTCTGATATATTTATGGGGACTCTGATCTGGGGGCTCTGATATATTTATGCGGGCTCTGATCTGGGGTCTGATATGGCGGCTCTGGTATATTTATGGGGGCTTTGATCTGGGGTCTGATCTGGGGTCTGATATGGGGTCTGATATGGGGGCTCTGATCTGGGGTCTGATATGGGGCTCTGATATATTTATGGGGACTCTGATCTGGGGTGTGATCTGGGGGCTCTGATATATTTATGCGGGCTCTGATCTGGGGTCTGATATATTTATAAGGGCTCTGATCTGGGGTCTGATATATTTATAAGGGCTCTGATCTGGGGTCTGATATGGGGGCTCTGGTATATTTATGGGGGCTCTGATCTGCGGTCTGATCTGGGATCTGATATGGGGTCTGATATGGGGTCTGATATGGGGGCTCTGATCTGGGGTCTGATATGGGGGCTCTGATATATTTATGGGGACTCTGATCTGGGTTCTGATATATGGGGTCTGATATGGCGGCTCTGATCTGGGGTCTGATATGGGGGCTCTGATCTGGGGTCTGATATATGGGGTCTGATATGGGGGCTCTAAACTGGGGTCTGATATGGGGCTCTGGTATATTTATGGGGGCTCTGATCTGGGGTCTGATATGGGGTCTGATATGGGGGCTCTGATATATTTATGGGGACTCTGATCTGGGGTCTGATCTGGGGGCTCTGATATATTTATGCGGGCTCTGATCTGGGGTCTGATATATTTATAAGGGCTCTGATCTGGGGTCTGATCTGGGGCTCTGGTATATTTATGGGGGCTCTGATCTGGGGTCTGATATGGGGGCTCTGATATATTTATGGGGGCTCTGATCTGGGATCTGATATATTATGGGGCTCTGATCTGAGGTATGGTATGGGGGCTCTGATATATTTATGGGGGCTCTGATCTGGGGTCTGATATGGGGCTCTGATATATTTATGGGGCTCTGGTCTGGGGTCTGATATTTGGGGGTCTGATATGGGGGCTCTGATCTGGGGTCTGATATACTTATGGGGTCTCTGATCTGGGGTCGGATATATTTATGGGGGCTCTGATCTGGGGTCTGATATGGGGGCTCTGATATATTTATGGGGGCTCTGATCTGGGGTCTGATATATTTATGGGGGTCTGATCTGGGGTCTGATATGGGGGCTCTGATCTGGGGTCTGATATGGGGGCTCTGATATATTTATGGGGATCTGATCTGGGGTCTGATATGGGGCCTCGGATATATTTATGGGGACTCTGACCTGGGGGCTCTGATATATTTATGGGGGCTCTGATATGGGGGCTCTGATATATTTATGGGGCTATGACCTGGGGTCTGATATAAAGGTCTGAAATGGGGATTCTGATATATTTATGGGGGCTCTGATCTGGGGTCTGGTATATTTATGGGGGCACTGATCTGGGGGGTCTGATATGGGGGCTCTTTAATTTTAAAGAGTGAATTTAAAGAGATTTTAATTTTCAAATCCAAGAAAGTCTACTTATAGCAGGCAATTCAGTAACGTTAATGCTTAATGTTGCAATAATATGAATAGTAATAAAACTGTGTGCATGTTGAAAGGGGGGCGGCGGCAAAGTATGTTTTTGCCTAGGGTGCCAAAATTCCTTGCACCGACCCTGGAAGACACAGTATAAACAATAACTAGGGTAACTCAGAAATATACAGTACGTGGCGATGGTATCAAGCAAGGAACAGGCGTAGACGTAGTCAGTAATCCGGAGCAGGGGTCTTGGTAGGCAGCAGGCAAACAGAATGGTCAAAGTCCAAGCAAGGGTTCTGGTACAGGGGGAATCCAAGGTAGTGGGGCACAGGGAGCAAAGGAGGGTACCGGTTGGTTTAACAGGAAAGTCCAGGTCGTTTAATGGTCAGGTTACAAAGGAGTCTGGAATCAGGGAGTATTCAGGAGACAGGTCTGCTTAGATGCACAGTCAGGACTTCAATGAGGAAGCCTCAGGTAGAGGGTGTAGCTTCCTCTTAAGCAGGCCTCATTATGCAGGGTGGAGTTCCCCTGAGGCCCCATAGTGTGTGCAGACATTCAGCCAGGGAGTTCAGGAACCTTTATTATGCAGTCTGAAGAATAACAAGTGTAGGGCTGAAAGGGGCTGCCAGGGGTCAGAGCGTACAGATCCTGACAGCTACCACCTCAAGCACTAGCCCAGTAGATAGTAAAAAAAAAATAATAATAATAATGCATTTAATGAATTGGGGGATGTCTGTTTTTTAGATCAGCACTTTAAAAATATACAATTACGAAGCACTTTAATAGAGTACAAAGCACTTAAGGGATATGAGAATGATTGTTGTAAAATATGATTGAGTGAGCACTTTAATACATTATTAAAATAGTAAAATTAATAATTATGAAAAGAATCACACTATTAAGGAGGTATTTAATTGAAGATTGGATGAATTAGGCGCTTAAAATTTTTATGAATTATATATTAGGTGCTTTATTGTACCATTATAATAAAATATACACTATACATTAACTATACTTAATATACTCATATATGGAAGTGCACAATAGATAGAGTAGTCTTTTTAATAATATATATGTAAATATATAATAATGCATCATAACAATTGATTTATATAGAAGTATTTTTAAAACTAATATATTACTTTGGATTTTCAAAGAGAGGAATATTCCTATTATAATATAATTTATGGACATCTGCATTAAAAGTGAGAATAAATTATCCATTAACAGAAGAGGAATATTCCTGCCACTATATAGTATATAGATATTTGCACTATAAGTGAGAATAGATCATTTATTAATAAGATTGGGATACAAGGAGATAAATGTCCCCATTGTTACTCGCGTTCAGCAAGCAGGTGTGATACACAATTTCATACCAGACGAGGAACAGATTACAATAATTAGAACAACACAATTAGAACATATAACTAAAGGGGAAACAGAATACCATTCTATAAATATAAAATATAACACTGACATGTGGAACGGGGTACATAAAGAATAATAACACTTATGGCTATGAATGAAATGTCATAACAGATCGATTTCTGTTTTACCGCTTCAATTCATTAAATGTCATTTCCTTTCCAATGTATTTCAAATGAAATCGATACGTTATTTTGGAAGTACTTTCAAAATATGAATCGGCAAAATATTAGATGAATTGCAATTCATAACGAAACGAAAAGCACACCTCTAGGCCCTATCTTAATCCAGGCCCGCTCAGAATTTGTCTGGGCATGTGTACGGGTGCTCACGTTGAATCAGGATGGCAAAATTCACTCCAACGAGAATCATAATGCAATTCTAAAATTCACCCAATATTTTTATAGTTAGATCTTATATCCCTACTCTTCATCTGTATAAATTGCAAGATGCAGCAACTGTATAAAAAAATTGTATCTTCTAAACATTTTTTTGAACTAAAACTGGTTACGAAATCCAAATATTTGGTTTACTGTGAATATGAATTCATGCTAAATGTGGATCCATAACTTTTTTATTTTAAACATTTAAAGGATAATGGTTCCTATAAAATTGTTTATCGATTGGATTGCGTGGAGCCAAAAATGCTGGAATCTAACATTGAAACCGTTACTGTTAAAACAAATACTTGACATGGTATGAATTAGATTTTCCCTGCTTCAGAAATGCGAGTTACTTAACAAGCAGTTGATATTTCATGTAGAGTGCATGTAAAATGGCTTGTCAAGATAAAAGGAAATGCCAGGTTGTATACAATTGATTTTTCTGTTGGCATCTACACAGCAGCCTGTTCAAAGGAAATTTCCATTGGCCCAAATATAAGACAGACTAACTCAAGTCTAATACTATAATCTGAACTTTGTTCCTCCTCGTACAGTTTTAAAATGCATTTCTTAGAGTTGGCACAGTCCCTTTTATGAACTTAACCTCTTCACTACCAAGCACTACTTATTTATAAAAAATACAAGCATGACATTTATTTGAAACATGGCAAGTATACCTAGTATATAAAGATATAGCAGCAAAGGCCTTTCATATATATATATCGAAATCATAAGATGTGATCAAATTAAAAATGTTGATTAGAGTTTTGCACTCTTAATTTTTCAAATGTTCATGTATACTGCAATACCTGTGATGAAATGCTAATGAAATTCTGATTAAATAACAGGCAAGGTGGTATAGTGGCGCAGATTGTGTATACGAACAGTCACTTGTGCAACAGCAGGAACACACACACACTCCCAAGTGTGGATAGTTGATATTGTAGGTTATATAGAGTCCTCGCGTTTGCAAAACTGTCCAAAAGATGAGTTGCAGTCCAAGCAGTCTAGTAGATAAAATATGGGACACACATTGCGCAGCATATCCTTATAACAACTTTCATATAAATCACTCGGTTATCAAACTCACTTTTTAAAGAGCCACATAAAGCCGGCTCTAAACTGTAAAGGCATATAATTTTGTGGATGATATTCTCACCAGTACATCCCAAGCACGTCAGTTCCCAATGGTACACCGGTCCGCATTTCTTTAGAAGTGGTAGATATCCCGGAACATGCCACGAGTCAGACGTCAAATAAATGTCAAATGTATTTAATAATAAAACACTAACACGTTTCGAACCAATCGGTCTTTGTCAAAGTGCATATAAAACATACATACAGTATATACTGTCCATTTATATCCTAAGATCCCGGAAATAATGAGGCGTCGTCACGCCATGATCTCGCTCCTCTGGCGTTTTTCGACACGCCCCACTTCCGGTCTTTCGGATCATAATAGTGATGTATTTCCGGCACTTAGACGGATGTGCAATATTTCCATCCAACGAACCCAGACTTTTACCAGTCCGGAACAGTGGGCGCCATTTTAGAAAAGGGAAAGAATGTTTTGATGTGTCACACATTATTGGTGTCTATATCTTACTAAATAGTAGTGCGGCATATACCAGCACGATGTTGAGTAATAATAACAACTCCTGTTGTAACAGCATTTCTTACCACAAACGAAAACCAATATACAATACATCATACTATAATCCGAATTAAAAAGAGAGCCCCATTTTAACTGGTCACTATTTCTTTTATCCTCCTTAATACCTACTCAAGCTATTAATTCGTTTACCACGCTGACTTGCCGATGGCTGGCCTCAGTACTGGGCAATATGTGCTCTAAACCTTGCTATTAATTACTACAATTGGTGGTTGGCAGTGTGCCATTATTTGTGCATTTGAAGCCTTGTGTTGTATACTAACTGAATTCAGCAGAATCTATTGGTGCCTATATTTAATTCATAAACCTAACGAAATGTGCCTTTTCTGCTTTTCTATTTCTTAGAAACATTGTGGTAATTAATTGAATCAATATAATGTCCAATGGAAAGTAATCATTGTGGAATTGCTTTCAGTCTCTCCTCAAATCAAGCTCTTCCTAGCAACTTTGTAGCACTTCTATCCATGATGTTTCTTTCTAACAGTAATCATGCTTTACATCGCTGATTTCAACTGCTGATTAACTGTGGTCTACCCAACTATATAGACCAAATATATCTGCCTCTTTGGAATATAATTACAACTTTTTCTTTGCACGTTTGGCTCATAATTTATTACTACCAATATATGATATCATTTGATGGCAATTATTGTGGTTATCGTTTTATACTGCTGGTTCTATTTCACTTTTTAGTGCGGCACCTATGCCTGCATTATTGCAGATTCCAAATCGCTGACCAGCTGTGGATTATTTACATCATAGAGCAAGTCATTAATGTCAGCATCTATTGATCATTGATCATCCAAGCTGTCAATTACATAGCTTAATTTCTGTGTTAGAATTTAATTCGAATTGCACTTAGTTAGTATCTTTATGTCCATGACCAATGTGGTAATAATTCAGCCTTGAATCTATTTTAATGGCGGTCCTTGGAATTCGATCGCCTGGCTATTGTTAATACTACTCTTCTGCAACGGTTATACTGCGGGATCCTTTATTAACCCTTTATGCCAATTGTTTCATTGGTAAATAACCTTCACCAATTTTATGTATGGTTAGGCTTCTAATCTTTATACCAACACCTGACCTTGCCGACATTTATTCCTGCACTTTGCAGACCATCATTTATTGTAATAGGACGGTACTCTTCGGGTCCTTGCTGCTTATTATGAAATATAGCTACTTTTATTAGACACCATATGTATATCGGCTGCTTAGAACCATTTTTTAAGCTACCTCTATTCTTCATATTGTAGTACACTTTCCAATAAGATTTAGCTATGTCTATGGTTTAAGGAGGCTCATTACTCAACATTTATTTGTGTATTTTAATTTTGTTGTGTATATTGTATTTGTCGAATAAAGGTTAATTGGTAGCCAGTGTCTACCACTCTTTTTCTTTCAGAACTATATAACGGTATAATTACTGAAGAATAGAATAAGCTACTTAAATATAGAAGTATTTTTGCTGATCTAATTTTAAAGGAATTTAGCTGATAAAGAGTACTCAGTAAAAACCTTGAGAAGAATAGAAATAACAGAAATATTAAATCAAAAATGACAGGAGAGACCCAAAGTCTAGGATTGAATATAGGGTCTTTGTTAAGACAGATTGACCTCTGACCTGAGATAAGGGATAGTGAAAATAATTTGTGAAAAATATTTGAAGCGCAACACTGCCCTCTTGAGGTATAGTAAATATTATATTTTAAGAATAAATATAAGGTAATAATATTTAAATGAAGGGGTGGATTTTCAGTGACGTCACATTTACTATAACTAGATATACTGTTCATTGCAGTCAGGCAGATCATTCCAGGACAATACACACAATGCATTCAGGATATTACATCTCACTTAATTAGGACCACACCTAAATTTTCCCTCATGGGAATGCACAATTCTAACTCACATGTGTTGAATATCTGACATTGATAATTTTCACATATTCCAAAACATTACATTATATTCAAAGAATATTGCTGCTGTAACTGCAGAAACATTGCATCCAGATCTCTTGGACAGGTAATGTATGAAAGCAAAATTAAGGGATTAATGTAAGAAATATATGTATATGAGTGTGTACTTTGCAATGAAATAGATTGAGATATCTCAGGTACTGTTAAATCCAGAGTCTTCAAAATATTTCTAAATCTGCAGATAGAGATATGAAGAAGAATGGGATATAAGGATTTTATCCTAAAGTATTTGTTGCAAATAGTATATACAAATATATATATATATATATATATATATTGAATTTTGAAGTTACTGTGATTGAAATTAATTAGCAAGGAATTATATAACTACAATATAAAAAGCAGAAGATTAGAAGCTTAAGTCTCGATATTAGGGGAGGATTCACTAAATAAGTTGTTATTACTTATTATTCTAGAAATAGAATAAGTGATAGCTCATCTTTTGTTGATTCACGTAGCATAGAGAGATACATATATCTCTACAAGATCTAGCTTGTTAAACATTGGTTTGCTGGGAAATACATGTTAATTGTTTTTCGTTAAGCAGAAATGTTTATTAACCATTTGTGTATAGTTACTAACTGATAAAGTAAATTATATAATCATATATGCAGTTATTAACAGGAGACATATATATTGGGAAGCTAGTAATCTATGTGCTGATGAATGGATGTGGTTGTTTATAAATCTTTGTTTATGATATGAGATTTGAAACTTTTTTGTATACATAATAATTATTATATTTTTCAAAGCAAAACACATGCAATTAAAAGAATTTAGGAGAATTTCTAGGAAATATAAACGATTGATATTTATATCTCGTATAAGTTTCTTAATTGAATATATCTCGACACTATCCATTTCTCTGATCTTATCATAAACTTTATCTATCTCATTCTCATCATAGCCTTTCTGGATAAATTGTCCTTTTAAAAAATCCGCTTGTTCTTCAAAATCTTTTATCTGTCAACAGTTACGTCTAACTCTCATTATTTGGCCTTTGGGGAAATTTTTTAGCCAAGGGGCATGATGACAACTATCAATATGGATAAAACTATTTATGTCTACCTGTTTGAAATACGTTTTAGTGACAAAGGTATCCATCTCTCTTGATCTCTAAATCAAGTAAATTGACCTTAGTGTCACTAATATCATGGATAAGTGTTATCCCCCATGAATTAGAATTTAGATAATCCAAAAAGGCATTTAAAGACAAAAGGTCTCCCCTCAATATTAAAAAAAATATCATCTTTATAACGGCGATAGAGGACCAGACCTGCATCCCAATCATGCGTGGAAAAAATAAATTGATACTCCCAATTGGACATGAACAGGTTGGCATAACTGGGAGCGAACCTGGTCCCCATCGCCATACCCCTGCGCTGCAGATAAAAATCACCCTCAAACCAAAAAAGTTATTTTTCAAAATTAAATCAATCCCATCCACCACATAGTTGACTTGAGTTGGTGGAAAAAGTTTAGTTAATTCCATGTAGTAACGGACAGCTTCACATACCTTATGATGTTTAATAATGGTGTATAAACTCCCAACATCGCAGGTAGTTATATACATTCCCTCTGTCCAAACCATTCCCACTAAGATCTGAAGTAAGTTAATTGAATCTATTAAATACACCGTTGTTTAACCACGAATGTTTGGAGGACATGATCTATGTACACTGATAACCATCAAAACAATAATAGGAATTATTATGACAGACAGTATGAACGTATTCCTAATACCAATAGATATGAAGTTTTGGGGACACAGGACCAAGTGGAGTCTCCTTTTTAGAGGGTGAGTTTTTTAAATTGACAACCGCTCCCAAACCAAACAAGAAAAGATACAACTACAGTCCTAAAAAGAACAAGAGAAGAAGTAGAAGAGGCATTAGAGGAGGACAGATTAGAACCAAAAGAAAGAAGGGAAAAGAGATAACCATCTTTAATCTTTTAAAAAAAACTTTAACTACGACTCAAGAGAATATTTTAAAGAAAGGACTTAAATTTGCTCCAAGCGTTGGCTTGAACAAATTTGAAACATACCTTGATATCAATAGATATATTAGAAAGTTATGCCTAAAAAATACTTCCTGGGTAAAGATACTGCTATTCCTTCAAAAAATGAATCTGAATTTGTCCACACTTCCTTAAAGAAAAAATCCAATTACTAATCTTCTGTTTTAAAAAGTGATAGCATCAGAACTTTTGAAAGGCATATGTAGAGGATATCAAGAAGATCAAACCTCTAAATAAACATCAATTTGATTTAACTAAGACTGAAATTAAAGCCTTAAATGACCTCAAAAAGGATGGTGAATTGCTTATAAAACCTGCTGACAAGGGGAGGGTGGTAGTCCTTGATAGACAGAAATATCTAGATGAGATCATAAGTCAACTACAAGATGAGGATACATATGAAAGATTACCCTCAGACCCCTCCCTAAAAATAATGACCAAATATAAAGATTTTCTAACAAATGGTTTAAATTCAGATATTTTGAATGATAACAAGTACGATTTCCTTCTTCCAAATAACCCTAGAATCCCAGTTATATTATTATTATCTGTTAGACAAACTCAGGCTATGACTGTTACAAAGCTACTGCCACAGAGGCCTCTTAGGAGCGGCAGATGGACTACTGTAGGATCTGGTAGACTTAGAGTTGTGGATAGAAGGCATGTCCCACAGTCTGTGGCTCTTCTTAATTCTTTTGAGGCACTTTCAGAGTGTAGTGGTAAGACGGAAGTAGGCTCAGACACCAAAGTTGAGGAACCACCATCCCCTATGCAAGACTGCAACCAAGGACAAAAAGGAAAAGGTGGGACTTGATAGAATCACCCAGCAACAATTGCCTTCTATCATAAGAGGTGTTGAGATGGTGAGCAGTGGCTTGGTGAGATGTCTTCCTGGGGCTACTGCTCGTAGAGACAGGAGACATATTCTCAAACAAGCAAAGCAGGAAGGGGAAGTGGACGTTCTAGTCCATTTATTTTTTTTTGGAGAAAGGATTTTACTAGGAAGGATACATTGAGATTTCTCTCGTTTTCAAGTATGTCCTGGGTGGCGAGTATGTACCGTTAGGTGTCTTGCCCAAGGACACTTACTGGAGAGGTTGCTCGCTGGGATCGAACCCATGACTCCACAGGCTCTCTCCATGCAGAGCAGTGATGTTACCTCTACTCCACCCAGCCGGTCATCTTGTGGTGAACCCTCTGTATTCACTCTGGTGAAGTCTTCTCTTGATTGTTGAATCCCATTGAGCATGCACCCATCTAGGGACAAATGACTTGGCTAGCAATGAGGTTTCTGAGATTAAGAAAGATTTTTGTGTTCTTGGAGGTGAAATAAAGCAGATTGCATCCACTGTGTTATTCTCTGAAGTTCTGCCTGTGTATAACATTCAGGATAGGCAGATGCGCACCAGGGAATTTAATTTGTGGCTTTGGGAACTGTGTCGGGAGCAAGGATTTGGCTTTGTGTCCCATGATAGCTCTAATTGGAGCAGAAAGGAACTGAATAAAAAAGATGGTTTGCATCTTACTCATAGGGGAACATACAGTCAGGTCCAAAAATATTGGGACATCGACACAATTCTAACATCTTTGGCTCTATACACCACCACAATGGAGTTGGAATGAAACAAACACAATGTGCTTTAACGTAAAGGGAATCCACAAGATAGAGGAAGGGAGTATATTTGAAAGGAAACAAAGTAGCAAAACAAGAGGACATAGTCTTAGATTAGAGGGGCAAAGGTTTAAAAGTAACATCAGAAAGCATTATTAACTGTAGTTCAAAGGTTTCACGAAGAAATATTTAAACTAGGAGGGGGGACAAAAGGGTAAAAAACAATCCGCCCGATTGTCCCCCTAAATTAAATCTGAGGGTGCAAGCAACATGCGGGGTAAAAAATTACAAGCTCAGAGTCGTGTCTATAAATGCTCGTAGTTTAGTCAATAAAATCAATGAACTGGAGGCAATGATGGCAGCTGAAAAAGTAGATTTAGTGGCGGTTACTGAGACATGGTTCAGTGAGAAAAATAACTGGGACATAACAATACCGGGGTACTCTTTATATAGAAAAGACAGAGAAGGTCTATCAGGGTGTCTCACTGAGTTATACATGAGTTCTGGAAATCTTTAATCTTTATACCAGAGTTGAGTCAGAGTTCTGTTTATATATAATCTATATATCACTCACTATGTCAGAAAGACCAAAAAGGACAGGCAGACGCTCCCAGACACAGATAAGAGGGCAAGCAGCCTCTGTGTTGGGAGGCTGTGCCTCTGGTCGTGGTGGACATGATGCATCCTCTGCAGGGGCACGCTTGTCCTTTCTAACTGGTGCTGGCTGTCTTAAGCAGCAGCAACATAGAGAGGATTTGGTGGATTGGCTAACCAGGCCATCCTCATCCTCCTACACCTACTGAGGAAGCGAGGTCGCTCACGAAACGCGTTTAGGTGTTATACCCATGTTCCTGTTTTATTTATTTTAATAAATTTTGCTTTTTAAATCAACATTTGGCATCCAGCAATTATTGGAACAACAAGACTACGAATCCTGGGGGAAATCCGGCATTCCCATCCAATTCTGCCGGTTCTTTGGAGCATCTAGTGTCTGATTGAGACACATTAAAATCTGAGTGTATCTTTTCTTTACTACTTCCAGCTGTATAGAAAGTTTACTACGCTATGGCAGTGTTTCTGTTTATTTTAAAGGTATACAGAAAAGAAGAAGACACTCTTTGAAGGAAGCGCTGACTCGATCATCTTTTTCTTTTGTAGTGCTTTAGAGTCCACCTCAGCTGCCAAAGCATCTAATGCAGCCTCCATGTCCACAGCTACTCCTGCCGTAGCCTCGCTATCAAACACAGAGGAGTCAGCTGAATTGTTTGACTACAATGACAGTGACATGCTGCTTGAGGATGCGCAGCAATACAGTGCTCTGATTCAATCTCTGAGGTTGAGGAAGGGAGTATAATCAACCTTTCAGGAATAGTACCAGAGGATTGGAGAAAAGCTGAAGTGGTCCCTATATTTAAGAAAGGTTTAAAATTTGTGCCTGGGAATTATAGACCTGTGAGCTTAACATCTGTGGCTGGGAAAGTATTTGATGGGTTACTAAGGGATAATATTCAGGAATTTATTGGGAGGTATAATGTAATTGGCAAAAATCAGCATGGTTTCATGAAACACAGATCATGTCAGACTAACCTAATTACGTTCTATGAGGAAGTAAGTAGAAGTATAGATCAGGGGGTCGCAGTGGATGTGATTTACTTAGATTTTGCCAAAGCTTTCGACACAGTTCCACACAAAAGGTTACTATTTAAATTGAGAAAAAATGGTCTAGATGAAAATACTTGTTCTTTTTAGCCAGAAAACTGGCTAAAAGATAGGGTACAGAGAGTGGTCATAAATGGTACATTTTCAAGATGGACACCAGTGGTAAGTGGTGTCCCTCAGGGGTCTGTTATAGGACCAATACTATTCAATTTATTTATAAATGACCTTGAGATAGGCATTGAAAGTCATGTATCAGTGTTTGCAGATGACACAAAACTAGGAAAAGTAATACAATGTGAGCAGGATGTTACTTCGCTGCAGAGGGATTTAGATAAATTGGGGGACTGGGCACTTAAACGGCAGATGAGATTTAATCTAGATAAATGCAAAGTTATGCACTTTGGAGTGAAGAACACGCAAGTAATTTATACCCTAAATGGTACGGAGTTAGGGAAATCCAAGCAGGAGAAGGATTTGGGAATAATCATAGACTTCAAACTAAGTAACAATGTGCAATGTCAAACAGCAGCTGCCAAGGCCAGCAAAGTATTGGCATGCATTAAAAGGGGAGTTCACTCACGGGATGAAAACATAATTTTGCCTCTGTATAAATCAATGGTCAGGCCGCACCTTGAATATGCCGTGCAATTTTGGGCACCTGTCTTAAAAAAGATATTATAGCGTTAGAAAAAGTGCAGAGACGGGCAACTAAATTAATAAGGGGAATGGAAGGGTTAAGTTATGAGGAAAGACTAACAAGCTTAAACCTGTTTAGTTTAGAGAAACGGCACCTTAGAGGGGATCTGATAACCTTATATAAATATATACGGGGCCATTATCAACCATTGTCTGATAACCTATTCATTAACAGGTCTATACATAGGACAAGGGGTCATCCATTTAGACTGGAAGAAAGAAAATTTAGCTTAAAGCATAGGAAGGGTTATTTTACGGTGAGAACAATAAAGCTGTGGAATTCTCTGCCTGTTAAGGTGGTTGGGTCAGAGTCTGTACAGACTTTTAAAAAACGACTGGATGACTTCCTGCAGACACAGAATATTAAGGGTTATAATATTTAATATGTGGGTAAAAGCTTCTTGATCCAAGGAGAAATCTGACTGCCATTCTGGGGTCAAGAAGGAATTTTTTCCCAGTAGATTGCATATTTCAGACTGGGTTTTTTGCCTTCTTTTGGATCAACAGCAGTAGGTTATGTGGGAGAGGCTGAACCCGATGGACGCATGTCTTTTTTCAGCCTATATAACTATGTAACTATGTAACCTAGAGGAAGGGGGTGCCAGCAATGACACACAAATAACTGGCACTCATGTTGCCCCAGCAGCTGCAGTATACTGCCAAGTTGGCTCCAGTGACAAGGAGATAGGGGGTGATGATGACAATGATGATGAGGTCACTGACTCCACCTGGGTGCCTGATCGAACAGAAGAGTCAAGTGAGGAGGAGGCACAAGAAACCCGAGGCACATCATCCTCTATGACCAACCGTAGCACTAGCCAGTCCAAGGCATCAGATGTCAGAGCTACTCAGGTGCAGAGCGCTGTTGTCTCATAGCACACATCCAGGAACTCTGCTGTCTGGGAGTTCTTTAAGAAATGTGCAGCAGACCCCACCATTGCTATTTGTAATCTATGTCAGAAGAGGCTCAAGCGTGGGAAAGACACCGGACGCTTGGGTACCACATGCTTGAGGCGACATATGACCACCTGCCACACATCCCGTTGGCGCAAAACTTTGCATAGGTCCTCCTCCTCCTCACCTGTCTCTACCCCCACTGTATGTCCTGCCATGTCATTGCCTACAACCTCCACTGACAGGGATGATGCTACAGTAATGGATGTACCAGCTCCTTCCTCACAATGTGACAGCATCCCATCAGCTGAAGATTTACGCAGTCAGATTACGTTACCCCAGCTGCTGCAGCGTAAGAAACAATATAGTCCCAACCATCCCCAAGCACCGCGTCTAAATGCCAGCTTAGCAAAATTACTCGCATTGCAGCTGCTGCCTTTCCAGCTGGTGGACTCTGCTCCCTTCCGTGAATTTGCTGAATGTGCTGTACCACAGTGGCATGTTCCAAAACGCCATTACTTTTCACAGAAGGCCATTCCAGCACTATACCAGCACGTTATCGAGACAATGTTATCGAGTCATTGGGAAAGGCAGTCAGCAGCAAGGTGCATGTGACTTTAGCCCTTTCGCTGCTGAGGCTTTTCACACCTCTGTGCTGAGGTCATTTTTACCGCTTTCGCTCATCATGTTTAACTGCGTTTTGTAGCCATATTTTGATATATGACCCAGACATATTATATATCGTTCTTTCCGGCAGACTCCACAGATTCATAATATGTCATTATTATATTTATACGTTATGTCATGTCTGTATATTATAACAAAAAATGCAATACAATTTGAATTTTCAATAATTTATTATGTGTAAAGTGTTTTTTTTCACATTTTAACATGCGATCGTTTGCGGTTATATTTTGTATGGGGTGCGCTTGTTAAAAAAATTAGAAATGGGGAAAATGTCGCTATTTTTAACAAACGCACTGCATACAAAAATCGTTAGTGCAGCATTATTGTTCACATTATAATTGAAATGGGAACAATATTGCTGCATTAACAAAACAAAAACAAAAAAAAACTTGTTTATCTTTTAGATTTTTTTTTAAATATATATATTTTTTTATTTTTATTTTTATTTTTTAAAAAAAACTTTTTTCATTATCATGTTTGATATCGCTGGAAAGGCCATGCTCTGGCCGATCCAACGATATCAAACATTAACCCCTAGCTGCCACGGATCGGGAGATAGGGGGTTCATTGGAACCCCTATCTCCACCATTGGTGGCAGCTAGGGGTTAACTCCAGGACTGGCGTCATCGTGCTATGCACGATGACGCCAGTCCTCAGGGGGAGTTCCCGGAGGCTTGGCCGACATCCAAGATGTCGGTCAGCTCCGGGAAAGGATCACGAACCGGCGCTTTTCAGCGCCGATTCGTGATCCGGCTCCCAAGGGGTTAATGACAGCCACAGTTTGGAAGGGCAGGCTGTGCCCTTCCAAACGGTGCCTGGATTAACCCCCTGCCCCCGGCGATCGGGAGGGAGAGTGGTCCGAAGGACCTCCCCCTCCCTTTCAGGCGCCTCCTCCGCACATGCGGGGGGGCGCCTGAATTAGATGTCATTGCGCCGCCACGATGACATCTAATTGCTCCACCGGGGTCCCGAGTGCTGGGCTGACATCCAAGATGTCAGCCCGCACCGGGGGGGCACAGCAATCCGCCAGAATCCGGCGGATTGCTGCCTCCTGTGCATGGACGCGCTCAGCGCGTCCATAGCACAGGAGAACCACTTGGCTGGACGCGCTGAGTGCGTCCATAGCAGTCAAGTGGTTAGACACGTGGTCCAGCAAGCATGGACAGGGTCATTGATGGGATTTACCTATCACGATCAGGCAGTTATGAAAATATACAACATGAGTTTATGCTGATGCCTTAAGAGAACTTTGCTCTAATTAGCATTCTATGACCAAGCTGACAGTGTAGAAATGCATCTCACCTTAAAATCTGCAGCCATGTGTAAATGTGTTAAAGCACACCCAAGATAAGGGCGGAGGTTAGGAAAATAGGGAGTAAAAAAGTCCAGAAGCAAACAGATGTTAATTCCTGTTAAATAATGAAACGTTAGGAAAACTTATGAAACTGCAGAAATGTTTATCTTTGTGTTAATCTGTATTTTAACTTTTAATGTGCTGATGTATGCATTTTAGTAGGTGTTACTTCTCTCTGATAGGATATTGAAACGTCATGTAATGTATATAAGCACATGTAACCAAACATACAATGGAGAACGAAGTGAAGGAAAACTTTGTGTCTTGTCATCATTTCCAGTTACTTCCTTCTCACTGGTCGACCATGAGTTATTTTGTTACGGAGAGATAGTTTAGTTAGAGAATAGAAGATTACGGACACACATCAAGCTGAGGCAGAATTTTCCAGCTATCAATTTGGGGGCATCGATTCCGGGATATCGTCCCACAGGAAGGTACGTAGAAAATAACAGTTCTTTGTGGTATCTGCGCCTTCCTGTCTGACGATAGGAACTCAATTTTTATTTTTTGATTGTGATGATTGTGTCGTGTAGAAAACAGGCCTGTATTTAGCTGGATGGAAAGATGGTTTTTCCTTGATACTGATCAGAATGGTTCTGACAGCCAGTTTTGGGATTGGATCCCAAGTATATATATATGTTAGATATATATATATAGCAGAATTGGATTCTGCAGTTATGTGTTTATTGTTTTATTGTTTTGGGGATTTGGATAGGTAGGATTTTATTGTTTCATATATCTCTCCCTGACAACATAAGTCAATTATATGTACTGTATACTGTGTATGTGTATAAATGTATTGTATAACGTGCTGTAACTGTGTGGCTGAGCATTGTTTGAGTAGGTCATCACAAAAATACAGAGACTGGATTACTGGTCTCAAGTGAAAACACCACATCTACTGCCCTTGATAATTTGATAAATATAAGATCATAATAATGTTTAATTTGCTTGACTTTGCTTTTGCTACAGGATGGAGATCCCAGCTCTAAACCTACTAACCAAAATGCTTTGTGAGCGCAAAAAATCAAATATAAGAATGTCTTGAAATGTAGAAATGTGATATATAAAAATCACTTGTAATACCTGGGCAAGAGGTTGTCCAGATGCTGTGATACACCCTATTAGGGCCAGTGGCATAGCTCAAGAGATGTATCCAATGCCAAATGTTATTGTTATATAACTGATTCAGCGTTCAGGGTTGCGGGGTTTGAGCTAGTGTGCGGTAACACAAAAAGTGGAGCAGGCACATATAAACTGAAGGGTTTATTAAGCAAATAGACAATAGACATAAAGCAAAAAAAGGGCAACACAGTGGAAAGTAGATACTAAGAAAATTAAATAATAAGCAGGAAATAGGGCAGACACTGAATAGATAATAACCAAGAAAACAATTAACAAGAGGATAAGTAATGATAGGGATAATTGAGAACACTGTATGAAACTGAGCAATGAAAGAGGCTAAAGTACATAAGATATTAGGATATTAAACAGAGGGACACTACAGGAATAAATAGCTTACACAGGACTCCAGAGAAAGACAAACAAGAAAGGGTTAATTTAAAGAGGATACACAGAACACTGAAGATGATTAAGCAGGTATAGGAATTAATCCAGAAAACACTGGTATAAAGAGAATACAATGAAGGTGCAGGGATACTGGGAGTTGGAGTCCAGTGGTGTAATATGGCTGTAGGTTCCAGGGAATTATGAAAAGTCCAGAAAAATAATATAATATTAGCAGAAAAAAAAATAAAGTCCTTGGCAAATAGAAGTAGGTTATTCAAGCGTGGTATCAAAATCCATAGGCATATCCAAGTTCAAATCCAATAGGTCTAGGCAGAATATACTAGGCAGGTATTACAAGGGTTAATATGATGTTTTAGATTTTTTGCCTTTCTTGCGAGCACGGCGCCGCGGGGTATGACAGTTACTTACTGGAGACTATGGAATATGTTATTAGAAATGGTTACAAAATATGGTGAATTTTTAGATAGGATGAAATGTACTTAAGGCAGAGCTTGATTATCCAAAGGATGCGGATGATAATTTATGAGTCAATGTGAGAAGAGGTTAGGAAAGTGTATGGAGAGACATGGTGAAAGGAAAATGGTATGTAAACAAATGAATGGAGAAATAGTGCAGAGTTTTGTGGGGAGATTTATAGATTGTAATTTGGGATGTGAGACAATGGAAGATGATTTGGTTGTTATATTCATACAGAGTCTAATGGATAGCATGTTCCCCCACTTGCAGCCGGCTCATTAAGCAGACTGAGACAGGATGATACGGGATGAGGCCAAAAGAGTTAGAAAAGACTATCCTAGATGTGACAGATACAGGTTGCTTTCCAGTAGAGAGCATTAAGAAGGACATGAATGGTGATTAGCAGTGTGTATGAAGAAGGTGATTAGTAGTATGTTTGCAGAGTGTGATGTGAATGAGAGCACAAGACAGAGGAGGTCAGAGATTTAAGGCAGGACAAGCAAAGATGAATGTGAAATTTAGGAAATATTCAGTATTATACAAGGCAAGGTAGACAGAGGAGTCAGGACACCTGCATTGTTTGTTGTTTTATGAGCTCATAAGGCTCGAAATTGTATGACCAAATGATGGTACATCCACCTCATTATTTGGCACATAGGGTCGCCAGGTGACCCCACCTTAACAGCGCACTGTCATTGTGGAGAGGAACAGATGGCAGCTTATCTTTTACTGACGAGACTAAGGGTCTGTTGCAGCAGTGTGGAGTTTTGTGCAGGAGCATCATAACAATGTTAGATCTCCCTATCTGTGTATACAACATGACAGATCATATTTTTGTCTTTGGTCCCTTTAAATTTGGAATAGAACATGACGAAAATATTTGTATTAAAGGGACTTATTATTCATGACGTAGGTTGTTCTTTTTTTGTGTACACCTCACGGTATTTTAGATGGTTTTATGATTGTGACATGATTTCATTGGTAGGTGATTCTTTTATTCCCCTAGACGACTTGCAGGCTAAATTTATATTTTTTAAGTGTTTTGTTATTTGTATTAGAACATTTAGCTGATCTACCTGACAGTCTATGGGCCGCTTCCGCTACTGGACTGATTGACTGTATACCATACCAGATCACACTCAAACCACGTGTCCAGCCTGTATACAGCAAACAGTGTCCACTTGCATAAGAGTAACATATAGGGATTACACTAGTTATTTAGGAACTTTTACAGAAAAATATAATTATACCCACTGTGTCACCCTATAAAAGTCCAATCCATCTGTTTCAAGTCTGGTAAGCAAGAGTATAGATCCACCCAGGATCTCAGAGCAGTATATGCCCTGACACAGCCCTTTGCGTCTTTTGGTGCCAGACATATATGGTCTAAATGTAAATGCTGCAATTCCCCTTGATTCTCAGTGTTTTATAGTCTTAGATTTATGTTTTGCTTTCTTTAGCATTCCGAAACACCCTGACAAGACCACTGATTGTGTTCACGTATAGAGGTAGTCAATTTACATAGACAAGATTACCTCAGGGTTTTAGAGATATGTCAGCGGTTTTCAGTGCCGTGGTCAAGCAAACTCTTGAGTCACGGACCCCGCAGTATGGCTCTACGTCGCTCCGATACGTGGATGACCTATTGCTGTGCAGCCCAGACGAGGAGAGTTGTTTCAGAGATTCTAAACTTTTGCTATTGTACTTATTTCAAGCAGGCCATGAGGAGTCGCTCGAGAAAATCTCCTACTCGTTGTCAAATACATGGGATTCACCCTTTCTCCAGGTCAGAGACAGTTGTCCTCAGAGCGAGTGCAGGCGCTCACGAAATTGACACGACCACATGATAAAGCTTCCATGATGTCCTTTCTAGGCGTCATAAACTGTTGCAGACATTGGCTTCCAGACTGTTCATTTTATGATTCTACTCTTCGTTTTTGCACCAAACAAGCCCAGACACCATCCAATGGACTGATGAACTGTTACATGCTTACAAAACTCTCCAGCAGTCCTTGTGTACAGCTCCAGCACTTGGATTGCCCAATTACAGCTCACCTTTACACCTCGATTGCAAAAGAGGATGGAAGGATAGCTGCGGGTGTTCTGACTCAAGAACCACGGCAATGGATACTAATGGCAGTTTATTCAAAATTTTACATACAGTGGTTGGGGGGATGCCGGCATGCTTAGGATCAGTTGCAGCATGTGCCATTATGATAGAAACTTGTGAAGCGCTAGTGTTGTCACACTCACTCATTTTGTACATTAAGTTTTAAATGTCCTTAAACAAAGCACAACACAACATATGACAGCGCAAAAGCGATAAAACTATGAGAAGATATTTACTGACACTCACAATCTTACTGTCATATACTACATGCTGGGCCATCCGTAGGTCCTGCTGTGTTAGTCCTTAAAATGCTTACAATACACAATCCACCTACACCAGACATGTATGACGACTCCCATGACTGTGTAACACAACTGCAGCAAGACACCACACCTGGAGGGGACTTGCAGTTTACCCCTATAGAAGTCAGTGAGATAGTGTTTGTAAATGGTTTGTTTCTTCCAGGCTTTGCTATAGTTCAGATGTAGACAAGGTGCTTCTGGCACATTCTATTCCTTGTGTTTCAGCCCAAGCAGCAGAATTAATTGCTCTGATGCAGACGTGGAAGTTGTTTAAAGGGAAAGACATGACTATATATATATATATATATATATACTGACTCCGGACATGCTTTTAAGGTAGTGCATGATTTTGGTCAGATTTGGAAGCAGAGAGGATTTGTGACAGTGGACGGTAAAGGTTTCTCTCATGCAGATTGTTGTAAAAGAATTATTGTCAGTAATTGTTACCAGAAAGGATTGCTAATGTTTAATACCAAACCCACACCAATGCTTCAGACCCAGTGTCACAAGGTAATGCTTTATTTAGCAGACGCAGTGTCACAAGGTAATGCTGTATTTAGCAGACGCAGTGGCAAAACAGGCCGCTGTAGCAGCTACTCCACACCCAGCCTATGACACTCATCCGGCCATCCAGAGATTGATGGTAATGATACTACAATTGTACCAAGATCGAGATATAGTAAACCTCCAGGCTACGGCCTCAGAGGCAGATTTTTAAGCTTTGGGAAACTGTGTATGACAAAAGGATATATGATTGGCCTTTAGTCATACAACGAGGGGAAGTTGAGTATTATGAAAGCAGTTACCCCCTTTATTTTAATTACCCCTCTTTTATTTTATTTTATACTTTATGGTTTCAGACATAGAGGTAAAGAACAGACCGCTAAGGCTTTAGCAGCAAGGTTTGTATGTAAAAAGACAGGGCCTCGCGTTATAACAGATGATATTTGTGTAGCACAGGCAGAATATGTGGCGCACTTGATTAGTAAATTGAACGGCATCTACGGTGACAGATCTTTCTTTCTTTACCTGCAGATCAAGTGGTGGTCAAGCAGATAATCAGGAGGAACAAGGAGGACGCAAGCAGGATAACGATGGCTTACAACCGCTGGACGGATCACAGCCAAGCAGAAGCAAGCAAGGAGACACAGTCAGGACCAGTTATCGGGAGGCTGGGGTTTCCCCCCACACAGTCAGGACCAGTTATCGGGAGGCCGGGGTTTCCCCCCACACAGTCAGGACCAGTTATCGAGAGGCCGGGGTTTCCCCCCACACAGTCAGGACCAGTTATCGGGAGGCTGGGGTTTCCCCCCACACAGTCAGGACCAGTTATCAGGAGGCTGGGGTTCTCCCCCAAACAAGTGACTCTGGAAGAATTTGGAGACTCTCGTGATAAAGAAAGAGTGACACTTATAAGTAGGAGGGGAAGATCAATCCCCTGAGTCTAATGAACTGACTCCCCTGATATTATGTTGTGCTGTAACTTGGGGCTTTATCACACTTTACTTTATTATCATTTTTTTACATTCATGGTGTGTCTGAAAGATGAAACACACAGTCAGGATATCGGTTCTAACTTGGGATTGGTTAGGAATACGAGGGAACTCAGTGAGTCCTCATGGAAAAGATAATATGTATATGAATCCATTAAGTTGATCTTTAAGGAATCTCAGAAGAATGACTCGTGCTAGATATGTAGTCAGGCCCCGCACAGCTTATAATATGAGTTTCTATTCACAGGTTTTCCTATTAATGACACGGCTTTACAAGAATTAATTGATCATGGTAATTTAACTCAATATAGTGTGATAGAGAAGAAACCTGCCCGTATCCATATGTTAATGATGCAGCAATGTGATTCAGGAACTTATCATGACTTTAAAGTGTCACCTATAAACCTGACTATTTTATTTAGATGTAAGATGTATGAGGAGGCTCCTGTGTTCACAACTTTTAATTTTGTATCTACACCAACTAGTGACCGCAGATTTCTTACCCAACAGATAGTGTTTTTACTATTCGGTTGGCCTATATACATATATATATAGTGACATAAGTAGTATAACAGGGTTATCTTTTATGGTAGATGGGCAACAAAGGTAAAACCCTCCGAGCATTTGAAACCTTGTTTCTTAGGACTTATAGTAGATCAATGTTAAACACACATATTTAGATGTTGCTATTTTAGTTGTTTTTTTAAGATGAATTGTAGTATTTTAACGCCACAACCCCACACCTATCCTTTAATTAAATTGCACTACATACTTAGCTTAGCTAGTGCTGGTCATGGTAAAACAGATGACTACCAGCATCCATAGCAATTTATGAGAGTAGTCAATACTTAATACGGGTTATCCCCATAGCTGCAACTTAAACATCCTTCTCCCATTCCCTTTTGTTTATCTATTTTAGTATAATAAGTGTTATTGCTCGCTGTCACCAGTGATTATTGTGTTCCCACTCTTGGAGAAGAGGCCTGCATGGTCAGGGTGACTCCCTGGGTCATTCTTGCGTGGGTTTAAATCCTGCGTCCGGCTAAGAGTGACCCGGCCTCTGAAGTACTGGGCGGGCATGGGAACGTGACAGTATTGCTTTTTAGTATATTGATCACAATGTGATAAAAATGATGGATTGATGGGATTTACCTATCACGATCAGGCAGTTATGAAAATATACGACATGAGTTTATGCTGATGCCTTAAGTGAACTTTGCTCTAATTAGCATTCTATGACCAAGCTGACAGTGTAGAAATGCATCTCACCTTAAAATCTGCAGCCATGTGTAAATGTGTTAAAGCACACCCAAGATAAGGGCGGAGGTTAGGAAAATAGGGAGTAAAAAAGTCCAGAAGCAAACAGATGTTAATTCCTGTTAAATAATGAAACGTTAGGAAAACTTATGAAACTGCAGAAATGTTTATCTTTGTGTTAATCTGTATTTTAACTTTTAATGTGCTGCTGTATGCATTTTAGTAGGTGTTACTTCTCTCTGATAGGATATTGAAACGTCATGTAATGTATATAAGCACATGTAACCAAACATACAATGGAGAACGAAGTGAAGGAAAACTTTGTGTCTTGTCATCATTTCCAGTTACTTCCTTCTCACTGGTCGACCATGAGCTATTTTGTTACGGAGAGATAGTTTAGTTAGAGAATAGAAGATTACGGACACACATCAAGCTGAGGCAGAATTTTCCAGCTATCAGTCATTACATTTCCTTCACGGCACACTGTGTAACTCTGATTGCAGCTGGGAGGGATCCAAGACAGGGCTCTGTGCTGGAGCTTGTTCATCCACCAAGCCTTCAGAAAGCTGCTTGTATGAGGTCTGTCTGCTCCACCACCACCTCTCCCTCTTCCTCCTCCTTCTCTGGCGAAGTGGCAGTTAAACCGACGCGTGGCAGGGTCTATGCAATGGCTCAAGCAAAAAGATGCCATACTGTGCTTGAGCTGGTTTGTTTAGGGGACAGGAGCCACACCGGGCCAGATATTCTGTCAGCTCTGCAGGGGCAGGTGCAGAGATGGTTAACACCACGAGAGCTTCAGCTGGGAATGGTCGTCTGTGATAATGGCAGCAACCTTCTCTCCGCCCTACGCCAGGGTAAATTGACGCATGTACCATGCCTAGCACACGTCCTAAATCTGGTGGTACAGCGTTTCCTAACCAGGTACCCAGGGCTGGCAGAGCTTCTCAGCCAGGCCAGAAAAGTCTGCAGCCACTTCAGATGGTCATTCCCAGCAAGCGTTCGCCTGGCAGAAATTCAAAGAGAATTCCACCTTCCCACAAACCGTCTGATCTGTGACATGCCCTCCAGGTGGAACTCGACATTAGAAATGCTGCAGCGTCTGCACAAGCAGCAGAGGGCCATCAACAAGTACCTGTGTGAGTATGGCAGAAGGACAGGTTCAGGTCAACTTGTTTCCCCCACACAGTGGCTGATGATCAAGGATGCATGCACTGTACTGTCACCATTTGAGGAGGCAACGAGGATGGTGAGCAGGGACAGTGCATGCATCAGTGACACAATTCCTTTAGTGTTCCTGCTGGAGCACACTCTGTGGGGAATTATAGATGTGGCTCTAGAGGCAGAGCAGCGGGAGGAAGAGGAGGCCTTCCTTAGCTCTGAAGGCCCCAGTCTTTCCGCAGACAGCATTCCAGCAGGTCCTCCTCAGATCAGACAGGAGGAGAATGAGGAGGATGATGAGGAGGAATATTTGAGTAGTGGGGGCATTGAAGGTGGGGATTCCTCAAGGGAGGGTTTTGTGTGCCCAGAAACACAAGGACTGGTACGTGGCTGGGAGGAGGAAGTGCACGATGGGGTCATCCTCCTCATTGAGCAGGAAGACTCGGAAGCTAATGCCACCTCCAACCTATGCTGCATGGGCTCCCTTATTATGCAAAGCCTGCTAAAGGACCCCAGGATTCGTGCTATCAAGGAGAGGGATCATTACTGGTTGGCAACCCTTCTTGATCCACGATACAAGGGTAAAGTTGCAGAGCTCATCCTGTTGCCGACGCTAAAGGCCCAATTTTAAAGCACCTATTGTTACTTTCATCCAAACCCTGCACCATAATTTAGCCCAAAAAATCACTAAACTTTTTCTGCGCATCCTAAAATGTCTTTTCATACAGGCTGCCGCCCCAAGCAGTTGTTTATGAATAGATTAAAGGAAAAGCATTTACCGTCATTTGAAACGTCATTTTTTTGTTTTTAAAAGTTTCTATACATCCTAGAAATCCGCCACTTCACGGGCAGGTTATGGGGACCTCCTAGGCACGATATTTGAAGGAATTTTTTGTTTTTATTTTTAACCCTTATTTCATGGAAAACTCACTGTCCCTTTAAAAACTTTTTTTTTTAACTTTTTGTTCTTGTTTCCTGTCCCCCAGGGCACTACCCGGACCCCCATACAACTTTTATGGCAAATATCTAGCATATATGCCCTCTTGGAGGGCACTCTAAAAATCTAATTTTGAGTCCCATTGACTTGTATTGAGTTCGAGTTCGAGTTCGAACATTTGGAAATTTCAAGTTCAAATGCGAACCGAACTCGGGGGTGTTTGGCTCATCCCTACTGGTATATGCCGCACTACTATTTAGTAAGATATAGACACCAATAATGTGTGACAAATCAAAACGTTCTTGCCCTTTTCTAAAATGGTGCCCACTGTTCCGGACTGGTGAAAGTCTGGGTCCGTTGGACGGAAATATTGCACATCCGTCTAAGCGCCAGAAATACATCACTACTATGATCCGAAAGACCGGAAGTTGGGCGTGTTGAGAAATGCCGGAGGAGCGAGATCATGGCGTGACGCCGCCTCATTATTTCCTGGATCTTAGGATATAAATGATAGGGATGTGCGTTTCGGGTTTCGGAATTTCGGAATTTTCACGAAATTTCCCGATTCGTGTTTTCGGATGCGGCCGAATTTCCGAAAATTTTTAGATCAGAAAATGTCAGATCCGAAACGTTTTCCAAGCCGAAACAAAATATTTTCGGATTTTTCGAATGGACTTGAAATGTGTCAAACGAGGAGAACAGACGTTCCGAAAAAACGAAAATTTTCCGAAAAACGAAAATTTCCGAAAAACGAAAATTTCCCGAAAAACGAAAATTTTCTGAAAAACGAAAATTTGCCGAAAAAACGAAAAGTCGATAAAAAAAAAGAGCACAGTGACACGAAAAATACGAAAAATGGTCGATATTCCGAAAAATTTACAATTCCGAAAAACGAAAATTTCCGAAATCACGAAAAGTCGATACAAAAACCGAGCACAGTGACACGAAAATACAAAAAATGATCGATATTCCGAAAAAAATGTACCCGAAAAACGAGCCGAACCGAATCGAATCGAAACCGAAATCGGTCGAAACGAGCCGAATCGAAAAGTTTAAAAATCCGAAAAATCGAACCGAATCGAACCGAAAAAAAAATCGGTGCACATGCCTAATAAATGAACGGTATATACTGTATGTATGTTTTATATGCACTTTGACAACAACCGATTGGGTCGAAACGCGTTAGTGTTTTTATTATTAAATACATTTTAAATGTATTTGACGTCTGACTCGTGGCATGTTCCGAGATATCTACCACTTCTAAAGATATGCGGACCGGTGTACCATTGGGAACTGACGTGCTTATGAAATTCTACAACAGTCTTTATCTTGCAGCATGGCATGAATCATTTGCATAATGGCAAAAATTCCATATTTTCACACATAGTAAATCCAAGGAAGTCTAAATTATTTATTTATTTGCAAAGTATTTTACCAGGAAGGATACATTGAGATTTCTCTAATTTTCAAGTATGTCCTGTTTAAATGAACAAGTATTCTGCATACTTGTAATAACCCTGATGACATTATAACCCATGTAATATCCAAAATATTCAAATAACATGTAAGACCAATTTCTGTACAATTAGTACAATCTGTTTGTATATACCCTTATTATTTTCCTTCACTGAGGAAGTTCTGAAACTAGAATGAAATGCTTATGTCTGTGTTGATGCTCATGTTACATGACTAAAGAGGAGTCTGACACAGGAAGTACAGGAGCTAAGCATCATACAGATCGTAAGTAGGACAGACAGTCGTATATAGTTACTTTGCTTTGTTTGGAGCTTCCAAACCATCAAAATATTTTTATTATAAATGGAATTATCTTTTTTTTAAATGGAATATTATGTCTCAGCTCCATTCATCGACTCCAGCATACCATTTTGTGATCCTACACATCTCAGGTGTTTGATCCTCCCCAGGGCATTACTGTCTGAGTGGCACACAAACACTCGAAATTTTGTAAGTGCATTTCGTTATGAGCTCTTATTCCTATATTTATTTATTATAATACAAACCACAGGGGGGTTGGACTCAACCTAAACCAGCAATAGCAGCGGGTCCATCTAAGAAATACAATACAAAACACCAGACTGCGACTTTAACAGGCTTAAGCAAACTATGATCATACTTTGTGAACTGTATCCCCATCATTTTACCTCAGTCAGGTTTTTTGATATCTTTGCAATTGTGTTTTTTTGCCACAGAAAATGATGGAAGAAGGTGGTCATTGATATGGAGTGCTCTTTTTTGGTGTTTTGTATTGTATGTCTTAGATGCACCCGCAGCAATTGCTGGTTTAGAGTGCAACCCCCTGTGGTTTTTATTATACATAGAGAGCTGACAACTCTCATGGGTATGCACCCCTCCTTGTTCATGGGTGTGTCCCACCGTGGCTGCCTATTAAGGCCTGAGCCTGCTGGGGAGCTCCAGGGTGAGTTGATCCTGTAAATGCAGGTACGGTCAAGTTAGATAGGACCTGTCAACAATGGGGTACATTGGTGACTGTGACAGGCTTAAGCAAACTATGATCATACTTTGTGAACTGAATCCCCATCATTTTACCTCTGTCAGGTTATTCTGAACTCTTTGCAATTGTGTTTTTTTGCCACAGAAAATGATGGAAGAAGGTGGTCATTGATATGGAGTGCTCTTTTTTGGTGTTTTATTTATCATTCTTCCTCTAATTCAATAAGCCAAAATCCACTCTTGACATTGCACACAGAATTTTTTTTTGCTCTTGCTAGATCTGGAAGTATGTCATCAATCGTTGGCAAAGGATAATGGCTCCTTTTCAAAGCCCTATTCAGAGGCTTAGGGTTAATGCAAATTCTTAACTTTCCTGATAGCTTATTCACTACCACCATACTACTAATCCAGTCTGTGCTTCTCTCTACAGGGGTAATAATACCTTGTTGTTCTAAACTGGCATGTTCCTCTTTAAGGGGCTTCAGTAAGGACACAGGAACCTTTCTTTTTGGAAGTCTAACAGGCTGTACAAGAGCATGCACTTCCAATTTCAGTTTTCCTTCTAGACAGCCTATTCCTTGAAAAATATCTGCATACTCTTTGTTGATGGCAGACCAGCACCACACCATGGCATCTGGGTGGTCGCCGTCTTGTTCCACATTTAGGATATTTTGGTGCTGCACCGAGATCAGATCCATAGCTTGAATAGCTCTACTTCCTAGTATAGGATGACACACCTCTGTGTCAATGACCACAAATTCAACCTGATATAACTTTTGATTGCATGGGTTTCTTATTTTAATCTTGCATACTCCTACTGGTTTCAGTGTGCTCTTACTGTACATCCTTAGCATTTTTTCACATGGTAGAATTTTAGATTTATCTTCCACCAATCTTGCTGGTATGACATTACAGTCCGCTCCACAGTCCATCTGGAATCTCACCGCTTGCTGGTCGATTAGCATGGTTGCAAACAAAGCTCATGGAAATTTACTTGTGGTTTTCTTCACTGCACAAATCTGAAAAGTTGGTTCCAAAGTCAGATCCATAATGTCCTCATATTCCTCTGAATCTGCTGTCTCCTTATAAACAACTCGTACTGCTGGGTTTTTTTTTTTAATTGACACGGCACTGGCTAATAAAATGTTTGGCTTTACTGCATCCTATACATTTCTTGCCAAATGCTGGGCATTTTTCTTTTAGTCTCTCGTGACGCTTACCACAATACATGCACTGTATGGTCTTGTCTGGAGCCATTGTCATTCTGCTCTGTACCTTCCTAAGGGTGCAACTTGTTTCCATCCCATGGACTGACCCTGCACTGGTGCTGGAACTCTCCAGTAGCTTCACCCTTGCTTTAGACAGTTCAGCAGCTCTGCCTATTTGTATACATTTTTCCAGTGTTAAATCCACTTCTCTCAGCAGGCATTCCTTGAGGTTAGAGTCACGTGTGCCACATACAATCCAGTCCCTTATTAATGAGTCCCTGATATTTCCAAAGTTGCAAGTGGCTGCCAGTGTACGCAGTGCTGTGACATATGTATCAATTCCTTCCTCTTCCCTCTGAGTCCTTGAAAAAAAATGATATCTTTCCATAGTCTCATTTTGCTTTGGCTCACAATAATCATCAAATGCTTTAATTAGCACAGCAAGTGAGGGAGAATCCACTCCTGGGAGAAGGGTGTCTTTTACCGCTCTGTCTTTGTCTCCAAGTAAGTAAAGGAACAGTTTTACCTTCAACCCCTCAGCTTTGTCAGCCATTATTAAGTCTGTGTATAAAAGAATATCTTCTTTCCATCTCTTCCATGTCTGAGACAGATTTCCTGCCTGAAAATCCAGCAGGCCTGGTGGTTTTAAACCTTCCATCGCTTCTTTTTGGTGTAGTTCTCAAATAATATCCGCTGCCACCATGTAAAAATGTTACTGCTTATGAAATAGCCTCTCAGACTCCAGATGCAGTGCTATGGTAAATTTATTAACAGAATAACAAGATCTATAAACTTCAGCTCTAACTTCTAGTCAGTGTCCATGTCTCTGACTTCCTGATTAACTACTTCCTGTTGAGCTGCAGTGCAACATATATTAAACGTCCCCTGGAACCAAACACTCTCTGTTATGGTTCCATACATATTGATACACTATGGACTATTTAATTTGCAGATAGTGAGTCACGCAGCACACAGACAAAACCCAATTCAACAATGAAGCCCGTTATCTGACAGGCCGGTCCTTAGAATAACTGGATCTGAACTGAGTCCACAGAGACAAGAGAAAAATCTCCGTACAATTACAAAGCCGGAGGTCAGTACACAGAATCTGTATAACAAATAACCATACAGGGAATATAGAGAAAAACCAAATCCCAGATACTAAAGCCATGGTCTGTACACAAAATCAGTATAATCCAAACAGGGACAAAAGCAGAAACCAGAACCGAGAATACTTATCCAGGGGTCAAAACAAAGGATCGCAAATATACAGGAACGCGCTAAGGGGTCTACTGGGAACTACGACAGGGAACAGAGCTCTATCAGTTGCTCCTATTTAACCCTTTCCCACCGTGCAACATACCATGCCATTCGGTTGGGTCATTCGGTCAGCTGGCCATTGGCTGCAGAGAGACGGGTTCAACTCAGGGTGCCCCCTTACAGCCAATGTCGGTTGCGTGGCTGGCCAGAGGCCCACAGCAACACCTGGCGGCAAGGAGTACCAGTACACCTTGCCGGCGTTAACCCCCTCCCAACAGGCGACACCCTCATGCCATTAAGGGGTTAAAGTTCTCCTCGGTCTCTGATCAGGTGCAGCAGTCTCAGATTCTATTTTGCCAGTAAGGTGCCCTATCTGCCCAGGAAGCCTAACTGCAACTCCACCAGCAGTCATGACATGGGGATAGACCGATATCATTTTTCCAGAGCTGGTACCAATTATCAGGCTGATAGACAAAATCAAGTACTGATATTCTGTACATTGAAATTTTTGGAGAACGATAAATTTCTACACAAATCTGGCATCAACTGAGCATGTTTAATAAAAGTGTAAACATTACAACTGAGAAAAAGAAAGTGCTTGCAAAATAATTTATATAGCTTTCCAGTACACAGAAAAATGGCAAAAAAAAACTATAAACATCACACACTAAACGTCATTACTAGAAAGCTAAACATAGAAACATAGAAACATAGAAAAATGTCGGCAGATAAGAACCTTTCGGCCCATCTAGTCTGCCCAATTACATGGATACTTTACCTGGATTTATCTTTTGTTTAGGATAGCCTTATGCCTATCCCATGCCTGCTTAAATTCAATTACTGTTTTGGCCTCTACCACTTCAACTGGAAGACTGTTCCATGTATCCACCACCCTCTCAGTAAAATAATGCTTTCTGATGTTACTTTTAAACCTTTGCCCCTCTAATCTAAGACTATGTCCTCTTGTTTTGCTACTTTGTTTCCTTTTAAATATACTCCCTTCCTCTACCTTGTGGATTCCCTTTACGTATTTAAATGTTTCTATCATATCTCCTCTGTCTCGTCTTTTTTCCAAGCTGTACATGTTAAGATCATTAAGCCTTTCCTGGTAACTTTTCTCCTTCAAGCCGTACACCATTTTAGTAGCCCTTCTCTGAACTCTCTCTAAGATGTCTATATCCTTCTGGAGATACGGTCTCCAGTACTGCACACAGTACTCCAAGTGAGGTCTCACCAGTGCTCTGTACAGTGGCATGAGCACTTCCCTTTTCCTACTGCTAATACCTCTCCCTACACAACCAAGCATTCTGCCAGCATTTCCTGCTGCTCTATTACATTGACTACTTACCTTTAGATCCTCTGCAATAATAACCCCTAAATCCCTTTCCTCAGATGTTGAGGTTAGGACTGTATCAAATATTCTATATTCAGCCCTTGGGTTTTTACGTCCCAGGTGCATTATCTTGCACTTATCCACGTTAAAACTCAATTGCCACAGCTCCGACCATTTTTTTAGTCTACCTAAATCATTTGTCATTTGGCTGATCCCTCCAGGAACGTCAACCCTGTTGCAAATCTTTGTGTCATCAGCAAAAAGACATACTTTTCCATTAATACCTTCTGCAATATCACTAATAAAAATATTAAATAGAATGGGTCCAAGTACTGACCCCTGAGGTACCCCACTGGTAACAAGACCTTGCGCCGAATAAACTCCATTTACCACAACCCTCTGTTGCCAGTCACTCAGCCACTGCCTAATCCATTCAACAATATTGGAATCCAACAATGTTTTGGGCTAAAGAATATCAGCGCTCAGTGGGATGGGTAATTTACAGTAATGTGCAGTGTGTATGAGCATATCCCAGAGCTGCACAGCAATAAAACTCAAACTCATACACAAGTGCACATTACTTAGAGTTTTATTGAAGGGGAGCTTTGTAATACGCTCATATACACTGCACATTAATGTGAGTTTTATTGCTGTGAAGCTCTGTGATACACTCATACAAAGCGCACACTACTGTTTCACAGAGCTCCACAGTGCAGTATTCTTTTTATTAAAAAGAAAGGAAGAGAAAGCCAAATTACCTTTCTCCTAATGAGGGAATTACAATCAACCTTATGCTCTAGGGATTAAACCCAGAAAAACCTTTTATGTAGAGAAAACACAAAGAACAGCGGTAAAGAATGCGCCAAAATGCAGGTTGATGAGACAATCCTGACAGTCGCTCAAAAATATGTTATGTTTCCTGTTTTGATTTCTGTGTCATATCGATCAGATTGTACTTTAAGTTTAGCTTCCAATTGGCCAAACATTGAATCTTTTTTCTGGCTGTTTACCTGATCTATTTTCTCTTGTACTTCCTTTTTAACTTAAGGTTGGGGTCAGACCAGCGCACTTTTAACGTGCGTTCTGGCGCACATAATTACGGCCGCACTAGCAGCAGATGACGGGCAATGACGGCCAATATACAATGTACGGCCGCACAAAAGTCGGGCCGTGCAACGCAAGTGGAATTTGAACGCATTTTTTTGAGAACGCTGAACCGCTAGTACTGACGTACTGAGTGCGCAGCTGCGGCATAGCGGCGTGTTTGCGTGATTAGGAGATGTCAGACGCTGCTAATGTCCAGCCTACATAACGTCCAGATGCAAAAAGAGTTTTATTGACGATCCGTACAAAATCATGCCCGAAAATGCGCGTCGTCTGACCGTTTTTGCGCATTCCGTGAAAAAATACGTCAATGCGTTCGGACGCACTTTTTCACGTTCGCGGGGAAAAATGCTTTTTTCTGACCCTAGCCTTATCCAGCGTTTTTGTCCTAAAAAGAGGAGACGTATATGAACAAAAAGCATGTTGGTAAAATACTAAACTGCATGTTACAAATCTATCACTTGCAGTGAAATTTTGTTTATGTGATTCGTGGCAACTTTATTGATACAAATTATGGTGGTCCTCTCTGGTGCCAATTAGGCCAACTAATGATGAATTAAAGGGGACAGATCACTTATTTCGATTTGTTGTTGAACACCAGATCTACGATACATGTTTGCTTTTAATTAATGTTAAAATAAAGATTTATTCATTTCTAAAATAACAATTCTTGTCTTATCAACCTGCATTTTCGCAGATTCTTTACCGCTATTTTTTGTATTTTCTCTACATAAATTATTTTTATAAAAAACCTGGTCAAATTAATTTTTACAAAAAAATGGTCATGTGTGGTGTCATTGGAAAGATCATGATCTTACCTTTCTAAAGACCCCCCCCCCACATGACCCTCTACCTTCTATGGTTGCGGAAATACGGAGGTCCAATGGACACAGTATCTCCCCATAGGGAATTCCTTGCCTGACTGGAAGTCCCATTTCTGACGTCATCATGCCCATGCGCTATGATGTCAGTGGGCAGGGATAGGACTCGCAGGCAGGGCTGACATATAAGATGTCGGTCCCCTGAGGGAGTCATCCGCAATACGCACCAGATGGGCGCCGAACCGTGGAACTTCGCCGATGGGCTGGAGACGTCCTCCGCAACTTAGCTGAGTACGGGCAGAAAAAAGGCCCTGGTTATCGGTAATATTGGCAATGTAGCAGGCCAATACCGATAATGGGAAATTTTCTGAATACCGGCCCCCGATTATTGGTAGTACTGATAATCTGTCGACCCTTATTTTGTTCACCATTATGTTACTTCCATTGACAATATAGCTTCATGTTTTGTGTTCAAGTGAAAACATATACAGGGTTATTCAGAGAACGGTGAAAAAGCAGGAGAATGACTGGAGAATGGAAAATTCTAGGTCAAAATAGCCAAACCAGAAAAATTCTCCCATTCATCTCACTTTCCAAATCGGCTATTTTGACCTAGAATTTTCCATTCTCCAGTCATTCTCCTGCTTTTCACCACTCTCTGAATAACCCTGAAAGGTGTGTTTTGAACCAGGGTGCACATTAATACCAGTAATGTGCACCCTGGTTCAAAAGACACCTATCAGGGTTATTCACTATGTTATACTTACACTATTGTGTTCACTTTAATTGGTGAAAGTTTGGGCACTTGCAGCGTACCTTTGCTACTTTTTATTTATTGGCTACATTGTTGTAAGCACAATTTCGATTTTAACCGTTTAAAAGGAAACACAGTAACACTTAAGCACCAGAATTACTGTTTGCTTTTGAGTGTATATATAATTACTTCTGCCTGGTTGTGAGTAACCTTATTTATAGGGTCATGGTGCTTGTAACCCAGTGTAACCAGTTCAACGCGAAGAACATGTAAGAAGCTTCGTCTCTTTTCACTCCCGTTCGCAGAGGATGCTCCACGCACATCTTTGCGTTGCCCCAGCTAGGCGCCGATCAGGGGCTTCAATCACAGTGGGCTGACATCCTGCCTGTCAACCATCACTGTGGGACTGCCCCTCCCTTAACTGCTGGAGGTACAAGGCTCTAATATCTGGGATGTACCTCTCTGGGAACACATGTTGGGTGGGATGTACTAAAGCATCAATAAGGCCGCAAGGCACCCGCTATTGATGCAAGCCGTCCTGCAGTAGTTACTAAAAGCTGGATCATGATGCAAAGCTTTTGCTACGGGGAGTTCTGGTTGCCAAAGCTGGAATCTACCACCCGCGAGACAGGGATTGCGTAATATCGCGAGATGCCATTTGATCCTGTATGAACTGTTGGCTCATCGGGCTGCTGGCAGTTCAGGGCTTATTACGAAGCAGCCCACCTGCTGCCCATCTAAAAACCCCATGGCTCTTAAGGGGTTAATAGCAGAGGGGAGACCCCACTGTTGTTCTTTACATGGAACTGAATATGTTGCATCTATGGTCAAGGTCAATTGCAATCATGAGAAACAAAAATTAAACTGCCTGCAAAGAAATACAGCATATCCATTCCCATGTAAAGAAGACAACAAACACACTATAATAAAATCAATGCAGGCCATAAAACGGATAAAAACAGCAAATTCTATGTTTAAAAGATGCCAAATATTAGCCAAAAAAACACACCGCATAGATAGACAAATAGTTACAAATAGGTAGGTAGGTTTGTGGGATCTTTTTTCATGGATGGGATGGCCCACTTTCCTGGGATGAAGACCAAGGGCTTCCATCAAGATGAAGCGGAGCTGCAGCTGTCCTGTCAGAATTTTTTATATATTTTTTTCTCACCATGATTTATTTTTGGAGTATTGTATCGATAGTCCACTTTCCTGGGCTAAATCTGAGGAGCATCAATCAAGGTAACGAGGATGATGTGTATTAACTCCTTGGGGCTAAACAGTTTATTTTTTTAAATAAATGAATATCGGCGTTCTTTACATGTGAACGGATATGCTGTATGTTTTGCATGCAGTTTAATTCTCTCATGATTGCAATTGTTTTCACAGCAAAACTGCTACCTTTTGTAATGTATTATGTGCTGTGTGGTATTTGAAATAGTTTAGTGTCAAAATAGTATTTTTTGTGCTAATCCAGTTATTTTAATACTGGTGCACACTGTAAATATTGTTGAAATATATATTTATCTCTATTTGCAAGATTATATCTCCTATTTATGTATATAGGCTTTGTATTCTTTTGTTTGATGGTTGGCGTAGTTTCTTTTAATTATTTATTCAGGGCTCAAAATTTCCACTCACCCTCTCGCCTAGGGAGAGTACAAATTTAAACAGGGCTAGTGGAAATTTGGCAGTGGCACTTGCAAACAGTGGAGTTTGTCATTAACCTCTTTGGATCAGAAGTGAGGAGTTACTTTCTAGCCTGGCTAGTACCTTAGGAATTAAATTTTTTAACCCTGATTTATTTATTTTACAATTTCATGGCCTGCATTGATTTTTAGAGTGTTTGCTGTCTTTCTCTATATGGAAATGGATGTGCTGATTTATTTATTTATTTTAGGCTGTTTATTTTTATTTCTCACGATTGCAATTTTTTTCACAGCAAAAATGCTGCCTTTTGTAATGTATTATATGCAGTGTGGAATTTAAACCAGTTTCCTATCTATATTAGCATTGTTTAAGCTTGGAGACGAATGGTCACACTAGCTTAGCTGACTTGAGTGGACACAGAGCTGCATAATTTCTCTGTATAACCCAATGTGCATAATGCTCTCTGTCATGGGGTGCACCTGAGCAGCCAGATCCTGGGGAGCACCTGTGCATCCAAATCCAAGGGAGCACCTGAGCAGCCAGATCCTGGGGAGCACCTGTGCATCCAAATCCAGGGGAGCACCTGAGCAGCCAGATCCAGGGGAGCACCTGAGCAGCCAGATCCCGGGGAGCACCTGAGCAGCCAGATCCTGGGGTGCACCTGAACAGCCAGATCCTAAAGCCAGATCCTGGGGTGCACCTGAGCAACCTGATCCTGGGGTGCACCTGAGCAGCCAGATCCTGCAGCCAGATCCTGGGGTGTACCTGAGCAGTCAGATCCTGGGGTGCACCAAGCAGCCAGATCCTGGGGAGAGCCAAGCCGCCCGATCCTTCAGCCAGATCCAGGGGAGCACCTGAGCAGCCAGATCCCGGGGAGCAGCTGAACAGCCAGATCCTGGGGTGCACCTGAGTAGCCAGATCCTGGGGAGGACCTGAGTAGCCAGATTCTGGGGTGCACCTGAGCAGCCCTATCCTGCAACCAGATCCTAGGGTGCAGCTGAGCAGTCAGATCCTGTGGTGCACCTGAGCAGCCTGTTCCTGCAGCCAGATCCTGGGGTGCACCTGAGCAGTCAGATCCTGGGGTGCACCTGAGCAGTCAGATCCTGGGGAGCACCAAGCAGCCAGATCCTGGGGAGCACCAAGCCGCCCAATTTTGCAGCCAGATCTTGGGTTGCACCAGGGCAGCCAGATCCTGGGGTGCACCTGAGTAGCAAGATCCTAGGGAGCACCTGAGCAGCCAGATTCTACAGCCAGATCCTGGGGTGCACCTGAGAAGCCAGAACCTGCAGCCAGATCCTGGGGTGCACCTGAGCAGTCAGATCCTGGGGTGCACCAAGCAGCCAGATCCTGGGGAGCACCAAGCCGCCCAATCTTGCAGCCAGATCTTGGGTTGCACCTGGGCAGCCAGATCCTGGGGTGTACCTGAGCAGGAAGATCCTAGGGAGCACCTGAGCAGCCAGATCCTACAGCCAGATCCTGGGGTGCACCTGAGAAGCCTGAACCTGCAGCCAGATCCTGGGGTGCACCTGAGCAGTCAGATCCTGGGGTGCACCAAGCAGCCAGTTCCTGGGGAGCACCAAGCCGCCCAATCTTGCAGCCAGATCTTGGGTTGCACCTGGGCAGCCAGATCCTGGGGTGTACCTGAGCAGGAAGATCCTAGGGAGCACCTGAGCAGCCAGATCCTACAGCCAGATCCTGGGGTGCAACTGAGCAGCCCGATCATGCAGCCAGATCCTGGGGAGCACCTGAGCAGCCAGATCCTGGCTGCAACAAGCAGCCACATCATTGGGAGCAGCTGAGCATCCAGATCCTGGGGAGCACCTAAGCAGCCAGATCCTACAGCCAGATCCTGGGGTGCACCTGAGCAGCCCGATCCTGCAGCCAGATCCTGTGGTGCACCAAGCAGCCAGATCGTGGGTTGCACCAAGCAGCCAGATCTTGGGTTGCACCAAGCAGCCAGATCCTGGGGTGCACCTGAGCAGCCAGATCCTGGGTGCAACAAGCAGCCACATCATTGGGAGCACTGGGCAACCAGATCCTCTACAACACCAGACTGCCCTCCAGGCAGGCTTAACACCTAGTGTTGAAATAATATTTTATATATATATATATACAGGGGTCAAAATTTCCACTCGCCCCCTCGCAATTTGCGAGTAGAAATTGGGAGAGAGCGAGCAAAAATTTGGCTTTAATTAGAATGCCAACGTAAGCATTGAGCCCTCACTGACATTCCCTTTGAGGCCCTCCAGTGGTGTAGTGAAGGAGGGACACGTGCACCTGTAGGGGGGGGGGGCGGGTAGCGCATGCAGGGACGGAATGACCCGAACGCTGGGAGAGATGTGCTTTCACATCTTCACAGCGTCTCGTCTCGCTGCACTCAGCTTCCGGGTGGTCTGTGTCACGTGTGACTCACAGCCCAGAGCCCAGAAGCGCGTTCGTTCCTGCAGGGGAAAAAAAAAAAGCTGGAGTGAAGTGATGCAATTCTGTGCGAGGAAGAGGAGGTGCTGCCGGGGGTGTGTGATTACAGGGGTTGCCATGGCACTCAGGCCTCGACAGGGGGCCCTCTTCAGTGTACCGGTAACTGTGTAGTTATTCTTCTTGGCTGTTAGCTAAACACCACCCTGCCCCCGAATTTCCGGTTGGCAGCATGGTGCTGGAAGATCAGGCACACGCAGGCTGCACCCACTGCCCCTTCCCCACCTTGCCAGAGAGCAATAGTGTCAGATCACACAGAGGTCTGTGTCTGGGCACAAAGCAGCTGAAGCTGCGCTGCCTGTCTGCCCTCTTCCCCTGCACAGCAAGGAGCCTGGCCATCACCTAAAACCAGGAGATGCAGAGATAACAGATTCTCCCCCTCCTGATTAAACACTTGGCTCAGCAGAAATATGTGTCATGGGGGGGGAATCTGCTGCATTCATGCTGTTTAACCCCTACAAGGCCAGATTACTGAACAAATTCTCTACAGAAGCCTTAAGTTAACAGGAAAGCAGGAGGAATAGCTATCTGGTAGAATTTATGTGTATATGTGCGTGTGAGCTGAGCGTTTATATGTGCGTGTGAGCTGAGCGTGTATATGTGCGTGTGAGCTGAGCGTTTATATGTGCGTGTGAGCTGAGCGTGTATATGTGCACACACATAAATATTAGGCCGTGTTAGTCCAGATGCCAAAATAATGAGTATAACAGTACGCAGTGATACCTTTTTATTGGACCGTTAGGCCAATAAAAAAGGTAGCAATACGTACTGCAATACTCGTGATTTTTTTTATATATATATATATATAACGTTTATTATTGCAAAGGTCATTTACACATCCCAGCAATTCAAAGAACTGCATTACAGAGCTCATGTGCTACATTCCCCATATGCAGCACAAAGCTCTGGGAAAGATATGCAAATTACATCTGAAATTTCTAAATTTTTTGCATCCTGGGTATATAGGTAGGAGCTTTATATATCTGAGTGGTGCTGACACAGGAATACGTAGTGTGTATTCTTGTATCAGAGCACCACAGCAATAAAACTCACAGTAATGTGCCATGTATGAGCGTATCACAGAGCTCCACAGCAATAAAACTCACGCTTATACACACACACACCGCACATTACTGTGGAGCTCTGTGATGCGCTCATATACAACGAACATTATTTTCCTTTAGGTTTACATTGCTTTGTTATATTGTTAATGATAATTTAAGAGGTTGTGTTTATGGGTGCAATTAAGGGTAGGGGTTGGGTGGGGCAACTGGTGGCTAGTAACTCTTAAGGCCTGGCTAGTAGCTCAGGTCCTGAAATTTTGAGCCCTGTGTATATATATATATATATATATAAGTTTATAACTGCAGAAGACATTTACTCATCCCAGCAATTCAGAGAATTGCTTTACAGAGCTCATGTGCTACATTCCCCATATGCAGCAAGGAACTCTGGGTAGGACATACAAATGAAGTCCACAAGTTCCCACTTCTTAACAGAGAACCCTCCTTGCCAGTGCAATGCCATACTAGATGACTTTCTTTAGCAAAGGTCAGGTTATGCAACAACATTCTGCTTAGCTCTTTATTGTTCAATTCTATGATTTAGGTCAATATAGCATCAAGACCTGAGGAAGAGAGGTACACTCTCGAAAGCTTGTCTTTTAAATGTAACATTAACCCAATAAAAAAGGTATCAGTACTACTGTTATACTCTGGTGATTTTGGCATCTGGACTAACACGGCTTACCAAATCTACAATATATATATATACGTGACCCTCTGTGACCCTATTTTAGTTGGCTGTGATCCAGCAGGTTGCACTTGAATTGTGCAACACAATTTTGTTTTTTGAGAGTGCCGCTCCAGTGTTTAATTTTGGGTATATTGGTTCAATGCAGGGTTTGAGGACAAGGTCCCTGTAGGATGTGACCCTAATGGTAAATAATATGTATGTGTCTAGAATGTGTATTGTTTGGCATGTTTTTCACATAAAAATCATTTATTTTTTTACTGTTTCAAGGCCTGCATTAATTTTAAGAGTGCTTGTTTTCTTTCTTTACATGGGAATGGAAATGCTGTAATTTTTGTAGGCTTTTTAATTTTCATTCCTTATGATTGGATCTGTTTTGACATAATACATTACAAAAGGCAGCACTTTTATGTACAGTGTGGAATTAAAAAACAGCTTGCTATATTAAATTGTTTATTTTATCTTTATAAGGGGTCAGGGGGGTACAGAGGGGAGGAATGGATTTCAAAAAGGCCCTGGTGCGTTGTATTCAGATCGCGCTTCTATGCACTGCAGTGAGCTGAATCGCGCTGCTGGCCCATTACAGCGGAATAACAAAAACGTAACAACCGAAAACGAAACGTATCAATTTGTTACGGCTTGATTCGAGTTGCTACGTTTCCATTGTTATGCTCCTGAAATAATAAATCTGCACTAATTCGGACAAATTGCAATTTGTTATGAAACAAATTGAACACATCTACCACTAAGGACCCATGGGTTTTTGGATGGGGAACAGGTGGGTTGCACTAATTCTATTGTGGAAGCTCAATTCTTGGGGCCTTTTGACCATTTTTTTAAATCATAACAGCACACACACCAATTTATTTATGATTCTGTCATTATGTAACTACGTCTAAATAAATTCTCACAAGTCAGAACTAAGACTGCTGTGCATAAGCAATTGGTACTAGTAGACTCTATTATTATTTACTGATTAGTGATATTTTTATCCCAATATTCAGATTTGGTAAAGTGTGTGTGTGTGTGTGTATTTGTGTGTGTAATTTTTTTCATACAGGGTAATTCAAAGAGATCCGAATTGCTTGAGAAAGGTAACCGAATGCTGAAAATCAGCATTCGGTTACCTTTCTTGGCCAATCGGCTATCCAGAGAGCAGGCCGTTCGCCAAATCCTGGCGAATTGCCTGCACATACGGTGCCTGTTTGGTGCCTGTTCGAGGGCAGTGAAATCCCCATAAAAAGCACTGCTTCGGCTATTCAGAGAACACAAACCAGCAGTGAAAGGTTCCCGAAATGCCCTGCGATTCGGTGGTTTCATGCGGCAGATTTATTCAGGCGAATCCCATAAGCTTCAATGTTAAAAATATTCCCGTTTTAATTCAATATCTAATAAACCGTTCATTATAAAATTCTGCAGTAAAGAGTCTCTTTATTTATAGATTTTTTAGGATATTTTAAGCATTTTTCTGGATTTTGGTTTTTTTAAAAAAGTCTGATTTTCTTTTTTTTTTACCTTTTACTTATTTTTTCTGTAACAGCCCTTTTTATTATCATTCCTTGGATCTCATATGTAAATTTCAGACATTTTCGCTCAGTAATTTCTTTGCAAACAGCGTTTCACTTTTCAAACATTCATGCAAACTGTTTTCCTAATTTATTCACTGCCTTCGTCTGCGGTGTCGGCTTTTTCTGGAGGCTTCGCTGCGTGTGATCGGCTCCTGCTCGGGTTTTTCCGTGGTGTTCGGTGGGTTAATCCAGATGTTTTTGAGGGTTTTCGGCGTGTATTCGCCGGGTTTTGCGGTGAGTTTTCGGCAGGTTTGCAACAGCCTTTCCTTGCAATTCAGGGACCCTGTGGTTCTTGCTGAATACACCGCAGGGTCACCGAAATGGGTTCGGCAAAAGGAACCGAATTGAAGAGAACGAAAAGTCACCGAACGTACGGTGACTTTTCGAATTTCTTTGAATTACCCTGTTAACATTCCCCAGTCCAGAGATGTGCTTTTATAGCACATATAGCATTATTAATTTAATCCTAGCATTTTAGCCTTTGCCTCCGTACTATGGTGCTTATAACAAGAATATAATAAAAGTATCCATCCATCCATAATGCATACTAGCTCCAAAAGGCATTTTTGTGTATGTGAAACCAGTGACATGCTGTCCTTTTCTTTTGAGACCTGGCCTCTTCAGACTTCCTAGTGCTCTGTATGTAATGTAAGCCTTGTAAATACTTGTAACTGTAAGGCAGTACCATCTGCAAGCAGAGACTTGATGCCATGCTTGTTTATATTTGAGATGGTGTCCAATAAACAGCCAACTTGTATGTAGAGCACCAATCGGGTGATCACAACATACAGATCTATGCACATGTGTTTCCTCCTGCCAAGACTACTTGAGAGGAAACAGGCATACCTATGTTCAGCTAGATTTGAGATGGTTCAACAACAAATATATATATATATATATATAGTACAGGTGCAATGTTATTGAGACGAGTGAGTGTTTGGGATATAGTATAAATGAGTCTTAGGATGGGTGCTGCCCCAAAGGTTACCAACGGTACCAGAAAAACAGCCAAGAAGAGTACCATAAATAAATACAACAATTTCTATATAGAGTATCCAAACAGCGCATATAGTGCAAATAGTTACTTAGAAGGGATATTTCCAATAGGGAAGTGTGGTACATAAAACCAATATTATTCATATAAAGTGACAGGCGCACTGTGCATAAACTGTAGCAGCTTAAATCGATGTCACATATGTGCCAGTATAAGCAATCATAAATGATCATATGCAAAGTGTTGCAGTGTATCAGTTTTTTCAATTCATATAAACTGGTAAAAGTGTTTAAAAAGTCCAGTGGATAAAAAGGAGAGAAAACATAAAGTTCAGTAAAAAAAAAAGGTCTTCTTACTTAGCGGGGGGGGGGCAATCCTTCTGTTCCCTTGACGCTTCTCTAACACAAGAAAGACAAAAAAGGATTGTACGGCCCAGACAGAAATCCGATTATTCTTTAGTGTATAATCATGTATACTCACATTTGCTGGAGCCTAAAATGGTCCCAGCTCTAGGATGCAGCACCTCTGGTCAAATAGAGAGTGGCACCTCCCTTCTTTAATGGTGCAGGGTACTTAAATAATACACAGAACATGGAGAGGCGGCACTCCCATAGCGAAATGCTGCAAATATTGCGAGATGTATCTAGAAGATAGAGACACACTCACCAATTCCAGTGTGTTTTGTATGTTCATCCAGGATAGCCTCTGGTCCACTCTTATGGTGGCTGCCGGACCCTTCGTGGGTACTGGTGACGAGGGGCCACAACAGAGGAACAAATGAGGTGATGGCCAGTCAAGGGTTAAAATAAATTGATAGATTTATTAAAACAGATAAAAAAATAATAATAAAGGAACGGGCAAATAGTTGTAAGAATCTGCAAATGTAGGTGCTGAGACGCGTATGCGTTTCGACAATAAAAAATGCCTTAATCAGTCAGCAGTTCTTTAATAAAAAATTGTGGAGGCAATAAAAAATTGTGGAGGAACTGCATTTCTAAGCGCGTCTGCTCGACTTGACCCTGTCCTAACCATAACCTCATCTTAGTTTTTCACCTCACTTGCATTAGTGATCAGTGTGTTGTTTTATTCAATTTGAGTTCAACATTATTTTCTAATGTTGGGAAACATCTTTAAAGTGAAACTTCATTGACAGGTTTTATCACACATGGTGTCGGCCGTGTTAGTCCAGATGCCAAAATCACGAGTATAGCAGTCTGTAGTGATACCTTTTTTATTGGACTAACGTTACATTTAAAGTACAAGCTTTCGAGAGGATTCCTCCCTTCCTCAGGTATAGAAGCTAACTTAAGTTACATTTAAAGTGACTTTGCAGGTATAGAAGCTAACTTAAGTTACATTTAAAGTGACTTTGCAGGTATAGAAGCTAACTTAAGTTACATTTAAAGTGACTTTGCAGGTATAGAAGCTAACTTAAGTTACATTTAAAGTGACTTTGCAGCACTATTCCCCATACGGCAATAGATAACTATAGACAATTCTGTTTTCCTCACTCTTTGTATGTTTTGTCAGATAACGCAATACATCAGGCCTGTGTAAAGGGAGACCAATGTCCATATGAAACACAGAGAGGTGTATGCACCATGATTGCAGTTCTTGCCTACCGCAGCTGCTGACCGATCGGCCACCATGGGACAATTTCACCCACCAAGTCGGTTTGGGTCCTGGAATAACCACTTAGAGCTCTGGCAAGAGTGGTCCTGCAGTACAAGCATGGCTATTAAATGTTACACCTCATCTTGAGTCCTTATGAGGTTAACACACCATTTTAATAATACCATCTGTGCATAATCATACATTCTTTTTTTCGTTCTCAGTCTGATTCCAATAAGTACACGACAGGACTCAGATAGGCTTTTTAGACGTTCAGAAGCCCTTGCAGTCTTGTTAACAATGGCCACCTGTATTTATAGTTAAGATTAAGATATGACAATCACACACGTTGAATTTCTTTAATATCCCAGTACCTGGCAACACACAAATTGTTTCCTCAATTGTAAAATTGATTTCAGCTGAAAAAGAATGTTGCGTGTACATGCCTTTTTCTTTTTCTATTTTGATTTTTCTGTGCGCTTTATGCAGAAATAAAATGTATTGTATGCAATTATTAGGTACTTAAATTTATATGTATTTACCTGCATAGTTTAGCAAAATGCAGTCCTTTGTTCAGTTACTTAGAAACCATTTTATAAGGGTTCATTGGAATTTATAGATTTTCCATGCTTAGCCAGTCTTACAAAAAAGTAATAAAGGGTCTTTTAAAGTGTTTAGTCCTAGGTATTTGAAGCTGAAACATGCATGCAACTGAGTTTGTGTTTATTGCACTTCCCGTCAGTGGGGAATTCAATTACATTTTTTAGTTGTCTGTAGGATTGTATTTTGCAATTACTTACATGTCGTATGGGTTTTATTACTCACAAAAATGTGATTTGTTGGCACTGCTAATAATACTTACATTGTACACCCTGGGAAGCTAACTTTATTTCAGAAAACCACACAGCACAGGATTTCACTATCAATGAGAAAAATGAGCCTAATAAACCTCCATGTCTCGTTAAGTTCTCCATTCAGGCTTGCTTTTCAGCTGTTGAAGAAGTACAGCATGCACGATCACAAGCCAGTTTCCAGATGAACGATGGAGATGGGGGTTGTAGTCTGACGGGTAAATGGATTTCATTTTATTATCAAAGAGTTTACATAAAATTGAAAAATGTCAATAAAAAAATGAAACGTTTTATGACGCTTCAGAATTGATATGTGACATCACAACAAGCGCATAACTGTAAAAGAACTATAATTGTGTTGATTTACTTCTATAGACATATCATTTAGGTATGTGATAAAACACAAGTTTCATGTAGTTGTAGTTTGGAAATATTCCTGATTTGTAATCCTTTCTATTCATTATTTCTGATCAAAAAATCCATCTTAGGTAGGAATGAAAAATATATTTTGTTTTTTGGTGCCATGGATAAAATCCAAATATCAGTAGAACATCCCCTTTCAGTCAATGAGAAAAAATTAACAAAGGGCCCTATTACAAAGTTCACGTTAACATGGTGACGCTAAAACGAAAAATCTGTCCTTGCAGATTTTCCCGTAGCGTCCCCTTGTTATCTTATCACCTCGCCATGGAATGCAGTGCTAACCGCAGTGTAGCGCTTATGCACCGCCATGAGTATCACCTCCTGGAGCCCATAAGACTCTATGGAGGCTTGCGCTTTCCGGCCGCAAGCAGATTTTCCCTTACTGTCTACATGTTAGCAACTTCCCCCGAATAGGATGTTGTCTCAGCCCCTCACCCCAGAATGCAGCGCTAAGATCCCTGATACCCACAGAAGCGCTTGCTCGCCACCACGGGTTTCAGCTTCTGGAGTCCATAGGACTCCATGGAGGCTTGGGCTTCCGGGCCATGAGCTCTGCGTGATCTCGCTCTCGCTAGATCGCACAGCACTGCGGATTGCAGAGGGAGACTGGGAACTATTTGCTCCCAGTCTCACTCTGCTCACGGCCAGAAGAAGCAGTGGATCATGCCACCCTTCTTGCCGTTGGATGAGAGGGGAGTATGGGATTTAATGGGGGGGTTTACAGGAGGTGTTAAATGATTTAGCATAATAATTTAACACCAGCTTTTAGGACTCACAAAAATGTTGCCATACACGTCCCAATGGTAATTTGCGCCGGTACATTGTAATACCTTACTTACCGAAAATCTAAATAAATATTGCCCTCTCCATGTTAGGTATAGAAAACATTTAAGTACAGTAAGCTTGTGCAACATGCAAAGCGAAAAACATTCTCACCCAAGTGTAGTGTCAGCATTGGAATATCCATGCCAGACGTTAAACTCACTTATCTTAGTGATAAGGATTACATATCAAAATGCTACATTAGCACTAACTATGGAATAGCGCCCATATTTTTTTTCCTGTTTTTTCAGCCCTTGGGACTACATCAGCTCCACATGTTTAGCACGACACACCATTTTGAAGACAAGGAGAGCAGGACTATGTTGGGAGTATAGAATGGGATGGTGCATTCATTCAATAAAAAGGTTGCTACCATGGGTTCCACGATGAATCAGGCCGGATCATTCCCGATGACTTATCAGCATGCAACAAAAGGAACTACAGATTGGAACCTCTTCGGACATAAGAATTTCAATGGTAGGCATAATAAAGGAAATTGGCCCATATTAAATGGTGGACATAAAAAAATAAATGATAGCATAGCAAATAAAAATGACTAGTGTTTCTGTAAAATTTTAGACCCTTGTCAGTGTGCTTTGTAAAAGTTGAAAATCACTCCATCAGACAATAGGATCATATATTATTTTAGTTAATGAAGTCTCTGAATTTGCGGAGGGCCAATTTACGGCTGAAGTCCCGCAGACTTTCTAATAAACCTATGCTATCTGAAGCCTATTTGAATTGACTGTGCCCTCTTCTTTCTTGAACTTATGCTGGGAGGTTGGGCTTTGGGTCTCATGTGCATCCACCCAAGTGGCTTTTCGAACCCATGTTCCACTTGTAGTGCATCCCTCCTTTATACGGCTGTTTCTGAATATGCCAAAGGCAGTCCCTTAGGTAAATGCTTAAAAATGTATTTTTATACTAAAGTAGACAAAAGTTGTCTTTATTATTGTTATTAGAGAGCGTGTGTTATCGGTAATGAAAATACTTAAGAAATACATTTATAAAATCTAGATCTTCTTGACATGAAATCTGAAGGCTATATCTGTGGAAAAGCACACTTAGGTCAGTATTACAATGTTGGTGCTAACTAGGGATGAGCTGTTCGGTTTGGACGGTTCGGAGTTCGGACCGAACTTAGCCTGTTCGGTCTGCTCGCAAACTCCGATCATTTCCGGGTGTTCGGAGCAAGTTCGACCACAATGCACCACAATGGCCCACAATGCACTTTTACACTGGCCTGAAGCTCGTAATTGACTACAGCCTTGCACCTGACCACAGGTCTGCCACAGTATGCCAATCACGGCTCAGAGTCCTGATTGGGCAAATTTTGCCCAATCATGGGCTCAGAGAGCTAAGTCCCCCAGCACACTATATAAGGTTTCCACGCACTGCTTCAGCATGCATTTGAGAGGAGATTTCATAGGAGATTGTTGTTGTGTGTTCTTACTGCCAGTCTGCCACGCTACTGGGGGGGTCTGGGGGGTCACATTTCTACCAAATATCTGGGAATTGAGGTGATGTGTGTCTTGTCACTGCCAGCAAGTATTTTGGGGGTCACAAATTTCCACAAAACATTTGGGAATTGAGGTGATCTGTGTCTTGTCACTGGCTGCCAGCAAGTATTTTGGGGATCACAAATTTCTACAAAACATTTTGGAATTGAGGTGATCTGTGTCTTGTCACTGCCAGCAAGTATTTTGGGGGTCACAAATTTCTACAAAACATTTGGGAATTGAGGTGATCTTCTGTGTCTTGTCACTGCCAGCAAGTATTTTGGGGGTCACTAATTTCTACAAAACATTTGGGAATTGAGGTGATCTGTGTCTTGTCACACAGTCAGTGCCACGCAGTATTTTGGGGGTCACAAATTTCTACAAAACATTTGGGAATTGAGGTGATCTGTGTCTTGTCACTGCCAGCAAATATTTTGGGGGTCACTAATTTCTACAAAACATTTGGGAATTGAGGTGATCTGTGTCTTGTCACACAGCCAGTGCCACGCAGTATTTTGGGGGTCACTAATTTCTACAAAACATTTGGGAATTGAGGTGATCTGTGTCTTGTCACTGCCAGCAAGTATTTTGGGGGTCACAAATTTCTACAACACATTTGGGAATCGAGGTGATCTGTGTCTTGTCACACAGCCAGTACCACGCAGTATTTTGGGGGTCACTAATTTCTACGAAATATTTGGGAATTGTTATAATCCGTGTGTTCTCACTGGCTGCCACCCATCAGGGGGTCTCACTGATTTATAGGAGGTTTCTGAGACTTGTAATCTCTGGCTTCTCACTGCCACCCATCAAGGGGTCTCACTGATTTATATGAGGTTTCTGAGATTTGTAATCTCTGGCTTCTCACTGCCACCCATCAAGGGGTCTCACTGATTTATAGGAGGTTTCTGAGATATGTAATCTGTGGCTTCTCACTGCCACCCATCAAGGGGTCTCACTGATTTATAGGAGGTTTCTGAGACTTGTAATCTGTGTCTTCTCACTGCCACCCATCAAGGGGTCACACTGATTTATAGGACGTTTCTGAGATTTGTAATCTGTGTCTTCTCACTGCCACCCATCAGGGGGCCCCACATACTTCTAGCAGATTTATGCAAATTGTAATTTGTGTCTCCTCACTGCCAGCTATCAGGGGGTCACACTGATTTATAGGAGGTTTCTGAGATTTGTAATCTGTGGCTTCTCACTGACACCCATCAAGGGGTCTCACTGATTTATAGGAGGTTTCTGAGATTTGTAATCTGTGGTTTTTCACTGCCACCCATCAAGGGGTCACACTGATTTATAGGAGGTTTCTGAGACTTGTAATCTGTGTCTTCTCACTGCCACCCATCAGGGAGTCACACTGATTTTTATGAGGTTTCTGAGACTTGCAATCTGTGGCTTCTCACTTCCACCCATCATGGGGTCTCACTGATTTATATGAGGTTTCTGAGATTTGTAATCTGTGGTTTCTCACTGCCACCCATCAAGGGGTCTCACTGATTTATAGGAGGTTTCTGAGATTTGTAATCTGTGGTTTTTCACTGCCACCCATCAAGGGGTCACACTGATTTATAGGAGGTTTCTGAGACTTGTAATCTGTGTCTTCTCACTGCCACCCATCAGGGGGTCCCACATACTTCTAGCAGATTTATGCGAATTGCAATTTTTGTCTCCTCACTGCCAGCTATCAGGGGGTCACACTGATTTATAGGAGGTTTCTGAGATTTGTAATCTGTGGCTTCGCACTGACACCCATCAAGGAGTCTCACTGATTTATAGGAGGTTTCTGAGACTTGTGATCTGTGGCTTCTCACTGCCACCCATCAAGGGGTCTCACTGATTTATAGCAGGTTTCTGAGATTTGTAATCTGTGGCTTCTCACTGCCACCCATCAGGGGGTCTCACTGATTTATAGGAGGTTTCTGAGATTTGTAATCTGTGTCTTCTCACTGCCACCCATCAAGGGGTCTCACTGATTTATAGGAGGTTTCTGAGACTTGTAATCTGTGGCTTCTCACTGCCACCCATCAAGGAGTCTCACTGATTTATAGGAGGTTTCTGAGACTTGTAATCTGTGGCTTCTCACTGCCACCCATGAAGGGGTCTCACTGATTTATAGGAGGTTTCTGAGACTTGTAATCTGTGGCTTCTCACTGCCACCCATCAGGGGGTCACACTGATTTATAGCAAGTTTCTGAGATTTGTAATCTGTGTCTTCTCACTGCCACCCATCAGGGGGTCCCACATACTTCTAGCAGATTTATGCAAATTGTAATTTGTGTCTCCTCATTGCCAGCTATCAGGGGGTCACACTGATTTATAGGAGGTTTCTGAGACTTTTAATTTGTGTCTTCTCACTGCCACCCATTAGGGGGTCACACTGATTTAAAGGAGGTTTCTGAGACTTGTAATCTGTGGCTTCTCACTGCCACCCATCAGGGGGTCCCACATACTTCTAGCAGATTTATGCGAATTGTAATCTGTGTCTCCTCACTGCCAGCTATCAAGGGGTCACACTGATTTAAAGGAGGTTTCTGAGACTTGTAATCTGTGGCTTCTCACTGCCACCCATCAAGGGGTCTCACTGATTTATAGGAGGTTTCTGAGATTTGTAATCTGTGGCTTCTCACTGCCACCATCAGGGGTCTCACTGATTTATAGGAGGTTTCTGAGATTTGTAATCTGTGTCTTCTCACTGCCACCCATCAAGGGGTCTCACTGATTTATAGGAGGTTTCTGAGACTTGTAATCTGTGGCTTCTCACTGCCACCCATCAAGGAGTCTCACTGATTTATAGGAGGTTTCTGAGACTTGTAATCTGTGGCTTCTCACTGCCACCCATGAAGGGGTCTCACTGATTTATAGGAGGTTTCTGAGACTTGTAATCTGTGGCTTCTCACTGCCACCCATCAGGGGGTCACACTGATTTATAGCAAGTTTCTGAGATTTGTAATCTGTGTCTTCTCACTGCCACCCATCAGGGGGTCCCACATACTTCTAGCAGATTTATGCAAATTGTAATTTGTGTCTCCTCATTGCCAGCTATCAGGGGGTCACACTGATTTATAGGAGGTTTCTGAGACTTTTAATTTGTGTCTTCTCACTGCCACCCATTAGGGGGTCACACTGATTTAAAGGAGGTTTCTGAGACTTGTAATCTGTGGCTTCTCACTGCCACCCATCAGGGGGTCCCACATACTTCTAGCAGATTTATGCGAATTGTAATCTGTGTCTCCTCACTGCCAGCTATCAAGGGGTCACACTGATTTAAAGGAGGTTTCTGAGACTTGTAATCTGTGGCTTCTCACTGCCACCCATCAGAGGGTCCCACATACTTCTAGCAGATTTATGTGAATTGTAATCTGTGGCTTCTCACTGCCACCCATCAGGGGGTCACACTGATTTATAGGAGGGAATTGTAATCTGTGTCTTGTCACTGGCTGCCAGCTATCAGGGTGTCTCACTGAGTTATACCAGAGTTCTGTAAATCTTTAATCTTTATACCAGAGTTGAATCACAGTTCTGTATATATTTAATCTATATATCACTCACCATGTCTGAAAGAACAAAAAGGACAGGCAGACGATCCCAGACACAGATAAGAGGGCAAGCAGCCCCAGTGTCGGGAGGCTGTGCCTCTGGTCGTGGTGGACGTGGTGCATCCTCTGCAGGGGCACGCTTGTCCTTTCTAACTGGTGCTGGCCGTCTTAAGCAGCAGTAACATACAGAGGATTTGGTGGATTGGCTCATCCTCCGAGTCCTCTGCCAGCCAGGCTTGTAGTACTTTACAGTCCACCTCAGCTGCCAAAACATCTAATGCAGCCTCCATGTCCACAACTACTCCTGCAGTAGCCTCAATATCACACACGGAGGAATCAGCTGAATTGTTTGACTACAATGACAGTGCATGCTGCTTGAGGATGCGCAGCAAGTACAGTGCTCTGATTCAATCTCTGAGGTTGAGGAAGGGAGTATAATCAACCTAGAGGAAGGGGGTGCCAGTGATGACACACAAATAACTGGAACTCATGTTGCCCCAGCAGCATACTGCCAAGTTGGCTCCAGTGACGAGGAGATAGGGGGTGAAGATGACATTGATGATGAGGTCACTGACTCCACCTCGGTGCCAGATCGAACAGAGGAATCAAGTGAGGGGGAGGAGGAGGCACAGCAAACACGAGGCACAACATCCTCTGTGACCAACCGTAGCACTAGCCAGTCCAAGGCATCACATGTCAGAGCTGCTCCGGTGCAGAGCGCTGTTGTCTCAAAGCACACTTGCAGGAACTCTGCTCTCTGTGAGTTCTTTAAGAAATGTGCAGCAGACCCCACCATTGCTATTTGTAATCTATGTCAGATGAGGCTGAAGCGTGGGAAAGACACCGGACACGTAGGTACCACGTGCTTGAGGCGACATATGAACACCTGCCACACATCCCGTTTGCGCAAAATTTTGCGTAGGTCCTCCTCCTCATCTGTCTCTACCCCCACTGTATGTCCTGCCATGTCATTGCCTACAACCTCCACTGGCAGGGATGATGCTACATAGAAACATAGAAACATAGAAAAATGTCGGCAGATAAGAACCTTTCGGCCCATCTAGTCTGCCCAATTACATGGATACTTTACCTGGATTTATCTTTTGTTTAGGATAGCCTTATGCCTATCCCATGCCTGCTTAAATTCAATTACTGTTTTGGCCTCTACCACTTCAACTGGAAGACTGTTCCATGTATCCACCACCCTCTCAGTAAAATAATGCTTTCTGATGTTACTTTTAAACCTTTGCCCTCTAATCTAAGACTATGTCCTCTTGTTTTGCTACTTTGTTTCTTTTAAATATACTCCCTTCCTCTACCTTGTGGATTCCCTTTACGTATTTAAATGTTTCTATCATATCTCCTCTGTCTCGTCTTTTTTCCAAGCTGTACATGTTAAGATCATTCGGCCTTTCCTGGTAATTTTCTCCTTCAAGCCATACACCATTTTAGTAGCCCTTCTCTGAACTCTCTCTAAGATGTCTATATCCTTCTGGAGATACGGTCTCCAGTACTGCACACAGTACTCCAAGTGAGGTCTCACCAGTGCTCTGTACAGTGGCATGAGCACTTCCCTTTTCTACTGCTAATACCTCTCCCTACACAACCAAGCATTCTGCTAGCATTTCCTGATGCTCTATTACATTGACTACTTACCTTTAGATCCTCTGAAATAATGACCCCTAAATCCCTTTCCTCAGATGTTGAGGTTAGGACTGTATCAAATATTCTATATTCAGCCCTTGGGTTTTTACGTCCCAGGTGCATTATCTTGCACTTATCCATGTTAAAACTCAATTGCCACAGCTCCGACCATTTTTTTAGTTTACCTAAATCATTTGTCATTTGGCTGATCCCTCCAGGAACGTCAACCCTGTTGCAAATCTTTGTGTCATCAGCAATGTGACATCATCCCATCAGCTGAAGATTTATGCAGTCAGATTACGTTGCCGCAGCTGCTGCAGCGTAAGAAAAAATATAGTCTCAACCATCCCCAAGCACAGCGTCTAAATGCCAGTTTAGCAAAATTACTCGCATTGCAGCTGCTGCCTTTCCAGCTAGTGGACTCTGCTCCCTTCCGTGAATTTGCTGAATGTGCTGTACCACAGTGGCAGGTTCCAAAATGCCATTACTTTTCACGCAAGGCCATTCCAGCACTATACCAGCACGTGGAACACAATGTTATCCAGTCATTGGGAAAGGCAGTCAGCAACAAGGTGCATATGACTTTAGACACGTGGTCCAGCAAGCATGGACAGGGTCGTTACATTTCCTTCACGGCACACTGGGTAACTCTGATTGCAGCTGGGAGGGATCCAAGATGGGGCTCTCTGCTGGAGCTTGTTCATCCACCACGCATCCAGAAAGCTGCTTGTATGAGGTCTGTCTGCTCCACCACCACCTCTTCCTCCTCCTCCTTCTCTGTCTCTGGCGAAGTGGCACTTAAACCAACGCGTGGCAGGGGCTATGCATTGGCTCAAGCAAAAAGATGCCATTCTGTGCTTGAGCTGGTTTGTTTAGGGGACAGGAGCCACACTGGGCCAGCAATTCTGTCAGCTCTGCAGGGCCAGGTGCAGAGATGGTTAACACCACGCCAGCTTCAGCTGGGAATGATCGTCTGTGATAATGGCAGCAACCTTCTCTCCGCCCTACGCAAGGGTAAATTGACGCATGTACCATGCCTAGCACACGTCCTAAATCTAGTGGTACAGCATTTCCTAACCAAGTACCCAGGGCTGCCAGAGCTTCTCAGCCAGGCCAGAAAAGTCTGCAGCCACTTCAGACGGTCATTCCCAGCAAGCGTTCGCCTGGCAGAAATTCAAAGAGAATTCCACCTTCCCACAAACCGTCTGATCTGTGACATGCCCACCAGGTGGACCGCAACATTAGCAATGCTGCAGCGTCTGCACAAGCAGCAGAGGGCCATCAACGAGTAGCTGTGTGAGTATGGCACAAGGACAGGTTCAGGTCAACTTGGTTCCCCCCGCAGTGGCTGATGATCAAGGATGCATGCACTGTACTGTCACCATTTGAGGAGGCAACGAGGATGGTGATGCATGCATCAGTGACACAATTCCTTTAGTGTTCCTGCTGGAGCACACTCTGCGGGGAATTATAGATGTGGCTCTAGAGGCAGAGCAGCGGGAGGAAGAGGAGGCCTTCCCTAGCTCTCAAGGCCCCAGTCTTTCCGCAGACAGCATTCCAGCGGGTCCTTCTCTGATCAGACAGGAGGAGGATGAGGAATATTTAAGTAGTGGGGGCATTGAAGGTGAGGATTCCTCAAGGGAGGGTTTCGTGTGCCCAGAAACACAAGGGCTAGTGCGTGGCTGGGAGGAGGAAGTGCACGATGGGGTCATCTTCATTGACCAGGAAGACTCGGAAGCTAATGCCACCTCCAGCCTACGCTGCATGGGCTCCCTTATAATGCAAAGCCTGCTAAAGGACCCCAGGATTCGTGCTATCAAGGAGAGGGATCATTACTGGTTGGCAACCCTTCTTGATCCACGATACAAGGGTAAAGTTGCAGAGCTCATCCTGCCCGCACAGAGGGAGCACAGGATGAAAAAACTTGAGGACGCTCTAAAGCGACACTTGTGTAACACCTTTCCAGGCACTGGTAGGTTACCAAGTGATGACACAGGTGCTTCTGAGGCTGCCAATGATCAGAGGAATAGTGGTGAAGGCCAGGGCCGCTTGACTGTTGCATTTTTTAATTTTTTTAGTCCACAACGCCCAGGGACGTCAAATGTAGGCACCCATTGCCAGCATCTTCACCATATGCTGCAGGACTACCTAGGGGCAAGGGCAGACCTGGATACCTTTCCAGCAGATGATCCACTGGCTTACTGGGTGTTGAGATTGGATCACTGGCCAGAACCTAGCCAATATGCTATGCAGCTACTAGGTTGCCCTTCATCCAGCGTGCTTTCTGAAAGGACATTCAGTGCCGCTGGAGGTTTTGTCACAGACAAAAGAGTGCGTCTGTACACCGACTCTGTAGACCGGCTGACATTTATAAAAATGAATCAGTCCTGGATCAGCAGTTATCAATCCCCTGATGCTGACGTAACGGAATAGATCGGGGATGTCTTCTGCATTCACACAACCTCCAGCACTGAACTCTTCCAAAATACCACAAAAGGGTTACGTTGTGAATGCACTTGCTGCCATGAAAGGCGCAATATTTGGCTGCACTGACGCCTGTGCCAGATTTATATCATTTTAATTTGATGATACTTGCTGGCCTGGCATTAAAGGCGCAATATCTGGGTGCACTGACGCCCATTACCAAATAAAAAAAAATAATTTCAATATAGGACCAACCACATGGTCCACCCCTGAACTCTTCCACAATACTACAGAGGGGTTACTGTATGATGATACTTGATGGCCTTGCACCAAAGGCACAATATCCCGGTGCACTGACGCCCATTACCAGATTCATATCTTTTTAATATAGGACCGCATGGTCCACCCCTGCACTCTTCCACAATACTACAGAGGGGTTACTGTATGATGATACTTGATGGCCTGGCACCAAAGGCACAATATCTGGCTGCACTGACGCCCATTACCAGATTCATATCTTTTTAATATAGGACCGCATGGTCCAACCCTGCACTCTTCCACAATACTACAGAGGGGTTACTGTATGATAGTACATGCTGGCCTGGCAGTCTGGCACCAAAAGCACAATATCTGGGTGCACTGACGCCCAATACCAGATTCATATCTTTTTAATATAGGAGTGCAAGGTCCACCCCTGCATTCTTCCACAATACTACAGAGGGGTTACTGTATGATAGTACATGCTGGCCTGGCAGTCTGGCACCAAAAGCACAATATCTGGGTGCACTGACGCCCATTACCAGATGCATATCTTTTTAATATAGGACCGCAAGGTCCACCCCTGCATTCTTCCACAATACTACAGAGGGGTTACTGTATGATAGTACTTGCTGGCCTGGCACCAAAAGCACAATATCTGGGTGCACTGACGCCCATTTCCAGATTCATATCTTTTTAATATAGGACCACATGGTCCACCCCTGCATTCTTCCACAATACCTCAAAAGGGTTACGGTGTGAAGGCACTTGCTGCCATGAAAGGCGCAATATTTGGGTGCACTGATGCCTCTGCCAGATGCATCTCTTTTTAATATAGGACCACATGGTCCACCCCTGCATTCTTCCACAATACTACAGAGGGGTTACTGTATGATTGTACTTGCTGGCCTGGCAGTCTGGCACCAAAGGCACAATATCTGGGTGCACTGACGCCTTGACCAGATTCATATCTGTTTAATATAGGACCGCAAGGTCCACCCCTGCATTCTTCCACAATACTACAGAGGGGTTACTGTATGATAGTACATGCTGGTCTGGCAGTCTGGCACCAAAGGCACAATATCTGGGTGCACTGAAGCCTTGACCATAATCATATCTTTTTAATATAGGACCACATGGTCCACCCCTGCCTTCTTCCACAATACCACAGAGGGGTTTCTGTATGAATGCACTTGCTGGCCTGGCACCAAAAGCACAATATCTGGGTGCACTGACTCCTTTACCAGATTCATATCTTTTTAATATAGGACAGCATGGTCCACCCCTGCACTCTTTCACAATACCACAGAGGGGTTACCTTATGATAGTACTTGCAGGCCTGGCACCAAAAGCACAATATTTGGGTGCACTGCCACTGACGCCTGTATCAGATTTATATCCTCAGAGGGGTTATGGTGTGACGGCACTGTTGCCGACGCTAAAGGCCCAATTTTAAAGCACCTATTGTTACTTTCATCCAAAGCCTGCATAAGTTTCACAATAATTTAGCCAAAAAATCACTAAAACTTTTCTGCATGTACGAAAATGTCTCCTCTTTTCATACAGACTGCCGCCCCAAGCAGTTGTTTATGGATAGATTAAAGGAAAAGCATTTACTGTCTTTTGAAATTTATTTTTTTTTGTTTTTAAGTGTTTCTATACATCCTAGAAATCCGCCACTTCATGGGCAGGTTATGGGGACCTCCTAGGCACGATATTTGAAGGAATTTTTCGTTTTTATTTTTAACCCTTATTTCATGGAAAACTCACTGTCCCTTTAAAAAATTTTTTTTAAACTTTTTGTCCTTGTTTCCTGTCCCCCAGGGCACTACCCGGACCCCCATACACCTTTTATGGCAAATATCTAGCATATATGCCCTTTTGGAGGACTCTCTAAAAACCGAATTTTCAGCCCCATTGACTTGTATTGAGTTCGGGTTCGGATTCGAACATTTGGAAAGTTCGGGTTTGAATACGAACCGAACTCAGGTGTGTTCGGCTCATCCCTAGTGCTAACTTAACCAGAGCTGTTGTAAACTTAAAACCTCCATAGGATATAATGGCTCTGGGAAGTTTACAACAGCTCTGGTTAAGTTAGCACCAACTATGTAATATGGCCCTTACTGTTTTTGACAGTTCCACCTAAAGCTGATGCACCTATATCAAGAATGGCTAGCAGACAGGCCCTTCCAACAGAGTGCATTACTGAAGGAACTGAACTCACAAATGGAATGTAAGCTGGATTTTTATTATTCAAATGGTATTCACTGCAGCAACTGCAGGTTCCCATCCAGCGTGACAAGAAAGGGCCCCAGAGCCATGAGGATTTGGTTGAAGGTATTGTAAACAGATGCTGAGTGAAGTATGGAAAGATCTGATCTGCTAGAACATACAAGTGTGAATTTGTTTGTACACGTTTCAAAGGCAAGATTTCATTTGAAAAACTATTAAAATAATCAGTCAAGGTGGCTACAGAAGGTGGGAAGGTGTTTCCACCACAAAGTCAGAGTAGGTTAATGTACATCTGGACAGAGATAAATTCAACCAGGGATGTGGCCTACAAAGAAAGTAGGGTGTAGTGCCTGGGAAAGGAGTTTACTAGGAGTTCTTTTGGTAAAGTGGACAACCTGCAATGCCTAGAGAAATTTATTGTTATATCCAGAACTTTTATTGGGCTTTTTGGAAGCACTGACAGCTTGACGGTAGGAGCAAGTCTTTGGCAAATTAATGCAAGCAAAAGAAATATAAGATTCCTGCTAGAAAATTCCTTCTTTAGGTTTCTGTAATAGACGGTTGAGAGATCGTACCTGCAAGCAGTAAACCAGTGTAACCCTACCCACTTTATTAGGACTGGAACTTAGAGGTGAAAATTACAGTTCTCTGGATGAGGCCTCCTTTTGATATACATTGTTTATTTTCCTGCCCTACTAGAAAAGGAGCTATCCATTAACGTATATAATATGGACATAAGAGGCAATGTGGCAATTCACTCTATTGTGATAAATATGTATACATGTATGGGGATAATTATTAACTAAACAAGAGAATCATGCAGAATTGCATCTTTGAAAACAGATAAAGCATTTGATTTAGGGGATTATTCCAATTTAATAATTTGGAGTCAACAATTTAGTGACTAAAACCCCTTACTGTGGAAATATGCAAAGTATAGGTCCAAATAGAAAAGATGTTATTTTAGTCCAATAATTTTGCTAACTCTGCCGTTTTGGTCTATATTCTTTAAACCCAGCTTCCATTTCTCCACATTTCACAGTTTGGTAATAAGCCACAAATATTTAGCTACTGACGTTTGTGTTCAAGCTTTCGGTATCTATTTGCAGTGATCAGCCATAAAGTGAGTAACTCAATGTTAATAAGCTGATCATTTTATACCCTTTTTTTCATGACATTTCCCTAGAGACTAACAGGGTTATCCAAAGAGATTCGAAAAGTCACCGCACGTTCGGTGACTTTTCGTTCTCTTCAATTCGGTTCCTTTTGCCGATTGCATTTCGGTGACCCTGCGGTGTATTCAGCAAAGAGCACAGGGTCCCCGAATTGCAGGGAAAAGCTGCCGAAAACCTGACGAAAACTAACCGAATGCACGCTGAAAACAAGCAAAAACATCTGGATTAACCTTCGAAAAAGCCGAACAGGAGCCGAACATGAGCCGAATCACACAGAGCCGAAGCAGCTGTGACGTAGACAGAGGGAGGTGAATAAATTAGAAAAACCATTTGTATGAATCTGGGAAAAAGAAACGCTGTTTGCAAAGAAACTACTAAGCGAAAATGTCTGAAATTTTCACAGGAGGTCCAGGGAATGATAATAAAGAGGGCTGTTACAAAAAAAATAAGTAAACTGAAAAAAAAATAAAAAAAAAAATCGGACTTTTTAAAAAAAAAAAAAAAATCTGAAAAATGCTTAAAGTATCCTAAAAAATCTATAAATACAGAGACTTTTTGCTGCAGAATTTTATAATGAACGGTTTATTAGATATTGAATTAAAACGGGAATATTTTTAACATTGAAGCCTATGGGATTCTCCTGAATAAATTTGCCGAATGAAACCACCGAATGGCAGGACATTAGGGGAACCTTTCACTGCTGGTTTGTGTTCTCTGAATAGCCGAAGCAGTGCATTTTCATGGGGATTTCACTGCCCTCGAACAGGCACCGAACAGGCACCGTATGTTCAGGCAATTCGCCAGGATTTGGCGAATTGCCTGCTCTCTGGATAGCCGAATGGTCAGGAAAGGGAACCGAACGCTGATTTTCAGCATTCGGTTACCTTTCTCAAGCAATTCGGATCTTTTTGGATAACCCTGTATATATATATATATATATATTTATATATACTCACTGTATATATCTTTGTGACTTATATATGTCAAAGTCAGTCTACAACTACAGTTAAATTTGGAGTTTGCAGACAAGCCCATGTAAATAAGGATAGAGTTGGCATTCAATTTTCTTTTTTATGTGTTAAATCTCTGGCTTGACTTCACGAACAAAGATATAGAAAGCAGGCTGTCCACATCTGCTGAAAGCTTGCTGGTGGCTGACGAAGACAATGCGGGACAGGCAGAACCAGCCACAGCAGTTGCATGGGAAAGTCAAATTTAATGCCACAATGTCACAGCCCTTTGTTTCCTTTTATCTTCCATATTTTCTCTGCATATCTTGAAGGAAGAGACAGTGTGACAAATGATGTGTCTGTAGGTGTCACGGACAGAAACTAGAGCAGCGCCGATGGTTAATGTGACCGGGACACAGAGATTTCTTCAGAAAGTGCTTGTACCTCTTCTTTGGCACCCTTCTGTTGCGCTGACCAGAGGCAAGTTTGCCATACAGCATAACCTTAGATAAGCAATGATCTTCCATCTTGGAGATGTTCCCTGCCCAGCGTAGCTGCGTCTTCAAAACCATGGCCTCTATGCTGGTAAACAACCGCCTGTTTGTGGTCTACAGTGTTGGTAATGAAGTCAATCTTCCACACCGGCTGGGTGGAGTAGAGGTAACATCACTGCTCTGCATGGAGAGAGCCTGTGGAGTCATGGGTTCGATCCCAGCGAGCAACCTCTCCAGTAAGTGTCCTTGGGCAAGACACCCAAAGGTGCATACTCTCCACCCAGGACATACTTGAAAACGAGAGAATTCTCAATGTATCCTTCCTGGTAAAATCCTTTCTAAAAAAAATTAAAAAATCTAGTGGATGTTCAGTATAGTGTGGAGGCAGCGCTGGTGGAAGCACTCAAGGAGTCTCAGGTGGCAGCAGAAGGTAAGCCATAACTCATAGCCAAGAGTGGTCAGTGCAATTGTTCTGTATATGCTGATATTTGTGCTTCGATTCAGATACTTGTTGTTTCAGACTCTCTTGCACAGTCTACCAAATGCACTGTTTGCCTTTGACAGTTTGTTGTCTACTTCTTTGTCAACCTTGGTATTCCTAGGAGGTGATACACCCAAGGTAGCTGAACTGATGGACTGTCTTTAGCTCTGATTCACCAATAGTGATGTTTTGAAACTTTGGGGACACCCATGTCAAGATTTGCCACAGACCTTTTCTGCTCAGTGTCAAATGCTTTGAGAGCAACGAATGTCATATACAACCTCTTGTTGTGTTTCTGACATTTCTCTTTGACCGAGAACAAATACCATGTCGATGGTGCTTCTGTTGGCTCTGAAGCTGCACTGCTTCTCTGGAAGAAGATGTTCTGCAATAGTGGGTACCAGTCTGTTTGTCAGGCGCAGGAGACAAGGGTACGAGCCCAAGGATGCAGTGCCACACAGGGGACCAGGGACGTGCAGTGAGGTTAGTTGCTGGTGAGGCACTGGCATATAAAGTAAATGTGCTCTTCTATGTGAAGCAGACCGCTTTCTACAAAGTGTGTGTTATACAGAGAGCTGATGGATATAATGCTTCGTACAAAGTGTGTGTTATACAGAGAGCTGCTGGATAGACTAACAATCCAGGAGCTCTCTGTATAACACACACTGTGTAGGAAGCTTTTTATCCAGCAGCTCTCTGTATAGCGCACACTGTGTCGGAAGCATTATATCCAGCAGCTCTCTGTATTAAATACACTGTATAGGAAGCATTATATCCAGCAGCTCTATGTACAACACTCACTTTGTAGGAAGCATTATATCCAGCAGCTCTCTGTATAACACACACTTTGTAGGAAGCGGTCTGCTTCACATAGAAGAGCACATTTACTTTATATGCCAGTGCCTCACCAGCAACTAACCTCACTGCACGTCCCTGGTCCCCTGTGTGGCACTGCATCCTTGGGCTCGTACCCTTGTCTCCTGCGCCTGACAAACAGACAGAATTATTTGCTATTTGAGAGTGCAGGGTACCTTAGATATATATATAATTATATATATATATATATATATATACACACACACACACAAGGAGGGTAGCACTCAACCTTTACTAAGCACAGAATGTGTGTACTTCTCAAGACAATGTAATACAAACCAGAAAGAAAGCACTCCAGCTAACACATTCAAAGACTTCAACAACAGCTTGTACTTTTAAACATTTAAAATTTTTATCAAATTTTAACCCTTCAAAGCTTCCAACAACTCTTACTCCTTTCAGGATTACAACAGTTAACACTTTCAAGACTCTTTATAGGTTTATAACCCTAAGCTCTGTTGAAAATGGTGGTAATTTAGTTCACAATATATGGCCATAAATATACATATGTTTGGAGCTAAACAATGCATGTAAAACGTGGAGTAGCTTTTTCACTTTTTTTTACAAAAAGTGAATAAATATGAAACAAATATCAAGGTTATTCAGAGAGCGGTGAAAACCAGGAGAATGACTGGAGAAGTGAAAATTCTAGGTCAAAATAGCCAAACCAGAAAAATTCTCCCATTTATCCCACTTTCCAAATCGGGTATTTGGTCTAGATTGTTCTCTTCTACTGCTAATTTTCCTGGTTTTCACCTTTCTCTGAATAACCCTGTATAAAAGGCAATGGGCTACATTACATTCTTGGTGCTAACGTTAGCGCTCACCTGAGTGAGCATTAACGTTAGCCCTGGTGGCCCCACCATATTACAATCAAAACGCTAACGGGTTAAGAAACCCGTTACCGTTTGGTATCTTGCCCTGTTCTGCGCGAGGTTACTGTACTTTGCGCTCCCTATACTTAACATGGGGAGCGCAAAGTGTTAATTAGCGTTAGTATTACAATATACTAACGCAAATTAACGTCCGGCTGCGGTTAGCAAAATGTTAACCACAGCCAGGACTTAGTGCTAATGGATTCCGCTGCTGCAGAATTCCCCAGCACCAGACACAAACCAACCAAAATAAATCGTATACTCACTTCCTATACCGCGTCAAGGACCGTGGCTTTAACCGCCTCCTCTGTCCCCCAGAAGCAGGGAGAGACTGGGGGAAAAAAGTCCCCTAGTCTCCCCCTGCGGATCATTACGCCGACCTGCCGGATCTCACGAGGCAAGATCCGGCAAGTCATGTGACCTGCGCTGTCTGCTTCAATGGAGTCCTGTGGACTCAATGGAGAGAATGCACATGGCGGCGCTTAGCAATGCCGCACGCATCCCGGGTCTTAGCGCCCAATAACGATGCAAGCAGCTTTTTGTAGTATTGTAATATCGCGCTAAAACGGGGGCGCAAAGGAGAAACCTGCAGGCGCAGGTTTTTCTTCTTTTGTCCCTGTTGTGGTTGATGTTTTTTTGTGTGGTCATTAAACTGTATGTGTTTAATAAAATTTATTCCTATTTTAATACTTGTGGTGATGGTGATCATCTACCTAGTGGATCTCTGATCTATGTGTTTTGTCCCCATTTTAGCACGATCTATGTAAGCCCAACATCTATAATAGCTTTAAATGAATAGAATTCAGCACCCAGCATTTGATCAGCTTTCCTCAAGTGCTTTTGAACACAAGTTGACATCTGAGTAGTCGTATTCCGCCACCTCATGGGAAATAAAAGGTAATGCATCCTCCTGCAAGCTCACTACATGTGATAGATAAATGATATATGGATTGACAGATTAATAATGTTTACAATGATATGGAACATTACATAAACTAGAACATAAGATTCTGTTTGCTTGAAAAGTGTCAGGATACAGTTATATGGCCATAGCAGTGTCACTTTGAGTTGTATATACCTTTTGTAATATTTATAGAGTAAAATAAAAATCAGTTGACTACGAAATATCAAATGAAATTGAGCTGATTTAGGTTTAAAGTTTCTGTTCAGTATCACTATGTATGAGGAATTTGTTTTCCTTGTATCAAAGTCATGGATGTATATTACTTCTGTGTCCTTGGTTTTTGGAAGAGGAATTTTTGCCTTGATTTTCTGAACCTCAAATCTGCATCTAATGTTTTATTTAAAATATAGGTTTAAAAGACGTATCAGCTTACATGTTTCAACTCTGGTGGCAGTTATTTAATGAGAAGAACCATCAAAAACCATTGATTTTGCTATAAATTAAGAGACTGCTCTACTCTGAAGGACACTCACTGAGGAAGCTTATAGTACAGCGAAAACGCGTTCTGGTGATCCTTTAAAATTCATTAATTCTACAACGCTATTTTCTTAGAATACTTTATTATATGGCCTTTTTTATATAAATAAAAAATTATTATACTTTTTTTTAAAACAAATTACATGCCTTCCTGCTTGTTTTCTACAAATTATATTGTTTGGGCATATTCTCTGCATTTTCTCCACCTTGCAATCTGGATTTTAACATCCCAAAGGATATTTAAGATGAGCTAATTACCGAAAAAGCCACGGAGGAGGAAAGAAAAGAAACCAACAAAACATAAGTATCCCAAATTGTCAAAGTGTCTTTTATTTTTGCACGTAAATGCATATTTTACACTTTAGTTTCTCATATATAACATTGCACTTGCTTTTCATGTAGTAAATTATGTTGTCATAATCTATAATTAATAGGGTGCGCCTGGAATCCCTTTCTCGCTTGTTATAAATAATAGAAAAACATTACTAAATGTGACATACAAATTCCAGTTTAAATTGAGCACCTTCCACTGGCACCATCCACAGCAGCACCAGTGGGAAAACCCCACAGTGACATTTTTTTTTATAGTGGATATGAGACAATATATCAACAGTCTTATTCACTATCTTGAGAGTTACATGCTTCAATACTTCATTTTATGTCTAAAGGCTGGGTTACATTTCATTTTCAAAAGCCAGACCTGAAACATTTTTCACAAGAGAAATTGTGGTATTCTACAGTGAGAGCTATTCTCTACGTCGGGTCGTCCCCTCTCTGCCCAGTCTACAGGTTGTCATGTCTCATTTTGCAGGGTTGGAGTTTCGAGCCCAGTGTGTGGTTACAAATGGGAGTGAGGCAGGTAAGTAGGGTTTAAACAGAAATAAAGGTTTATCGAAGAGTAGTAGAGTAGTCAGTTCAGGCATAGGACTGTGGCAGGCAGCTGGCAGAGGGATGGTCACAGTCCAGAGCGGAGGTCATACAAGGAAGGTCTATCAGTTCAACGGATCAATGAATGAGTGTAGTAATGAAAGTCCAGGAATATGGATAGAGGATAATGGAGGTTGCTGTAGGAGTCCAGGAATGAAGGGTCACATTGGGGTGCAGCGATGAAGGGTTGCAGACAGGCGATGTGATTTGCACGCAGGACAGGTATGCAATGAGACTTCCTAGAGAGGATTTCAGAAAGATGCAGAAGCTCAGAGCTTAGGGTTGGATCTGGTTATAAGGCAGTCCAGGCCCAGCCCACATCTGAGGCTGGAGAGGTGAGGGGAAACTTGGAATGGATCCCTGAGTGCCTGGACACCAGACCAGGCACTAGAACATGAACCTGAGGGGGGGAACAGTACCGTACTTGCCCTTTCTCCGGCGCCAATGGCGTGTGCCATGACACAGGTACACAAGCAAATTTAGACAGGCTAGTAGAAAGAGCACAGAATAATTTTTTTTAAATAAAATACAGTATAATGGTGTTGAAAGAATGCTGGAATCAATGGGAACGTGATTGTTACGATTCCAGCCCTGAACCCTATATATGAGCCGATCTGGGCCAGCTCTGACCAACTCCCAAATTTTAGGGCATAACTCCCTATAGGCAGTGCTCTTTTCTTGTGTCACCTATGTGTTGGTTTTCTGCTCCAAACCATAGGTTTCCCTGCTGATCCTGCTTTCCTTCTACCATCTCTCCAGTGAGGCCTCTGGCATACACACAGACCCTGCAATTACATCCGCAGTGATTACCAGCCCTGTATGCCAGCAGGTCCCCACAAAGCTGTTCTGTACCTTCCCATGCCTTACCATCTCACTGCCAGCTGGCTGCTGTGTTCCAAGTCTGTTGTGCTGCTGTGTTCCAAGTATGCTGTGCTGCTGTGTTCCAAGCCTCCTCTGTTCCAAGCCCCCAGTACTCTTGGGTTCCAAGCCCTCCTTGCGCCTGTACTCCAAGTCATCCGTGTGCCTGTGCCCCAAGCCCTCCGTGCACCTGTGCTCCATTTCACTGTGCTCCATTGTTCCAAGCTCAACAGCAGTTATTGTGAAGCCCTGCCCAGCAGTGTGTAGAACCCATGACCACCAGATTCCTGCTAAATAATAAAACCGTTATCCATGTTTGTTCCTGTGTGTCATCGCCTGAGGGTTTTCTTGTGTCCTGCTACAGCTCACTCCAGGTGCCACCGTAACATATTGTAATGTTCATAATGAAATTATTAGCAATGCAGCTTCCACAAAATACCAACAGATTGTTAACATATCTATGTGGCATAATACTTGTGTATGGAAATTACAGTAACACCTTGTATCTGTACTGTACAGGGATTTTTTTTCATTATAACCCCCTGAATAGTATCCCTGTACAGCATTGAGTGACCCCAGAAATGTCCCTGTATACTGCCCTCTCCCTGGCTGGTGTAATGCAGCAGTAAAGTTTCTGAACTTTGTTACAATGGATGTGAGAGCTGGTCCTTTTAGCTTGCTTACGGTAAGAAACAGTGAAGAGGTAAGAGATAAAACAGTGGATTTCATTTCACCACAGGGGCACACTAATCTTGCTTTTAATAATAAAAATGCAAATGATGATTGATATATTAATAGTAGCTTTTCAATGTATTACAATGCAAAATCCAGTTAACCCTTTCAATGACAAAACTGTGTTAAGAACTTGCTGGTTCAATCAGTCACCCCTGCAATACCTCTTAATGCTTGTGTCATGCCCCTTGCCAGGCAACTCAGCAACGCCGTCTAAAAGGCAGCACCTGCACTGATTCTGTCAACATGTAACTTATGCATCACCTTTTGAAGGACTTATTCCATATCATGTTTTGTGGTAAGTCTGTACCCCCCTCCATGCTTCAGAGAATCCAACCTAAGTGTTCTGGCTGTGACTCCAAGGAGCCTCACGTGTACCCCATCTCACCTAACAAGGTCTCCTCAAAACTGAGTCGCCCCAAACTCAGTGCTTCAGCATTGTAAAAGGTTTCCATCTGTGAAGCGGTCTAGCCTGTTCTCTGCTAAAATATTGATGTTTCCCCAAACTGTTACTCATTGTCCAGCAATCCCCTGCATCGCCAGGTTCTACAGAGACACCTGCATCTACAGCCTCTGCTTCTCTTTGCTCCAGTCCAGCCTCTGCTTCTGTTTGCTCCAGTCCAGCCTCTGCTTTCTTGGTATATTCCTTCCTAACCCTATTCTATTATCCTGATTGTTACCATTACTGTGTGTGTTACCTTTGTAACCCCCCTGGAAAACAGTAATTTCTGCCGTTACTGACTACCCTGCAGCTCCTGTGTAGTAACCAGCAGATGGCGATCTTCTATTTACTCAAGATTCAAGAACTGAGTTGCTCTCTACCATTTTAGGTGGGGGTGGGACTGGAGAGAAGGAAGTGAAGGAAGGTGCTGGACCATGATGGTGGCTGAGGATTACGGCTGCTGTATCCAGTGTTGGAGCATCCTGTAAAATGACTTCCAGCAGACCTCTGTGTCCAGATTGTGGCTCATGAGGCTGAAGTTGGTTCCTTAGTCGGCAAGTTTCTTATTTGTGGAAGTTGGTTTCTGATTCAGATAAATAGTTCATGTAAGTAATTGATGTTTATAAAGGGCTAAGTCCCATTGGGCCACTGATTTCAACATGGATTTATATAGAGTTAGATGCCTTCTATTAAAAACAGTTGTCTTTAGCCTGGTCTAACAGTTAGTTTGGCACAGAAACAGTGGCCCTTACAGGAGTGCCCAGCGAGGATGTGCCATTATGGGAGTGGACGCCCTTTTTTTATTATTCACATGACTATTGCATGGACCAGACTGCAAATAGCGGTTTCAGTATGGATGACACAGGATGGGGAAGGTTTGTATTACTTTTCAATCTGTGGGGTTGCTGTTATGTTCTGCTATAAGTTTTTGGGCCTATGGATGCCTGCCTAGGTTGGGAAGGGGGGGGTTTACTGTTTTTTCTTACTTTATAATCCACATGGACATTGTAAAGTTCGCAACGTCAAGAGTGGTACGTCCTTGCATTCAGCCGCCCCCACTCGATACTCACCTCTCTGTCCAGGGTCCCACACAGATCTGACTTTTCATAAGTCCGACCTGCGTATTCATACCCCTCCTGGCGCACTGATGTCATTGCACCGGGCGTCATGACGTCAGTTTTTAGGCGCCCCCCTCGCCAGAGCAGGGGGAGTGCCTGAAGGGGAGGGGGTCCTCTTTGGACCCCTATCTCCCCATCGCCGGGGGGGTACAAGTTCAAGACAGGCAACGCTGGAAAGGTCATAGTCAGTTCTTTACAGCGATGCCTGTCTTTAGCCCCTTAGGTACCAGGTCACGATCTGGCACCAATCAGCGCCAGATCGCGGCCTATTTTCGGGTGAGGGCTGCCATCTTAGATGTCAGCCTTGCCTCTGGGTCTCCCCGTGTCCACTGACATCAATGGGCGTGGCGCGATGATGTCAGTTAGCCGTGCCATGGGATTTCCTATGGAAATCCTATGGTGGAGATATGGGGGTCCAAAGGTCCCCCTATCTCCCGATCAGTGGCAGCTAGAGGGTCATGTTTGGTATCATTGGAAAGGCCAGAGTATGGCTCTAGGTTCCATGTCTAGGGGTAAAAAAAAAGTATATATCTTTTTAATTTATTAATGCAGCACTATTGTTCACTTTTTAATTATAATGTGAACAATGATGCTGCACTAACAAATACAATGCATTTTTTTCAATTTTAAGGCAGTTTTAACCTGTTTGCACTCTATGGGCTAAATTACAATCTTCGTGCAAACGTTTGCGCCGGCGCAAAAAAACTTTAACGCGAAGGGTAAAACCCTTTGCGCTGAACGTCGTATTACATTGTCAGCGCAACAAATGCACGTAATCATCTACCCTGGGTGACCCTGCGCGAGCGTACTTTACTGCACGCGTCCTATACTTAACATTGTGAGCACAAACGCGAAAGTGCGCTGGTACGCGGATGGTATTACAATCTATGCGCAGGAATTACCACATGGCCATTGCAAGCATAATTTTAGAAACTCATAAAAGCTGATGTTAATGGCAAATCTGAACAACCTGGCCGAACCCAAATACACCAGCCCCAAAAAAAATATCTGCAAAGTATAGTTACACATTCTACTCATACCAAACCAATAAAATGGAGAAGTTGTGTGTGCATTTATTATTGCTGGTGAGGGAAAGGGGGGTTTGTGAGGGTCCTGAGAACGAGCAACAGCACTAGTGGCTTGCTCTACGGTGGGTGCCCGCTCAGGTCTCACAAGGTTTTAGCATGCATGTACCATTACAGGGATGAATGCTCCATATGCAAATCAGCCTGCTCTCACCCAATGAGGGTGGCCAGTACTGACTGCCAAGGACGTCATCCCTGCACGAGAGGTGCAGCAACCCCCGATGATCGTTTCTGCCTTTTTGCGTGAAGAATGTAATTTGGCCTGTTATATTTGTTGCAATAGTGACTATTATCCCTGAACGTTAGAACTGGAGATGTTGTTGTTCAGTACAATATTATATCATCCTGCAACTTAAACCAGTTGAATAAATTGACTATATAATAACTATAACCAGACAGTTCACATTTATTCTGGGTACACCTATTTATTGCGCTGAGGTTTCCTCTTCTTAAATCTTTTCAAACAGCATGACACAAGAGAAGGAGGAATTTTGTTCTGGAAATATTTCCAGTTTGACTTTGACTTTAGCCAAACAAGTTGTGATTCCCCTGTAAATAAATCAACAATTCAAAACACGTAAAGATAATAAACACATTCTTTACAATTTTGGAGTTTTATCAGTGTTACAACAAACCGCATAATAAAAAGTATTTCACACGATGGATGGGACACCTCGCCGAAGAAACACGCAGGCATATGTAATGGCTGACAGATATCAGGCAGCCATGTCTTTTAAATCACAAGTAGCAAAAAGATGTAGGCTACAGCAGTAAGAAAAAGAAAGTAGGGAATAAAAGATAAAAACACTGCAGTTACTGATTCACAGTAAACGAGATAGGGGAAATAAGAGATGAGATTAAAGTAAAAGAGGAGATTGGGCGAAGTCTCCTCAGCCTGTGTTCAGCAAGGGCGTAATCAATGATCTCCGCTTAGGAGCTTTAAGCAGGTAGACATGGACAGCATATCGCAACCATGTATTGAGTGCACTTTTGGCAGACAACACCATCGATGTTGGCGTGCAGGAACGGCCAATCCTCACAGACTATGACAAATGATTCATCAAGAATACCCACAACTGGTGTCTTCTCCACAGGCATGCCGTCATGAAAATGGCATTCAGTTTATGCCACATGCCTGGGATTTAACTGGACTTGTGGTAACTGAGTAGCAGCCACATCAAAAAGATGCTGTTAGAAGATGCTGCCTACACCTGAGGGGCTTGTGATGGTCACTTGACATGATCACAACTGAGACAGAATCTGCCAGGTATGGCTGGGTCAGTCCCCTTGGCTGCGCTGCAACACCCTGGGAAGCATGGAGCGGCTCCTGCTTTGCTGAAGAATGTTATGGTCTCAAACATTCTTCTAAAGATGCTCTAGTCCACAAGACACATGCCCCTGCCTTAAGCCTTGCCAAATCCTTCTTGACAGGTCGGTACTCTTCATCAATGAAGGCCAGATAAGCCTCAGCCGGCCCCAGGACATTTAATAAAACTACTGCTATAAGAGACAACAGGACGCTCGCTCCATTGTACAGCTTCCATACAGTCTCCACATTTATTAGGCCTCTCTCAACCACAACTGGTGTCAAAGCACACCACTGCCCTCAACAAATGCTTCAATTCTCTCCATGTGCACCATAGTGGGGTAGTGAGGAGTCACCAGGGAGGCCATGTAACAGTTCTGCAGGGAACACAGTAGCACGCTGTCAAGACAGCTGTTGGACCATAGCCTCTCCATGGAACTCTCCAAAGTTGTCGTGGACAGTAAGGTTGTAAACATCAGCACACCATACAACTGCCAGCGAGGTAATGTCAGCTCTAAGTGAGTTGAGGCGCAGGAAAAAATTCATCCCAAAAAACTAAATCCAGCAAAATGGACTTCTCAACACAGGGCTCCTCACAACACAACCCCTCACCTTGGCTTCAAGCTCTGCCCTTCCTTTGCAATAAAGCACATGTTTGTCCAATTGTATCCTTCAGCTTTTCCCAAAACATTTTTGTGTTTGCAGCCCTGAAGTTGATTAAACCCACCAAGTCTTTTTTATTTAATAATTTTATTCTCTCTCCAATCCATTATCAATGTTTTCACATAATGTGTGTGTCAGGGATGGTACCGGGGTGAGGGGAATATGAGCCCAGCGGTGCAGTAATCTGCAGATACACAGGTTATGGGTGGAGGATGAAAAGATGAGTATTCTGTAGGATGGTGGTGAGGTTGCAGGAGCCAGAAATAATATGGATGAACAGGAATAGGTTGGAAATGCAGAGCAGCAATACAAAATTGTTCTCTGTTTGAATGCATAAGCTGTAATGAACCAGCACAGGATAGTCTGGGGTGTAGCCCTTTATTTTAGTGTGGTGTGATGTGTGCTTGGTTTTTAACTGTTGCATTGCTGGATGCTGATTGCAGAATACAGGTTGCAGGATAGGAGCAACACATGAAGTGTACCACAGGGGGGTTTCAAGATGGTTGCAGCCATGGGGCATGCACCTCCCACTTCACGGTCGCACACCGGGCGACCAAGGCCATTGAACTGTCCATGGAGTCACTCTGGCGGGTGACGAGACTAGTAGTTGTCGCACCACTGGAGGGCGGACTGGTGGTCAGGAATGGTGGTATCGGGTTGACATATCCTGATTTTGGAGTTTTTCTGGTTTGGTCCTTCAGGGGTTTCAGGGTCCGCAGATGCATTAGGAAGGAGAGTGCCCATATAACCGGATGACACTAAGGTGGGTACAGCGATGCATCCCTGCACATTTTAGGGAGCTGGAACCTTAGATGACGAGTCTGGACGAACAAGAGTGTCTGTAGAGCGCCTGGCCCTGGAGACAGTGGCCCAGGTAGGAGGCAGAGTGACACATCCTTGGTCCCTGGGGCTCCCCGGTGCCGGCAGCACCGTTCTCACTGCTCGCTCGCTGGGCGGGCGCTGAGTGATATGCAGGCCAGGAGAGATTGGAGATTGTGTGATTTGCCAGGAGGTGGGGTGCGGCGTGATGATGCGGAGTCGCTGGATTTAAAAGATAGTTTGCCACATACCCTCACTGCCCTGACGTGGAGTTTCTTCCCCAGCGCTTACTGTGTATTTGCTGCCTGCTGCTGACCCAGCTTTGTATATGAACCACGCTCCTGTTACTGACCCAGCTTTGTATGAGAACCACGCTCCTGTTACTGTCCCAGCTTTCTATGAAACTCACGTTCCTGGTACTGACCCGGTTGTGTATGAGGACCACTCTGTATGCTCTATAAACCCTTGCTTTATATGTTAACATTGAATATCTGACGATAGCAAGAATCACCGACCAATCAAGGATCGCAGGGGTAGATAGAGCTCTGTGTACAGGGACCGATATCTGGTTGTCAGAGGGGGGATCCGTGACACAGAGTCACCGGAGAACCTAGTGCCCACATAGGAAAATTGCATCGAGGTAGGCATCTCCTCCATTCCTCCCGGTTCCCATTCTGGATCTGGTCCATCACTAAGGGAAGGATAGTCATAGAGCAGGATTCACTGCCATCGTCCTCCTCACCACATTCCCATTCTGAATCAGGTTCATTGCTGTATGAGGAGCAGAAGCCATGCCATGCCTTCACAGGAGTGTCAGACCCCAAAGACCCTGCAAGTTGACCTGGGGGTCCTTTGGAGCATCGGGCTGTATGTCTCGGTAGGTTCCCCTCAGAGACAACAATGTCCTCTGGGTCAGAGTCAGGGAAGAACACGAGGAAAACAGCGATGGATCTTGCTGGCTGGGAGTGATGGGAGTTGTAAGTGCTATCATGGAGTTCTTGATCTTCTGAGCTTTCTTCAGCCTGGCCTTCATAAATAGCTTGAGAGGGATCGGTGTTCTGGCTGAAACCTGCATGGACATGATCTCCATAGGGGTTGGTAGAAATGTCTCCACAGGTACAATAGTTTCCAGATCCATAGGAAGGATAGGTTCTGATTCTATGGGCACAGTGTTCTCAATCTCCATAGGCATTACAGGGTTCTTCTCATATTCCTCTTAAGAGCGGACCTCCAAAGATGCCATAGTCCTGGACACAGGTTTAGGTGCATGGGGCTTTCTGGGTGCAGGTTTGAGTGCAGTTGCCCGTAGAGCAGGTCTCTGTGAAGCAGGCTTAGACACAGTGACTGTAGCAGCCCTGGATCCCTGGGGTTGCTTCAAAGGTCTACGCACCTGAGCTTGCTTGGGAGTTGCAGCAGACTGAGGTACAGGTGCTGGTTTGGTGAAAGCACCGGTATGTTTTGGGGGCTTCAACGGGCAGGTAGAGATCCCATGAGAGGGGTCCCCACAGTACAGGCACAGGTTGGCAGTCTGTCTCCTGGCACATTCTTCAGGAGACAGGGGGCCTCTGTGCTTGCTGCTGGAAGGAACGCATGTCTTGGGTGAGGTGCCCCAAATGTCTTGCAGCAGCTTCAACACCAAATCAGTCAGGTGGCTAAAAAATCCCTGGAAAGTCTTTTTAAGTAGCTCCACCATAAAGTGCAGCACTGCGGGCTCATTTAAGTATGGCTGGTTCATTCTGTCAGGGATGGTAACGGGGTGGCACTGGAGTGAGGGGAATATGAGCCCAGGGGTGCAGTAATCTGCAGATACACAGGTAGGTATGGCTAGAGGATGAATATATATAAACTGACCAGGTAGTATGGTGGTAAGGTTGCAGGAGCCAGAAATAATATGGATGAACAGGAACAGGTTGGAAATGCAGAGCAGCAATACAAAGTTGTTCTCTCTTTGAATGCATAAGCTGTAATGAACAGCACAAGATAGTCTGGGGCGTAGCCCTTTATTTTAGTGTGATGTGGTGTGTGCTTGGTTTTTATCTGTTGCATTGCTGAATGCTGATTGCAGAATACAGGTTGCAGGATAGGAGCAACCCACGAGCGGCCATATTACATAGTTGGTGCTAACTTAACCAGAGCTGTTGTAAACTTACCAGAGCCATTATAGCCTATGGAGGTTTTAAGTTTACAACTGCTCTGGTTAAGTTAGCACCAACTATGTAACATGGCCCGAAGTGTACCACTGGGGGGGGTTCAGGATGGTTGCAGCCATGGGACGTGACAGTGTGCTTAAGAAGACCTACATTTTACACTGGAAATGGCAGTAAAAGCAAAGAGGGTTTTAGTAACCAGAAGAAGTGAAATAGAGATAACTGGATAGGGAATGAATAATTGTATTATCTTGTGCCTTCTTTTCAATGGGTTCTGTTCACTTGCACATAACTTCTGTTTAAGACATGATAAATGTTGCATTTAAAATGGCAGTGTAGGCAAGGACGATTCTGATTTGAATTTGATTAACCTTTCATAAGAAAAGATGCAGAAATCACTGTAAAGGGCATATACAGAAAAATCATGTAAAGAAGTACAAACTCCAAACCTTTGAATTTCTTTCTACATAATTTGGATTCAAATATGCGTTTCTCACATTGCCAATCACATGGCAGTATTTTGTACAAGCTTATTACGACAGAAAATTCAAGTGGAGCCAAAAAGATTAAACTCCCTTACATCTGCTACTGTGTCTTCGTAGGGAACAGCATAGAAATCCATATGGCTTGTATGTTCAAAGAAATGGCTTGACGACATAACCATATAACTACTGTCAGGCTTCCAGGAATAATCCTCTACTTTCTGTAGAAATGTGGAAATACTGTCTAAAGTCTGTTTTGTGAAGAAGTTATCAAGGAAACTGCAGAATCATGATATACGCAAACGTAAATCGCATTTATTTACACTATGATTAATACAGGATGCTGCAATCTGACACAAAAAAGGGATTCACAAAAGCCTAGAAGTGCTTAAGAGCTTAATGGACTGAAAATACATATTTTATAACTTAATTATGTAATGGGGAAAGTCATTCAAAGGACTTTTACTAAAGGCTTTGAATTGGGTTGCTCCTCTTGTAATTTTTCTGTTTTGTGAAAAGTTATGATAACTGCACGTCAGCATTTTATGAATTACAGGTAGAGCAGCTCATCCTTGAATTTCAAAATCCAGAAGACTCTTAAAAGTGGAACTTTAAGATTACGGATTTAACTAATTCCGGATCAGAGGCAAATCGGGCAGAAGCCACGATTTGGGAACCTGGCTCCTGAGCCTTGCAGCAGACTGCGGCGCAGGCTGGGAGCCTCTGGGCAGCCCCAATGCGTGACATGCTGCCTTGAGTCATGCCGACTTTGATCAGTATGTCCACAAGGAAATGCTGTAGAGCACTCCCAATATGTTTTCATGCTGGGAGCTGCAACAAGAAGAGGATTGTAACTCTCCTGCTGCTATCTTCTTCCTCTAAAACATCAGATTCTGAAATCTGGTCGAATTTGAAATTTGAAATGTTTGGAGTCCTGAGCATTCCAGATACAAGGTGCTCCAACCTTATACCTTACATTTCAGAGCAATTATGATAATTTTGTTTTTAGGATTTCTTTCTTAAACAAAGTTTTCTTATCTTATTCAATTCAGATTCAGCTAAATCTTTGGACGCAAATGACACTACATATCACTTCTATAAACTTGTGTGTGGTTAAGCACTCAGGTGTTAACCATTTCAGGAGCAAATGGGTGCTGCAGGAACCATGGAGTATCCAGACAAAATTGCACATTGAAATTCAATAAAAGATTAAGGAACCCAGCATTCCAATCTGCAAAAAGACTGGTTTATTTGGTTAGCAGAAATGGTTCAGCAATACTGACTTTGAGAAAGGCTGATACACCAACTCAAAACATTGCTGGTAGAACAATAAACAGATTTTACAGATTGGAGTGTGGGGTTACTTCATCTTTTCAAGGAACACTCTACACATCCTGACCACTTTTATATTTTGAAGTGGTCACTCAGGATGTGAGGAGAGCCCCCCACCCTAGACAAGCCAAACTGGTAGAAAACGCTGGGTGAAGTGGTGTGTTGTCACAAGATGGCGAGGGTGCGAGCCCAGGATGCGGTGATATATTGGAGGAAGCCAGGATATGGTGCATAAACAGTAGGTTTAATTGCTGATATATACAAACACAGCAGGAATAATGAGCAGGCAATGCAGGAAAAAAGGACTGGCTGAATACTGTGGCTGGATAATTAATACAAGACACAGGGAAAATACAGAATACTGATACAAGAGGGAAACACTTACACAAGACACGAGACAGATGGGACAGTGGGCATTGAAGGTAGGTCTGTAGGCACGGCTGAGGTCTTGGCACTGCGGGGGATCTTGGCACAACAGGAGTCTTTGCACCGCAGGGGATCTGGCACCGCAGGGGATCTTGGCACCGCAGGGGTCTTGGCACTGCGGGGGATCTTGGCACAACAGGAGTCTTTGCACCGCAGGGGATCTGGCACCGCAGGGGATCTTGGCACCGCAGGAGGTTTGGCACCGTAGGAAGTTTGGCAAACTCTATGGTAAACAACGGTTTCCAGAAGAGGATCCGGGAGCGTAGTCTGTGGTAAGCCGCGGTCAATGGACAGGAGATATCAAGTAGGTCAATGGTATGCTGATGGTCCGGTACACGGGAGACAAATAACAGATGATCGCTTCAGGCAGGTCAGAAGCAAATGAAAAACAACACACAATGAACCAGCACTGGAGGGAGGGGTGTGCCCTGCTTAAATGGAAAAGGGTCCTGGAGTGAATGAGGAGCACCTGGTCACTGCCAACAGCAGAGGTCTGAGCCATTGGGATGCTGCGGATTAAGGCAGAGCAGTGCCAGTTCTGCCCCTCCTCCTGCGGCATGAACCGTGACAAGTGGTGGAGTTTGCGCCACCTCACCCAGGATCACCAGCAACTGGGGAAATTGAGTTTCCTGGCTGTCGGTTACTAGTTCGGTTGCTAGTTATTTACAGAGCGTGCTGACATCACTATCTGTGAGACCAATTGCGTTAGCGATCATTGGAGGCTTCAATTAGTATGGTCTGCACCAGGTAGAGGTGTGGACCAAATGCTCACCCACTATTGAACACTAGGGATGAGCTGTTCGGTTCGATCTGTTCGGTGTTCGATTCGAACATCGCCCGTTCGGCTGTTCGTCGAACTCCGAACATTTCCCCGTGTTCGCCGCATGTTTGCCCACAATGCACCACAATGCACTTTTCCACTGGCCTGAAGCTTGTAATTGGCTACAGCCTTGCACCTGACCACAGGTCAGGTGCAAGACTATGCCAATCACGGCTCAGAGTCCTGATTGGGCAAATCTTTCCCAATCATGTTCTCACAGAGCTAAGTCCCGCAGCACACTATATAAGGTGTCCCTCGCAGCCCCAGCACGTGTTTTTTGAGAGGAGATTGTTCTGTTAGTGTGTCTTCTCAGTGCCAGCAGCTATTGGGGGGTCTCACTTCTAGCAGATATCTGGGAATTGTAATTTGTGTCTTGTCACTGCCACCCATCAGGGGGTCTCATTGATTTATAGGAGGTTCCTGGGAATTGTAATTTGTGTCTTGTCACTGCCACCAATGAGGGGGTCTCACTGATTTATTGGAGGTTCCTGGGAATTGTAATTTGTGTCTTGCCACTGCCACCCATCAGGGGGTCTCACTGATATATAGGAGGTTCCTGGGAATTGTAATTTGTGTCTTGTCACTGCCACCCATCAGGGGGTCTCACTGATTTATAAGAGGTTCCTGGGAATTGTAAACTGTGTCTTCTCACTGCCAGCTATCAGGGGGTCCCACATACTTGTAGCAGATATCTGGGTATTGTAATCTGTGTCTTGTCACTCCCACCCATCAGGGGGTCTCACTGAGTTATAGGAGGCTTCTGGGAATTGTAATCTGTGTCTTCTCACTGTTGCCAGCTATCAGGGGGTCCTATCAGGGGGTCTCACAGACTTGTAGCAGATTTCTGCAAATTTTAATCTGTGTCTTGTCACTGGCTGCCAGCTATCAGGGTGTCTCACTGAGTTATACCAGAGTTCTGGAAATCTTTAATCTAGATAACACAGTTGAATCAGAGTTCTGCATATCTCCAATTTTTATACCAGAGTTGAATCAGAGTTCTGTATATCTTTAATCTATATATCACTCACCATGTTAGAAATACCAAAAAGGACAGGCAGACGCTCCCAGACACAGATAAGAGGGCAAGCAGCCTCTGTGTCGGGAGGCTGTGCCATTGGTCGTCGTGGACGTGGTGCATCCTCTGCAGGGGCACGCTTGCAGCAGCAACATACAGAGGATTTGGTGGATTGGCTAACCAGGCCATCCTCATCCTCCGAGTCCTCTGCCAGCCAGGCTTGTAGTGGTTTACAGTCCACCTCAGCTGCCAAAACATCTAATTCAGCCTCCATGTCCACAGCTACTCCTGCCGTAGCCTCACTATCACACACGGAGGAGTCAGCTGAATTGTTTGACTACAATGACAGTGACATGCTGCTTGAGGATGCGCAGCAACTCCAGTGCTCTGATTCAAACTCTGAGGTTGAGGAAGGGAGTAAAATCAGCCTAGAGGGAGGGGGTGCCAGTGACACAAAGAACTGGCACTCATGTTCCCCCAGCAGCTGCAGCATATTGCAAGGTTGGCTCCAGTGACGAGGAGATAGGGGGTGATGACGATGATGAGGTCACTGACTCCACCTGGGTGCCTGATCGAACAGAGGAGTCAAGGGAGGAGGAGGAGGAGGCACAACAAAAACGAGGCAGAACGTCCTCTATGACCAACTGTAGCCAGTCCAAGGCATCAGAAGTCACAGCTGCTTAGGAGCAGAGCGCTGTTGTCTCAAAGCACATGTACAGGAAGACTGCTGTCTGGGAGATCTTTAAGAAATGTGCTGCAGACCGCACCATTGCTATTTGTAATCTATGTCAGATGAGGATCAAGCGTGGGACAGACATCCCACGGTTTGGTACCACGTGCTTGAGGCGACATATGACCACCTGCCATGCATACCGTTGGCACAACACTTTGCATAGGTCCTCCTCTTCCTCATCTGTGTCTACCCCCACTATACAGTTGTGTTCAAAATTATTCAACCCCCAATGCTGTAAAGGGTTTTAGGGAATTTAGTGGACATTTGTAATTGTATTCAGTATGAAATCCTACAAGAACTTTTTAAAGAACCATATGCAACTAAAATGACATCAGTTGGTTTTGTAATAAAGTAGTAAATGTTTCTTTTGTGAATTCTTCATTGACACAATTATTCAACCCCTTAAAGACTACCACTCTGAAGAACAGAGGTTCATTCAAGTGTTTTCAATCAGGTATTGAAAACACCTGTGGATGTCACGGAGCAGCAATAAAGCATAATATGCACCAATTAGGCAGCTTTAAAATGACTGTAATACTCAGCTCCTTCTAGACATTTACTGGTGTGGTTACAAACATGGTGAAGTCAAGCGATTGGTCCAGGAAGACAAGAGAAGAGGTGATTACTCTTCACAGGAAGGGCAATGGCTATAAGAAGATTGCAAAGATGTTAAACATACCAAGAGAGACCATAGGAATCATCATTCGCAAATTCAAGGCAAAGGGCACAGTTGAAACGCTACCTGGTCGTGGCAGAAAGAAGATGCTGACTTTGACTGCTGTGCGCTACCTGAAGCATAGAGTGGAGAAAAGTCCCCGTGTGACTGCTGAGGAACTGAGAAAAGATTTGTCAGATGTGGGTACTGAAGTTTCAGCTCAGACAATACGGCGCACACTGCGTAATGAAGGCCTCCATGCCAGAACTCCCAGGCGCACCCCCTTGTTGTCGCCAAAGAATAAGAAGAGTCGACTGCAGTATGCCAAAAGTCATGTGGACAAACCACAGAAGTTTTGGGATAGTGTTCTGTGGACTGATGAAACAAAATTAGAACTGTTTGGGCCCATGGATCAACGCTATGTTTGGAGGAGGAAGAACAAGGCCTATGAAGAAAAGAACACCTTGCCTACTGTGAAGCATGGCGGGGGGTCAATCATGCTTTGGGGTCTGTTTTGCTTCTGCAGGTACAGGCAAGCTTCAGCGTGTGCAAGGTACCATGAATTCTCTTCAGTACCAGGAGATATTGGATGACAATGTGATGCAGTCCATCACAAACCTGAGGCTTGGGAGACGTTGGACCTTTCAACAGGACAATGATCCCAATCATACCTCCAAGTCCACTAGAGCATGGTTGCAAATTAAAGGCTGGAACATTTTGGAGTGGCCATCGCAGTCACCTGACTTAAATCTGATTGAGAACCTCTGGTGGGACTTAAAGAAAGCAGTTGCAGTGCGCAAGCCTAAGAATGTGACTGAACTGGAGGCTTTTGCTCATGACGAATGGGCGAAGATACCCGTAGATCGCTGCAAGACACTTGTGTCAAGCTATGCTTCACGTTTTAGGCTAGGGTCAGACTAACGCATTTTTCACGTTGTCCGTGAAAAAGTGCGTTCGAACGAATGGACGTATTTTTTCACGGAATACGCAATAGCGGTCATACGATGCGCAGTTCCATCCGTGATTTTGTACGGATCATCAATAAAACACTTTTTGGGTCTGGACGTTATGTTGGCCGGACATTAGCAGCGTCTGACGTCTCCTAATCACGCACACACGCCGCTAGCGGACGCAGCGCACTCTGTACGTCAGTACTAGTGGTTTCACGTTCTCGAAAAAATGCGTTTGTTTGCCGCTTGCGTTGCGCGGCCGCACTTTTGTGCGACCGTACTTCGTATATTGGCCGTCATTGCCCGGCATCTGCTGCTAGCACGGCCGTGATTAAGTGCGGCTGCACGCGCGTTCGCACTGCCTCAGTCTGACCCTAGCCTAAAAGCTGTTATAACTGTAAAAGGATGTTGTACTAAGTACTAAGATTGAATGTCACTTGGGGGTTGAATAAAACTGATAATGATGTGAGCACAGAAAAGACATTTGTGGTTATTTCATTATAAATGTTATGTTATATTTGTCTGACCTACACGTGCCTCTTTGATTTAATTGTAAGCAAGATGACTGAATGATCAAAATCAATGTCAAACTGGCCAAAACACTCAATTTTAGTGGGGGTTGAATAATTTTGAACACAACTGTATGTCCTGCCATGTCATTGCCTACAACCTCCACTGACAGGGATGATGCTACAGTAATGGGTGTACCAGGTCCTTCCTCAAAATGTGACAGCATCCCATCAGCTGAAGATTTACGCAGTCAGATTACGTTGCCCCTGCTGCTGCAGCGTAAGAAAAAATATAGTCCCAACCATCCCCAAGCACAGCATCTAAATGCAAGCTTAGCAAAATTACTCGCATTACAGCTTCCGACAAACTGTCTGATCTGTGACATGCCCACCAGGTGGAACTCGATATTAGCAATGCTGCAGCATCTGCACAAGCAGCAGAGGGCCATCAATGAATACCTGTGTGAGTATGGCATAAGGACAGGTTCAGGTCAACTTGGTTCCCCCCCCCCGCAGTGGCTGATGATCAAGGATGCATGCACTGTACTGTCACCATTTGAGGAGGCAACGAGGATGGTGAGCAGGGACAGTGCATGCATCAGTGACACAATTCCTTTAGTGTTCCTGCTGGAGCGCACTCTGCGGGGAATTATAGATGTGGCACTAGAGGCGGAGCAGCGGGAGGAAGAGGAGGCCTTCCCTAGCTCTCAAGGCCCCAGTCTTTACGCAGACAGAATTCCTGCGGGTCCTCAGATCAGACAGGAGGAGGATGAGGAGGAGGAGGAATATTTAAGTAGTGGGGGCATTGAAGGTGGGGATTCCTCAAGGGAGGGTTTTGTGTGCCCAGAAACCCAAGGACTAGTACGTGGCTGGGAGGAGGAAGTGCATGATGGAGTCATCCTCATTGACCAGGAAGACTCTGAAGCTAATGCCACCTCCAACCTATGCTGCATGGGCTCCCTTATCCTGCAAAGCCTGCTAAAGGAACCCAGGATTCGTGCTATCAAGGAGAGGGATCATTACTGGTTGGCAAGCCTTCTTGATCCACGATACAAGGGTAAAGTTGCAGAGCTCATCCTGCCCGCACAGAGGGAGGACAGGATGAAACAACTTGAGGACGCTCTAAAGCGACACTTGTGTAACACCTTTCCAGGCACTGGTAGGCTACCAAGTGATCACACAGGGGCTTCTGAGGTGGCAGATGATCAGAGGAAGAGCGGTGAAGGCCGCACTCTTCCACAATTCCACAATACGCTTGACTGATGCCTTATTAAATGTTTTTTAGTCCACGACGCCCAGGGACGTCAAATGTAGGCACCCATTGCCAGCGTCTTCACCATATGGTGCAGGACTACCTAGGGGCAAGGGCTGACCTGGATACCTTTACAGCAGATGATCCACTGGCTTACTGCGTGTTGAGATTGGATCACTGGCCAGAATTTAGCCAATATGCTATGCAGCTACTAGGTTGCCCTTCATCCAGCTGCTTTCTGAAAGGACATTCAGTTGCTGCTGGAGGTTTTGTCACAGACAAATGAGTGCGTCTGTCCACCGACTCTGTAGACCGGCTGACATTTATAAAAATGAATCAGTCCTGGATCAGCAGCTATCAATCCCCTGATGCTGACGTAACTGAATAGATCGGGGATCTCTTCTGCATTCCCAAAACCTCCACCACTGCACTCTTCCACAATACCACAAAGGGGTTATGGTGTGAAGGCACTTGCTGCCACCAAAGGCAAAATATTTGGGTGCACTGACGCCTGTACCAGATTCATATCATTTTAATATTTGACCACAGAGTCCAACCCTGCACTCTTCCACAATACCACAGAGGGGTTACGGTGTGACGGCACTGTTGCCGACACTAAAGGCCCAATTTTAAAGCACCTAAGTTTCACCATAATTTAGCCAAATAATCACTAAACTTGTTCTGCGTGTCCTAAAATTTCTCCTCATTTCATACAGGCTGCCGCCCCAAGCAGTTGTTTATTAATAGATTAAAGGAAAACCATTTACCCTCATTTGAAATGTCATTTTTTTGTATTTAAATTTTTCTATACAGCCTACAAATCCGCCACTTCACGGGCAGGTTATGGGGACCTCCTAGGCACAATATTTGAAGGAATTTTTCGTTTTTATTCTTAACCTTTATTTCATGGAAAACTCACTATTCCTTTAAAAACTCTTTTTAAAAACTTTTTGTCCATGTTTCCTGTCCCCCAGGGCACTACCCGGACCCCGATACACCTTTTATGGCAAATATCTTGCATATATGCCCTCTTGGAGGGCACTCTAAAAATCGAACTTTCGAGTCCCATTGATTTGCATTGAGTTCGGTTCGTGTTTGAGTTCGTACTCGAACTTTTGAAATTGTTCGAGTTCGAATGCGAACCGAACACGGGGGTGTTCGGCTCATCACTATTGAACACTTGTCTCCTTGCTGGACCACCAGGAATTTAGCCTTTTCCTAATAAAATATGGTAAGAAAAAGATGAAGTAAAAGGTTTCATTTTTAATGGCTACTAAGGGAAGGTGGACCTGACCAGTGGTTTAGCAAGGGGCTCCATGACTTCAGATGGCAACCATGCACAAGGGTACAAACATACGAAGAAAGGTTGGAAAATGATGAAATAAAAAGGCAGAAATTAAAGGAGCCATATAGATACCTGCATAGCAGAGGACAATAATGTCAACCATAATGCAAACCCTGGGAAGGAGGCCAAGGTACATCTGTCATGAAACTGACATGGCACTCCTCGCTTTTTACAGAGACTTTATATCCATTTATTGTGTGGTGTGGTTTTAAACATGCTTTTTACTGTTACTGTGTGCTGTAAAGACTCACTTTGTTGTTTGCCCTTTTCTCCCCAACCCCAGAACGCCATTTCCCCAAGCCAGCCATGGGTCCCAGGGACAAAGGACCACATAGCACAAAATGGAGGTGCAGATTTGGTATAGAATGTTTATGTTGAATATGTGGTTATGCAAGAACACTATTCTCTTTGTCTGTCTGTTTATCTGTTTGCATGTCTGAGAGGTTGTAAGTCACCACTGTCTCAGGCAAACAGTATGGGCTATATTACAATCTTCACGCAAATGTTAACACTCACTTGCGTGAGAATTAACGTTTGCTGCGGTGTTTACCGCATATTACAATCCAAACGCAAACGGGTCAAGTAACCCGTTTGCGTTTGATACCTTGCGCTTTTCAGCGTGAGGTTACTGTACTTTGTGCTCCCTATGCTTAACATGGGGAGCGCAAAGTGTTAATCAGCGTTAACAGTATTACAATCTACTAGCGCTGATTAACGTCTGGCTTTGGTTAGCAAAAAGTTAACCACAGCCAAGACTTTGTGTTAACGGATTCCGCTTCTGCAGAATCCGTTAACACCAGCCTAAAAATAAAAAAATTAATCGCATACTCATCCTCTGTCCTGCGGCAAGGACCACGGCTCCAACTGCCTCCTCCGTCCGGCGGGAGCAGGGAAAGACTGCGGGAAAGGTCCCCCAATCTCTCCCTGCGTATCCCTACGCCGACTGGCCACATCTCACGAGGCGAGAACCGGCTGGTCATGTGACCAGCAAGGGGGAACTCAATTGAGTCCTATGGAGCTGCCGCGAGCATCCCGGATTTTACCGTGCGGTAACAATGCAGGAAGCAATTTTTGCGCCTGCATTGCAGCGTTAAATCGCGGGCGCAAGGGGGAAAACTGCGGGCGCAGTTTTTCCTCCCTTGCGCCCGCGTTTTAACGCTAGGATTGTAATTTGGCCCTATCTGATTTCCTTTACAATGGATTATGTAAATGGTGTTTGATAATGGATTGCTAATTGTGTGCTTTTCCCCATAACTGTTGACTGAGAGGATGAATCAGTGTCACTGTATTTTGTATAAGAACTCCTGTAAAACTCAGTAAAAGCAAATAGTTCCTGGTTTATACATTCAGCTTGTCTGGTGTGTTATTCCGCTGCACTATTCCACTACACTCACCATCACAAGGCACTGAGCGACCATCGGAAAGACTGATATAATATCGAGTCTACAAGTCGGGGGGATCGAATCGGCAGAAATATTGAAAGCCTGCAGATCCCCAGAAGCTACTGTAACTTCGGCCCACCACTGGCACAGATCCCTTCCAGCCAGCCCAGGTCTCCCAGCAGGCAGAAACAAGCAGGTCAAGCTGCTTGAGGCGCTGAGGACCGCGTTCCTAGTAGCCGGGCTCACAGCAGCAAGGGGGTGTCTGGAGAACATGACAGACATACAAGAGCATTTCCATCACAACGTCTACAAATTACTAATATATACATAATACATAAACGAGAAAAGAAAAGTAAAACAAGGATTAGTTAGATTAAAAACAAAGGAAGGAAGGTATGTAGAAGAGGATAAAAGTCTCGCTGACTGCCTCAATGAATATTTTTGTTCAGTCTTTGCAGAAGAAAAGGAAGGAAAGGGACCTCAGTTAGGAGGAGACACTAACGAGACAATTACATATCAGTTTACAGAGGAGGAGGTTCTACAGCAGCTGTCTAAAGTAAAGACAAATAAGTCAATGGGGCCTGATGGGATCCACCCTAAATTATTAAAAGAGCTCAGTGATGTAATAGCAAAACCGTTAACAGATTTATTTAACCAATCCTTGCTAACGGTAGTCGTCCCAGAAGACTGGAAATTAGCAAATGCTGTGCCCATTCACAAGAAGGGTAGTAGAGAGGAATCTGGGAACTATAGGCCAGTTAGTCTTACGTCAGTAGTGGGGAAATTAATGGAAACCATGTTAAAGGAAAGGATTGTTGACCATCTAAAAACACATAGATTACAGGATCAGAAACAACATGGGTTTACCTCAGGGAGATCATGCCAAACTAATCTTATTGATTTTTTTGATTGGGTAACAAAAATAATAGACACAGGTGGTGCAGTAGACATTGCTTATTTAGATTTCAGTAAGGCTTTTGATACTGTTCCGCATAGAAGGCTTATCAATAAATTGCAATCTTTGAGCTTGGATTTTTTTATTTATTTATTTATAAAAGGATTTTACCAGGAAGGATACATTGAGATTTCTCTCGTTTTCAAGTATGTCCTGGGATTCCAATATTGTTGAATGGATTAGGCAGTGGCTGAGTGACAGGCAACAGAGGGTTGTGGTAAATGGAGTTTATTCGGCGCAAGGTCTTGTTACCAGTGGGGTACCTCAGGGGTCAGTACTTGGACCCATTCTATTTAATATTTTTATTAGTGATATTGCAGAAGGTATTAATGGAAAAGTATGTCTTTTTGCTGATGACACAAAGATTTGCAACAGGGTTGACGTTCCTGGAGGGATCAGCCAAATGACAAATGATTTAGGTAAACTAAAAAAATGGTCGGAACTGTGGCAATTGAGTTTTAACGTGGATAAGTGCAAGATAATGCACCTGGGACGTAAAAACCCAAGGGCTGAATATAGAATATTTGATACAGTCCTAACCTCAACATCTGAGGAAAGGGATTTAGGGGTTATTATTGCAGAGGATCTAAAGGTAAGTAGTCAATGTAATAGAGCAAGCAGGAAATGCTAGCAGAATGCTTGGTTGTGTAGGGAGAGGTATTAGCAGTAGGAAAAGGGAAGTGCTCATGCCACTGTACAGAGCACTGGTGAGACCTCACTTGGAGTACTGTGTGCAGTACTGGAGACCGTATCTCCAGAAGGATATAGACATCTTAGAGAGAGTTCAGAGAAGGGCTACTAAAATGGTGTACGGCTTGAAGGAGAAAAGTTACCAGGAAAGGCTTAATGATCTTAACATGTACAGCTTGGAAAAAAGACGAGACAGAGGAGATATGATAGAAACATTTAAATACGTAAAGGGAATCCACAAGGTAGAGGAAGGGAGTATATTTAAAAGGAAACAAAGTAGCAAAACAAGAGGACATAGTCTTAGATTAGAGGGGCAAAGGTTTAAAAGTAACATCAGAAAGCATTATTTTACTGAGAGGGTGGTGGATACATGGAACAGTCTTCCAGTTGAAGTGGTAGAGGCCAAAACAGTAATTGAATTTAAGCAGGCATGGGATAGGCATACGGCTATCCTAAACAAAAGATAAATCCAGGTAAAGTATCCATGTAATTGGGCAGACTAGATGGGCCGAAAGGTTCTTATCTGCCGACAGTTTTTCCATGTTTCTATGTTTCTATGTTTCTAATATGATTTTGGTAACATATTAACCTCTATATCATGATTTAATATCAGTCATCTAAATAGTAGATTGGGAACACATAAGTACCAGTATTCAAGAGGTAAGGAAAAAGAACTGAGCTGATGTCATGCCCCACGCCGCGGCCGGACCGCGGCCGCCATGTTGGGACACTCTGTATACTCACCCGAGGTCCCTCGTGGCGCGTCGCTCCCTGGTTCCGGTCTTCAGCTCGGAGGAGGAGAGCCAGGATGTGTCCCACGCCGCCTTCGGGATCCGACTGACCAGAAACCAAGCGCGCATGCGCGATCATCCATCCTAAAGCATGAAGACCTAGGTACTCTGGCGCCCTCTGCTGGTCAAGTAAAGGTACTGCATTACACCTGCACTGGAGATCCTCGTATGCCACCAATTAACCTATCAAGTACTCAGGTATCCCAACTCCACCTACGAGCCCCAGGTGAACGGTGTTCCTATGATCCTCTGAACCCTATTTAAATCTGCCGCCTTTCCCAGATCATTAACCAGGTTATACTGTGGTTCACCACCACGTTATCCAGTGGTCCCTCTTCGTATTTGCTCCAAGAGAATCCTGAGTTCCAGATCTGCATCCACGGTACCAGCTCTGCTTCCCGACCTGCTTCCAAGGTACCAGCTCCGCTTCCAGACCTGCTTCCACGGTACCAGCTCCGCTTCAAGACCTACATCCACAGTACCAGCTCTGCTTCCCGACCTGCTTCCACGGTACCAGCTCTGCTTCCCGACCTGCTTCCACGGTACCAGCTCCGCTTCCAGACCTGCTTCCACGGTACCAGTTCCATCTTCAAGCTTGCTACCACAGTGCCAGTGTCACCCTCAAGCTTGCTACCACAGTGCCAGTTCCATCTTCAAGCTTGCTACCACCGTGCCAGTTCCATCTTCAAGCTTGCTACCACAGTACCAGTTTCCTCTCCAGGCTTGCCCCCACGGTGCCAGCTCCATCTACAGGCTTGCTTCCACGGCATCAGTTCCATCTCCAGGCTTGCTTCCACGGCACCAGTTCCATCTACAGGCTTGCTTCCATGGCACCAGTTCCCCCTCCAGGCTTGTTTCCACGACACCAGCTCCATTTCCAGGCTTGCTTCTATACCCACGGTACCAGTTCCAGATCCTATCTTCAAGTCCAATTCCTCTACCCTGATCTATTTCAAAGATTACAACTCGTGTTATTTACCCCTACAATCCTTCGTTCTGGACTTTACTCTTGTCAAAGAAATCTTGCGTTACCTTTTGTTCTGGACTTATATTTTGTTCCATCCAGTAAATGCTCAACTGATCATACATCTCCTGGTCTCCTTCTTCGGCTTGCCATTGGGTTCCATACACACAACACTACACAGGGGTCATAGCCTCTGCCCTTACAGCTGAATTACGTTTTTACGGATGTTTTATGTATCAACTTGATCTTTAATGAATGCATCTACTTAATTTTAAATTATATATGACTTAAAGAATTGGTATCTATGCACTACATTCTTATTTTTATTTTACTACAATACTCATGTTATTTATAGGCTTTTATACATTTTACAGATTTTTTTGTGCACATTTTATGACATAGTCATTTCACAGACTTATTTTCTTAGTTTGAAGCTTAAGTGCAATAGAATCATGTCCATAAGACAAATATTTTCCAATAACAATGAGGTTTGCTGCAGACTAAATGAATACTGTCTTTGTGCATGCTGCGCACCAGCAGCCCACATATCAGCTTAATGGCGTCTTTCCGGCTGCAGACTTTAAATCATCCCCCAGACACAGCACAGAAACCATGCATTTCTTAAAGGTATAACCGTATGATACAGCTATAAATCACTACTAATATGTGCTGTTAAAATACTTAGTAGTGTCTTTGAATGTTAAACCAGTGGTGGTCTGGTCATAAATTTCATAATGTCTAAGAAATGTAAACTGTGAACGACCAGCAGTGACTTCATTTGAATAAGATGACAATTAAAGGCAAAGTGATTTGGACTTGGTAAACACACAATAATATAGAACACACTATCAAAACAGTAACAGTAATTTAGCATGGAGTATATAAAGGGGACTGTAAGACCTCTGGTGATAATGTGATTCTGGAAGAACCCTGGGAAATGGGAGTTCAAGGCTCGAGCTTGATGTTAGTCTTGAGGTTCTGACCCACTTCTCAGTACCAAAAGAAGTAGTCTTCTATAGTAGTCTTCTCCCAGGCTGCCTAATGAGTATCACTGGTATTCAGGTTAGACCTACCCAAAGGTATAAATGGCTCTTATGCAAAGTACCCACAATCATCAGCCAGCTACTTGAAGGAGTGAGAAAAGCCATACACTTATTTTGGGGATATATTCATACTTATCGTAACAACTACTTCATCATTCATTAACTGAATCATTCAAAAGTAAACATGTGGTAAATCGTCGCTGAGCCCTTGAAAATATATGTGTTAGTGTACCACTCATCCAACACAAATATATATATTGCACAAGACAGGTTCGTCCACTATAGTAGACATTTATTTGGAATTACACACAGCACACTAAATCACATATAACACATATATACAAGATTTACAAAACCGCCAATATGAACAATAACAAATAGGCCTAGAGGGCCAGAAGCCCATAGTGTATACTTAAATGGGTGTAGTGTCTGTGTGGCGCCACCAGATGGCTCTATTATCAAAGGTAGGAGAATAACAAAGAAATAAACAGTGTATAGGCTGAATAAAGTAGAACCAAAGTAAGTGAGTAGGAGACTCACTGTGATTAAAAAACTGTATCAACCAAAACCAGCAATTAAAATCTATTAAATAAAAAAATTAAACAAATAAAGTGTATACCATCTGAGTGAATTGAATTGAGCACAAATAACTGCGGGAAGTGTACTGCCGTGAAAATTGGTATACCAGTGCAGTAATGGACACTACAATACTGAAAAAAATGCTATAAAGTGTGTGCTGCAATAGCGATTAGTAATCCAGGTGCTATAAGAAGAGCACAGTGATTAATCCAGGTGCTGTAAATAAAGCACTGTGCTCAATCCTGGTGCTGTAAATAAAGCACTATGCTTAATGAGAAAGTACACGTGTATAAATATACCATAGAGTGAAAAAAACATACGACTCTTGGTGAATTATTCCTCTGGTATCCTGGACAGACATCCTCAAGGATCGGGATACCTGCTCCTCGGATCTCTGGTAGGGGAATCGGTGCCCCCTGATTTAATCCACCGATCTTCCTTCTGTTTGGTGCCTTTTTGTTCAAATTGGCACCATAAAATGTGAGTATACAGTATCCTCTCTCTTGTAATTACTCTGATTTGGATATTACAGTCTACACAAAATCCCCCTTTCTTCTTTTTTCTCCACTACCATAAACTGATCCATTGAGGACGTGATTTCAGGCTGGATAGCCTTTACTGAAGCTGAAGATAATGAGTGGTAACACCTGACACCAGCTATGTGACCTGCATAGTGTATACTTATCAACCAGGAGAACATGGAGTCTGTCCACTCCGCAGGACAGGAAGAGAGAGAGAGTGAACTGCAGAGAGTTCATGTATATATTGGAGTAGGTGTGTCTTTACAAAGGAAGAGCATAGTGTAATTAAAACCAAAGAGTCTAGTGATATGTAAATGAAGGCTTTAGAGCAGAGAGACCTGGCTAATTCAACATACAGGAGAGGGATGTGTCTAATGTCCCCACATTCCCCTACTTTTTCTTATTCTTTGTTGAACGGATTTCAGCACCTCATCAAAAAAAAATATATATATAGGACAAGAGACACAAGGGGTGAGACATTTACAAGTGGAAAGAATAAATCCACGTTCCACCCCTTCAAATATTATTTCTCATGTAAAACCATAAATATACCTGTGTTGAGAGCCAGCAGTGACATCAAAGGAAGGGGTGGCTCTAAGGGGTAGTACCAGGAAGACAGCTCAGAGAGAGGATGCAAACCGGGTGTCTCCCCTGTGTTAACTACTGAAATAAACACCTGTTGAACCCAGCTCGCTGTGTTATTTGGATCTCATGACATGGTGTCAGAAGTTCTTACCTGCGCATCCATTTTGATCTGTGAAGATGTCTAAGTTCACTCCACCGGAACCTTTTGATTTCTCTCAGCCTGCAGCATGGCCTACCTGGAGACAGAGGTTTGCACGCTTCAGGATTGCTTCTAAGCTGGATAAGGAGAGAGGTGAAGTACAGGTTAACTCTCTTTTATATTCTATGGGGAAAGATGTGGAGCCTGTGTACAATACGTTTACTTTCCATGAGGGGGAAGAATTTGACTTTGAGATAGTCATGGATAAACTCAGCGCCCATTTTGTGCCCAGGAGAAATGTGATTCATGAGAGAGCCTGTTTCCACAAGTGAGCCCAGCGTGTGGGTGAATCAGTGGAATCATTTGTGCGCAGCCCGTAAGAATTGGCGGAGTTCTGTGAGTTTGGAGCTGCGAAAGAGGAGCAGATCAGAGACAGAATCGTCTTAGGTATTGCAGACTCAGAAGTTTCGCTGAAGCTGCAGCTGGAGTCTACGTTGACGCTGGATGAGGCTATACGGATAGCGCGCCAAAGTGAACTAGTAAAGAAGCAAAGTGCAGAGATGAGATCTGAAAGGATGGTGGAGGAGGTTCAGCAGTTCAGGAGAGCTGCAAGTGACAGACAGAGTGTGAACAGCAGACCGCAGGTGACAGACAGGGTCAGAAGCGGTGGGATGCTACAAGGTCATTGCACGCGCTGTAACCGCGCTCATGGAATGAAGATGTTATGCCCTGCTAAAGACAGGAGGTGCAGAAAGTGTAACAGAGTCGGCCATTTTGAGGTGGTTTGCAAATCAGAGTCTGTTAAAGAGATACATCTGGACAGTGACCAAGAGGCTCAAGAGGTGTCCTTTGTAGGGTCTGTGATTAATCAGTCCGGCTCAGAAGAAGATTGGCGTGTTACGCTGTCATTGATGGGTGCAAGGATTGCTTTTAAAATTGATACGGGAGCGGACATTACAGTTATTTCTTTTGCAACGTTCATGAAACTGCCACGACGACCGCAGCTTGAGAAGGTTTTGATAAACGTTCACAGCCCTGGAGGTCGCATCGATTGTGCCGGGAGATTTCTTGCTAGCATTGAGTACAAAAGAAAGAAATTTACCCTGTGGGTGTACGTGATCAGAGGAAACTGCGTTAATAACCTATTGAGCCGGAATGCACCCTGTAGCCTGGGCCTTGTTGAGCAAGTGCATGAGATCACGGAGGACATGTTTGGAGAACTTGGGCTGCTGAATTGTGAGCCTGTCCGGATAGAGTTAAAAGCGGATGCTATCCCGTACAGTATCGCTGCGCCTTGTAGGATTCCATTTCCACTTTTGCCCCGGGTTGAGGCCGAACTTTTGAGGATGAAGAGTATGGGTGTTATTGAGGAAGTCACTGAAGCTACTGACTGGTGTGCGCCTATTGTGCCTGTTGCTAAGAAGAATGGGAAAGTTCGTATTTGTGTGGACTTGAAACACCTGAACGAGGCTGTAAAGAGGGAGAGATTTGTACTGCCGACATTGGCAGATATAGCTCCGAAGTTGTCAGGGGCTAAATTTTTTTCCACGCTTGTTGCTTCCAGCGGTTTCTGGCAGATTCCACTCGACCCGGAGAGCCATAAGCTGACTACTTTCATTACGCCGGTAGGTCGATTTTTTTTTCCGCAGACTCCCCTTCAGGATATCTTCCGCACCAGAGATCTTCCAATGGGAAATGAGTTCCCTCCTGAGGGACCATGAGGGTACGGTGGTAGTTATGGACGACATCCTCGTGTACGGGTCCACTCTAGAAGAGCATGATCAGCGACTGCTGCATGTACTGCAGACCGTAAGAGAGTCAGGATTGAACCTGAACAAAGATAAATACCACTTTGGGAAAACAGAACTGTGCTACTTTGGCCATATTATCAGTGGAGACGGTATTAAGCCAGATGCTAGTAAAGTTCTCGCTATTGAGCAATTGAAAAGCCCTTCCGATGTTCATGAACTGAGACAAATACTGGGCCTTGTGAACTACGAGGGCAAGTTTCTGCCGGAACTGTCCTCAGTGTTGCATCCTATTACAGAATTGTTGAAGAAGGACGTTGCTTGGACCTGGGGACCTCCACAGGTGGAGGCCTTTGCACTGGTCAAGTCCATGTTGGGGTCCGCCGCGGTGCTGGGGTTCTATGACCCTTCTATAAAGACTGTGGTTAGCACGGACGCTAGCAGTTATGGGCTAGGAGCAGCCCTTCTGCAACTGAATGACGACAAGCTGCAGCCCATTGCCTACTGCTCTCGTACATTAACTGCGGCTGAAACAAAATACGCTCAGATTGAAAAGGAGTGTCTGGCTGGAGTTTGGGCCTGCGAGCGCTTTCAACGATATCTGCTGGGCTTGGAAGGTTTTAGTTGTAGAGACTGACCACAAGCCGCTGGTTCCATTGGTAAACTCCTATGACATTGGCAAGGCACCTCTGAGATGCCAGAGACTTCTGATGTGGCTGCTCAGATTCAATGTTCGGGCTGTGCACGTGCCGGGGGAAACAAATGGTAGTGGCAGACGCACTCCCCAGGCTCCCGCTGGCTGCAGCTGAAGAGTCATCTACAGAATCAGATGTGAAGGTGTATGTGGATTTGATTTTGGCTTCGAAGTCCATCTCTTCAGGGAGATGAGAGACACATCTAGATACTGATCTCCAAGAGGTCATAAACTACATAAAGAATGGCTGGCCAGAGAGCCGGGCAGTATGGATGCCGCTGAGTGCTTTCCAGGCAGAGGGAGCACATCTTACTGAACTAGACGGTTTGGTGCTGTTTCAAGTCCGTATTGTTATACCAGCCAGTATGCGGCAAGAGATGTTGAGTCGAATTCACGATGGCCACTTGGGAATTTCTAAATGTAGAGCGAGAGCTGCCTCTGCGGTGTGGTGTCCTGGAATCAGCACTGACATTGCAGAATATGTATCAAGATGTGCCTTTTGCCGTCAATGTCGGCCTACACAGAGGAGAGAGCCTCTACTTTCTACCCCACTGCCTGCGGGCCCCTGGCAGAAGATTGCAGCAGATTTATGTGAGCTCAACGGGAAAAAGTATCTGGTTGTTGTGGACTACTACTCAAGGTATTTCGAGATTGCACCGTTAGTAGAGGCGACCAGCGTAGCTGTCATCACACGCCTAAAGAGCATGTTTGCCAGGTGGGGGTACCAGCTGAGCTGGTGAGCGACAATGGAATGCAGTTCGCTTCTATGGAGTTCAGGTCCTTCAGTGGGGACTACGATTGCCTTCATTCTACTTCCAGTCCACATTACCCACAGGCCAACGGGATGGCTGAGAGGGCGGTTCAGACCGCAAAGTTCGTTTTGAGGCAACCAGATCCATATTTGGACTTCCTGGCTTATAGGGCGACTCCTATACAGGCCACGGGATGTAGCCCTGCACAGTTGATGATGGGGAGACAGATTCGTCCCATGCTGCCTTCGGTGGGTGCATTCCAGCCTTCCTCCCCGTTCTGTCTGAGAATGTTCAGAGGAGGGATGAAGAGGCGAAGTGGAACTACAAATACTATTATGATAGGAGACACTCTGCGCGCCATCTGCCTGAACTGTACCCGGGACAGAGTGTCAGAGTCAAACTGGATGACGAAAAGAGGTGGAAGACACCGGCCATAGTTGTAGGGCGTGCTGCTGAGCCAAGGTCCTATGTGGTCCGCACAGAAGCAGGGACTGTTGCCCGCCGCAGTAGACGACACCTCCAGGTGGTTCCTGAGGAGCTAGTTGCCGAGAATTTGCAACCACAGCCGGTGGAATCTCCGGTCTTAAGAGGTACACCCGCTCTGCAACAGGATTCCGGCGAGAATACATCACTGCCTGACTTGGAGTCGCAACCACTCTCACAGGGATCTGGAGAGGGTCCTTGCAAAATGACTTTGAGTGGTAGAGTTGTGAAGCTTCCAGTGCGCTACTGAGATTAGCGCTGTAGTTAGAACAGTGACTCGAAGTATGGTCAGAATAATCCCATAGTTACTGTGGACTAGGGTAGTCTACCCCGATGTCCAAGATAGCATTGTACTTTTATCTGTATCTGTGTGTGTGCTTCTGTTTATTTGTTTATTGTCTGTGTTGCAGACCCCGTCAGAGGCAAGCAGACAGATGTAAATACCTGTAAAAACAGGAAGAATGAGGAGACACACAGATTGGCTGCTGTTCCCAGTATCCTCTGGTTATGAGGGTAAGCAGGAACACATCACCAGTGCCACACCTATAATCTTCCCCAATCCTTCCTGAACATAAGATCCTGTGTGTCATAATAACAGTCCCCTGCTGCTGCAGCAGAGAGCTGCATTCTCATAGTGACTTGTTATAGGCACCATATACCACATAGAAAACATAAACACATATCTTTCAATGTCACCACTATACATGACAATTACTTACTTTATATAATTGTGCACATACCTCGTATGTGTCACATCTGTTTAAGAAAAATTTATTGTTATTAAAAAGGGGGAGATGTGTTGAGAGCCAGCAGTGACATCAGAGGAAGGGGTGGCTCTAAGGGGTAGTACCAAGAAGACAGCTCAGAGAGAGGATGCAAACCTGGTGTCTCCCCTGTGTTAACTACTGAAATAAATACCTGTTGAACCCAGCTCGCTGTGTTATTTGGATCTCATGACAATACCCAATCATAATGTGATCATGTGAGGTGAAAAATTGTCAAAGAATCTGGACACAACTAGTCAGACACCTGTGGGATCACCAAAACTGCTGATTGTTCCTAGAGCTGGATATGGTTAAATGTCCTGAAAATTAATTAATGCATTCTTCAGTGAGAATCAAAGAATTTGAGTTCATTGGGGTTTTATGAGTTGCAGTTTGCCTCTGCTAACCCCCGTTTCTGCTGCTTGTACCTCCTGAAAGCAAAGAGCATTGGCTTGCCTTCCCTCATAAGTCTTGGAATTTATGTGACATCAACTTGACTGGTCTTCACAGAACTTGAGAATAATGGAAACGGGTGTGTACTTACTGGCAAAGTCCATGTATGCAAAGTTTTGGTGTGCACTTATTTCTTTAGATGCACCCACCTCAGTTCACTCAGTCCATTACAATATAAGCACCTGAAACACAAGCCTTGGCAGATCATTGTCTTCTGGCAGGTCATTATCTCCTGACAGGTCATGGTCTCCTGACAGGTCAATGTCTTCTGGCAGGTCAGTCACAGGGCAGGTCTTTGTATCCTCACTGTCATCTTAAAACAGCAAATCTTCTTTCAAGCATCTGTTTAGTTGTGGTGGCTGATCTATGTTTCAGCTGTGGAAGAGACTAAAGCCTGAGACACACTGAGCGTGTAGTAGGGATGTGCGTTTCGGGTTTCGGAATTTTCACGAAATTTCCCGATTCGTGTTTTCGGATGCGGCCGCATTTCCGAAAAATTTTAGATCCGAAAATTTCAGATCCGAAATGTTTTCCGAGCCGAAACGAAAATTTTCGGATTTTTCGAATGGACTTGAAATGTGTCAAACGAGGAGAACAGATTATCCGAAAAACGAAAATTTTCCGAAAACGAATATTTTCTGAAAAACGAAAATTTTGTAAAAACGAAAATGCCTGAAAAACGAAAATTTTGTAAAAACGAAAATTTCTGAAAAACGAAAATTTTTCAAAAAAACGAAAAGTCGATACAAAAAACGGGCAAAATGACACGAAAAATACGAAAAATGGTCGATATTCCGAAAAATGTGCAATTCCGAAAAACGAAAATTTCCGAAATTACGACAAGTCGATACAAAAACCGAGCACAGTGACACGAAAATACGAAAAATGGTCGAAATTCCGAAAAAAAAATGTACCCGAAAAACGTGCCGAACCGAATCGAATCGAAACCGAAATCGGTCGAAACGGGCCAAATCGAAAAGTTTAAAAATCCGAAAAATCGAACCGAATCGAACCGAAAAAAAAATCGGTGCACAAGCCTAGCGTGTAGCGACACACAGAGTAGCGAAGCAAACATTTCGCAGGCTTGACTTCACGCCGCTCCGCCTCGCAGCCCTCTACACTGCATTGCGTTTGCTTCTCCCCGCACTGGACAGAAATCCACTAACTAAATTAAAATGTACACGCCAAAACCTTTTTATTTTCACAAAGCGCATGTCATATAGGCAAAAAAGTTTCTATTGAATAAAATACATCTAAATTACTGCCAATTTAATAGGAATAGTATAAAAAAATTAGAAAGAAAGTAACCCTAATCATATATATTATAGGGACACAGGGAACGCTATGTAAAGAGTAGAGATGCATTGATATCACACAGACATATACATACATATATTTTAACACGTATATATATTATATATACCTATATATATACCTATATATATATATATATATACCTATATATATATATAATATACCTATATATATATATAGGTATATATATATATATATAATATGTATATATATATATGGGTATATATATATAGGTATATATATATATACCTATATATACCTATATATATACCTATATATATATACCCATATATATATATATACACCTATATATATATATATACCTATATATATTATAACCTATATACCTATATATATATATATATATACCTATATATATACCTATACCTATATATATATATATATACCTATATATATATATATATACCTATATATAGCTATATATATATATATATATACCTATATATATATGTATATATACCTATATATATATATTATATATATACCTATATATATACCTATATATATATATATATATATACATATATATATATATATACCTATATATATATACCTATATATATATATATATATACATATATATATATATATATATATACCTATATATATACATATATACCTATATATATATATATATACCTATATATATTATATATATATATATACCTATATATATACCTATATATATATATATATATACCTATTATATATATATATATTAATATATATATATATATACCTATATAGGCTCTCAAGCCTCTATTAAAACGTTCCTCCGGAAGTTACAGTCTGAAGTTTCTCTAAGTTTGAAACATAAAAAACGTCACCAATCCAATCTCTCCCACAATGAACGCCTGGCTATTTCTTCATTAACCAAGGATAAAAACATCGTGATCAGACCTGCCGACAAGGGGGGAGCTATAGTTGTTATGAACTACAGTGACTACAGGGCTGAGATTCTGGGCCAATTACAAGACGAACATACCTACAAGAAACTCAGGGGTGATCCCACGCAGAACTTCAGGAACCAGATTGAGGATGTACTATTACGGGGCCTTACCATGGGATGCATTACACAGGACCTCTTCGAGTTCTTGCTACCTCCATTCCCTAGAACACCAATTTTATACACGCTGCCAAAGATCCATAAGAACCCTTTACGCCCTCCTGGTCGCCCGATTGTATCTGCTTGTGGTGGTCTGCTGGAACCTTTATCCAAATGGTTGGATCACTTATTTAAAGATACTGTGTTGGGGTTGGAAACTTGTCTCAAGGACACGCCTCACCTGATTGCCGACCTGCAAAAACTCGTAGTTCCTGAGGGACCAGTTGTCCTCATGACGTGCGATGTGAGGAGCTTATACACCGTCATCCCTACTGACGCCGGTATTGAGGCGATACGTTCACTCTTGGCTACATCGACAGCTTACCACGGTCCCCCGATAGAGTTCATTTTGGAGTTACTTGAGATGGTCCTAAATTACAACTACTTTCGTTTTGAACTCCAGTGGTACCAACAGATTATGGGGACTTCAATGGGAGCAGCGGTAGCACCTTCCTACGCGAACGCGTTCATGTACGTCTTCGAGAAACAAGAAATCATTTCTAAGTTCGCACCTCAGATCATATACTACACACGTTTCATCGATGATATGCTTTTTGTTTTATCAGACACCTGTGAGGGGGCTAGCCTACTGGTATCACATATCAACAATCTGAATTCACCTATTAAAATAACGTCTCAAATCAGCTCTGATACTGTAGACTTTTTGGATTTGATAAACCATTCAAAAATGCCATTTTACGTTCCAACTGGACTCTATCCCCATCCCAGATAATAAGGATATCGTCGATAAACCTATAGTAGGCCTTCAACCCGTCGGAAAAAAGCGGTACAATATGTTTGGTCTCATATAGAAACATAAAGGCATTGGCGTGCATGGGCGCCATTGGGGCACCCATTGACATTCCCCTCCGCTGACGATAGAATTTATTCTCAAAGCGAAAGTAGTTGAGACGGAGAGATAACCAAAGCAGCTCAATGACGAATTCAACGTCCCATTCAACCACAGCAGTGGTATTCTCCAACACCCATCTGGCAGCCTCCACACCATCATCATGAGGGATGATGGTGTAGAGGCTGCGGACATCAATGGTGATGAACAAAGTGTTTTCAGAGAGAGAAATAGACTCAATTTTCTCAATCAGATCTGATGAATCCCGGAGACAATATGGCAACTGCATGACAGGC